>VZSV01000258.1:81723-170487 GCA_013398735.1 Nothocercus julius | reverse complement strand
AAAAGTTCCACAGGAACTTTAGGTAAAATTTCCTAACAGTGAGGGTGACAGAGCCCTGGCACAGGCTGCCCAGGGAGGCTGTGGAGTCTCCTTCTCTGGAGATCTTCAAAACCCACTTGGACGCAGTCCTGAGCCACATGCTGTAGGTGACCCTGTGTGTGCAGGGGGGTTGGACTAGATGATCTCTAGAGGTCCCTTCCAACCTTAAGCATTCTATGATTCCATGGTTCTATGACCAGTAACCAATATATTAAAATAATCATTATAAATAATCATGAACTGACACCTGAGAGCTAGTGTGCCTGACATGACAAATTAGCAATGTCATCTCACTGCGTGCATTAGCCCAGTATCACTCAACACCAATGTACTTTTCTTCATATCAAATTAGAAGTGCCAGCTAATGTGGATTTGGATCCACACAAGGCACAGCTGAGAGCTCTGCAAAGAGAATCCCGACACTAAAGTGTTATTTGTGGAGCATTCCAGAGGCCCTTTGCAGGTGCCATTAATGTCATATAAAGGAGCTTGCTTTGTCAAAATTTGTTGCATATCAAAACGCTCACCTGACAGAAGTGTGTCCTTAGAAAACACAATATAAAGGCTAATGAAAATTACTTTTATAAGCTCACAAAAAGTTACAGAACTAAGTCAAGTAGAGAAGGCTTAGCCGGAAATGAAATGAACCTTCTCCATAAAGTCCATGTGAGTGGGCACATGGGCCAGGCCCAAGTGCCCAAGCACAGCAACCTCACGCAGGGACACCCCATCAGACCCCAAAGCATGCCTTCCTTGTAAGCACATACGAAACGAAAGTGCAGTGCTCCACTTAGTATGCTTGGAAATGACACCCAGAAAACAAATTTCCTCGACTCCTCGACTTCCTCGACTCTCAGATGACAAAACTTTTGTAACACTTCCCACGGCAGTGACTTCTGAACTGCTGTCCCTTGTAGGTTTCTGCACTCAAAGTCCATGGCTGGATCAGCAAGAGACAAGAGTTACTCTCCTCCAGGCATTGCTTAGACATTGCTCATTGAAGTCAAGCCTACGAAGCAGTGCTGGGCATGACAGACCTATGCTGTTGGGTTTATTTTTACTTACATGAGAGAGTAAGATGTTCAAATCAACATTCTTAAAGTACTTATTACTATCTGGAAAAGGCACAGTCTGCAATACAGCTGTTTGCACCTGCGTAAGATTTGGAAATGTCCAACAGGTTTCAAGGAACAGCCGGGATCCTGTGCCCCTGTTTCTTTGGTTATCACTGCAATTTCACATCAGCAGTACAAAATAAAGAGCCAGAAAGTGGAGGCCTATCCTCAATCAAGGGCTTCTGCATTGGCGAAGATCCTGGAAAGTTTGCGAAGAGCAACAGAACTGAGACTGCACGGGAGGCACAGAGTTCAGCCCAGGGTTATTTAGCATCTAATTTGATTTCCTAGGTTTTCCTGCTTTGTATTCCTTGATTTCAAATCCCTCCTCCACACCCATTTCTGCCACCATATCAATGGTAAATTGCCAGCTCATATTAGATAGGCAAGTGGCCAGCTGAGACTATGGATATAATTAACGGGTTTATTTTATACAGCCCAGCTCAAACTTTCAATTTATACAACAAGGCATCTCTGCAACAGCATCTTCTGATCACTGTCTTTTCATTTTTCTCGTCTGCTGCTGCTTGTTATATTTGCTCATCACTGCATCTCAAGTTAAACTGTTAGTACTCGGGGTCAGAAATTCTGCCTTACTATGCTCTTGTGCAATGAAACCTTGTCACAATAACTCCTCTAGAAATTAATATTCATAATAATATTATGACATCCTTCCAATCATTTCCTTCTCATTTCCAAGTAGTCTTTTTCCTTAACAAAGCAGAGGAAGGGAAGATGCTGCCTAATTTGCATGCTAACATAAATAAAATGCCAAGTGTTCAGTCTCTGAAATGATCATACAACTTTGTTCATAGGGAGCGCGGTTTGTATTTATTTTTTTTAAGCTAAAGAGCCAGACTTGATGCCACAATTCCGTGGGTCCATAGAAATTAAAATCTATTTTAGAAAAAAATTTTGGAGACACCTGTCTTCTAATATCTATGAGTTATAAACAAAGTGCCTAGGAATTTAGTCATGAGGATTCCCATTTTTCTCACATTCTGATGGTTCCTGTTGCACACAGCTGACATTCAGTGGACCTCTTGATTTACTGCTCAACAACCAGTTCATCCACAGAGAAAATGAATGCAATTCTGCTGTTCTCTCTCCCTTCCCTGTGCCGAAGGCATCCTGCTACTCCAGAGACCACCCAGAACTCCTTTCAGCGCTAACAATTCTGCATCATGCGCAACAGCAAGAGTGGCCACCAAACACAAACCAACTCCTTTCTTCAGCCCGAGGAAGTGAAGATTTTGCCAGACACTTTCAAGTGGCCCACAGAGGCTAGGTGAGCAGCACACATTTATTGGACTTTAGCCTTCCCACCTGGCAGAACAGGCAGACGCAAAGGAACCCATGGCTGAAATGACTTTTTCCTCCACAGGAACACTTTTGCCATATAGCTAATTTTGGCTGCAGATTCCACTCAGTGACACACTACAAATCATATACACCCAAGCACAGAGCCATTTCTAGACAGGAGATTCAGGTTAAGTACTTATCATTCAAGTACTTGCATGCAAAATTACCACCACAGTGAACCATGAAGCTATTAACACTATGATACGTTGAAAAGATGCACTGAGTGCATTTATTTATTTAGAACATAAAGAGCCAACTTTTAATTTCCCCAACATTTCACTGACAGCTGAAAGTTAAAATCACAGTTCTAGACTCTCCAAAAGAACTTAGGAAGAGCATGTGGTGATGATGATAGCTTTTAATTAAAATATTTAGGCATCAAGAATTGAAAGGAGTGCAAACACCCTTTAACTTCTCAGTAGAGAAAAGAAACAGGATACTTGTAGTATATCACTTAGTTATAGCTCACACAACTAAAAATATAAATAAATCACAGTCAACTGGATCACATTTATGGCTGTCAGCAGCTATACATTGAACATCCAACTGGATACTAGATCTGAATTTTCTAAACGTTGGTCAACGTGCACTGTGAGCTCTAACTGCCAGACAGACCTCAAATTCATACTACTGAACTGAAAAAAAAAACGAGAACGTACGCTTTAACCTACTACTAAGAATCACAGCTTCTTTTAAGATGCCACTGACACCAACTGAGGGATAAATCTCAGTAAAGCAGAAAGTCAAAACATTGCATCTAGACCTGATGTAAGTATATTGGCACGTGGCCTTCTGGCTCCAATGGGACAACTTCTACAGAAAGTTAGTCAGCTGTGTTTAGAGGAAAAAAAAAATGTACTTAAATCTTTTACGATTTGATGAATTCATTTTGATGAATTCATTTTGGGAAAATGTTAGAAGGGCAACAATAGGAGTTAATTTCATATGCCCAAAAAATGGTCTGGAAGGTTGCTTGCAATTTTTATTTTGTAGGGATTTCTTTTTCTAACTGATGCTTGAAGACAAAGTTAAATTAAATGGCATTCTTCACTCCAAGCTCAGAAACTCAAGATTTCAAGAGCTAGGGCCTTAAACATCACATAAAAGTTAGCTTAAGCCAAAACATGGATGCAATAAATAGCGAGTCCATAAAAATCAGTGATTTGTCTAATCTAAGCAGATTTCTCTACTCATACACTCTCGCACAATACATTTGAAATGTTTACAATAAAAAAAATATAATTGTCTTTAAAATAATGATGAAAAGGTGAGGAATGTTTTTTCAAGGATCATTTCTCAACACACTGAGTTGAAATAGGCAGGAAGTGGAATATTGCAATCCTGTTTCATGGATGCTTGCACTTATCAAATTACTGTATCTGCATTACCAACATATTCAACTACTATTACACAGCCTACAAATAAAAAGATCTGAAATATATGCTTTGATAATACAATTTACTTTCCACATTCACATGGTGACTCATATTTGCATTTGTCATTTATCATATGCTATCAAAGCAGGTAAATTCAGAAAAGGAAGGATTATAGGTGAATATTTAAATCCAAATGAGAAGTTCCCTGAACTATTAAAAATGTTTCCATCAAAATTAGATCCTTAAAAGTGATTTTTTTTTAGTCACCATGTGGGACTAACAGCATTTTAAATAAACTAAAGAGAACAATTTAATCAGTTGTAGGTAAAATTCTTACATTCAGCAGTTCCCCTTGATTTAACAAAGAGATGGTCTAAGAAAACCCTAACTTCCTTTCCAACTCAGTGACATGGATTCTCTCTTCTGCATTCAAAAATAAATTAATAAATAAATCTCATAGCAGTAGCAATTACTGCTATTCTTTTCTAGAGAACATGTTTTAATACCTATAGATGACAGCTGAATCATTCAGCAGGTTTTATGGTATTTTTCTCTAGGCAGCCACTTCTCTGAACACAGTAGCTGGGTGAACCTCTGATGCTCCAAAGTCCTTAACTTTGAGCAGGTAACTTGCACTTTTCTCACTCCTAGGTCTTTCTGTTTAGTTTGCCTCTATGTTCTACCCCAAAGCTCTAGACCAACTGCCTCTAAACTAAGGATGTTCTTCAGTTCGGAGGATTTGATTCTTATTAAACATAAAAATAAATCTTAGTGCCATGGACTTTAAAAGGACGAAGGGGCCAGCTGGATCACCTGTTCTGAAAAGGGCACCACAGACCATGACATACATGATTTTGATTATTTCAGATTGCGCAAAAACATATCTTCCGAATTCGCCCAACTTGATTTTTTACTGGCATTAGCTTTTTATGTTCTGTGACTCTGCACAGACTTTTCTTTTTTTTGATAACCCCTCCCATGAAACATTTCTGATCCTGAATAAACGGCAATCTTCTTTAAAAAACACACAATGATCAGGGTTATGGCACAACAAGCCCTACTGTACTCATGTCATTTTTAATGTCCCATATTCATGAATGATTTTGATTAAGGTTTGTAACTAGATACATAATATCTTGCTGTGTTTCTTTCATGAATAACATTTTTGTCTTAAGAAAGAGTCCATACATTTCTTTGTGCTCATTGTAACCTAATAACCAAGTCCTATTTATTAAAATCGAGGCTCCCCAGATAAACAGAAGGTTTCAGACAGCAAAGGAGCTGTGATGGCTGATACCTCCTTCACGTGAAGGCAAAGCACAACCTGAAAGGCAGTGACCAGCGAGCACATTGGCAAGTTTGGGTTACTGGGCGAACATAAATGAGTGATATCTCATAATAGTTCTAAAAACCGTCAACCTTAGCATGTATTATGTGAAAGATAAGGAAAAATACACAGGGCAGTAAAATAAAGGAACTTACAACATATTTAAATTAAATGATGTTGGTTACAGGGCAGAGATACAGGGTTGTAAAATGGGGGAGACCTGAAAGTGCTCTGTGATTTTTTCCCACGGATTTTTTTTTTAAGATACTTGAAAAGTATAGATTTTAGAATATACTATGTATATATGTTAAAAAAAAAAAAAAAATCACAAGTATCACGGTATGGAAACGACTTGAAAGTATTACCAAGATAAGAGACATCATGGTTGCATCTGCCCAGCTGCAATTCATTAGAGGGTCCTGATCCGCAGAGGAAAAGCAGGGAAAGGCCAGAACATCATTAAGGGAGAGACTTGCCCAAAAGCTCCAGCCTGCCTCTGCCCTGCTCCAACAGGGCAGCTGTGCACAGGGCAGGAGTAAAGAAGCCGAGATTAACTGTTAATGGACTTACCTCCTTGCAGCATGGCTGAATCTTTCCCAAGCATGGAAAATTCTACATGGACCCATCACTACTGATGGACAAAGAAAAATGAGGCAATGATGAATAGGTTTGCACAGTGGTATGTCTAAAAAAGCATTGATGAAATAATATGAAATGGTTACTAATCTTTATAAAACACTATGCACATAAAGACCGTTAAAGATGTGTGGCCACCATACTTCACTCAAAGCCTATAGCACTGGCAGATAAAGCAGGACACAAAGCTGCAAGTCTCAGTTACCGAAAAGGACCTGGACTCTCTTAGCCTTTCCAAACTGAAGATTGACATTCCGTATTCCGCAGGAAGCAGGGAGGCTAATGGCATGGAGTAGAGCAGCTGCCTCGTCCCCGAGTCCCAGTGGGCAATCCCATTCTGTTATGCACAGCAGCCAAATAAACGTTCCTGTTGGGTGACCAAACCTCACCGCCCCCTTGGAACCACAGACTTTTCACTGCCAGAGCTCGCCTAAGGGAGCTGTATCCCACAAAAGCTTACACAAGGGAACACAAAGCAGCACTTTACACCTGCTGTTGGAATGCTGCTCAGAAACACTGAAATAACCCGGTATCAAGAGTTGTAATCCTTATAGCAAAAGTTTTGCTAAATGAAGTGCAATGAATTTTTATGCATCACACAATCCGGTTGGGGTCACTGAAGTGAAACCAAATGGCCTCTCTGTAAAAGAGAAAAAGATTTGAAGAGCTCTCAAGTGACACCTTCTCTCATCATATAAGGGTAGGACCCCATGACCCTCTAAGGCATAAAGTCTATCCTCACTGAGACTAGGGAAAAGTTTTATAGAGGAGCATCGTCTAGTTTAAATGAAATTCTGCAATAACTGGGATGAGATTTCAGGATGACTATCTTTGAAAAACGCTCTGAGTAGTTTTGCCATCAGTGTCTGCATTTTCAAAATTCTCCAGTCTTGCTCCACTGCCACCATAAAGGTTATTTTTTGTTAAGCATTAAGGATGTTCTGGGTTTGTGCAAGTTCAAATGGATGACCTCTAAAACCCTGTGGAAATGAGAAAGCTACAGCAACATTTGTCTGTGCTTAATATACATAACAAATGTCCTTGACTGGCCTACCTGCCTAAGTAGAAACATAACCGTGGGGTTTGAGGTGCCTCTTCCTTGGGTAGAGGATAAAAATTTCCTCAAACCCTTTGGCTGTGATTTGCATAATATCAAAGTTTTTAGAAAGTCTTTAAAATAGAAAACCTACAACGTTTTAAACTTCCATAAATCTTTTCGGAGAGCAGAAACTGCTAGAAAAGCACGTGGATATAATGGCACCACGGAGCAAGCGTCTGTATCACATCTCAGCCTCTAACTATATTCCCACTAGAACTCTAGAAAACAAATAATTTTTCAGTGTCAGACTGATCAAAAGAAGTCTGATTCTGCCTTTTTATACAAAGTCAAATACATAAATTCTCTTTTCAATGAAGAATTTAAATTGTCAAAACTTGTAAAATAAGAAAACATATCATCATCTATTGCATTCAACAGCAACAATATGAAAGCCTTAATTTAATCCTTTGCTAGTTACGTTTAACCGTGTGCACTAATCTATGTGTTTTTCTACTATATATTTTATGATTGTCCACCTGACAAGCAATAAAAGGGAACAAAGGATAGTTCAAAGCAATCTGTAGCACCATCAATCAACAGCGGCAAATTCACGTAAATAATCTAAACCAGTGAAGGGGAAAGAGAGGTTTTGTCAAATATTGTTATGTTTGTTACTTTTAGCATTTTTCATTCAACAGAAAGATCTGATACTCCTCTGCTGTAATACAGTAGGGCCTGGTTTTAAAATTCTATGCTTGGCTTCCTAAAAATAATTTTATTCTGCTAATGTAACAACTCAGCATAGCATAGGTGAACAAGCCAATCATTCCTAACAGAAAAGATTTCAAAGTAAATGGAAAGACCAACAAGGAAATGCTAGCAATTTTATTCATACAGAAGCTGACAAAGTCTGCATTAGCAGGATTATGGCACAACAGAAATGTTTCTACTCCATCACAAATTACAATTTGCAGGTCTTAGCTGGGAAACACAGCACCAGAATTCAGCATCCCAACCAGTTCATCCTGCTCTTCTAGTTAGGAACATAAACCTCACTGTAGAGTCTTGAGACCTGCATACAAAAGAAGACATA
Source organism: Nothocercus julius (assembly GCA_013398735.1). Taxonomy (NCBI): domain Eukaryota; kingdom Metazoa; phylum Chordata; class Aves; order Tinamiformes; family Tinamidae; genus Nothocercus; species Nothocercus julius. The sequence goes on along the minus strand of VZSV01000258.1, from coordinate 162,500 downwards.
CGGTGATCATACCTCCCATACCTCCCAATACCCAAATGCTGGGCACTTCCAACTTGGGTGTTCAGGAATTCAAAATTAGATGATAGCTACCACTTGCAAGACCCTAAAGTGAAGTTCCTTAAGCATTAATACAATCCATGGCACCAAACACATCCACAGAATCATCCCTGAAGTTCACACAAGGGTCTAGCCAAGAGTTTAACCAACAGGAGATATCCTGCCAAGAGGTACAGACAACTCCTTGATTCTTGCATCTGGAACAACTACCCTTCAAGACAGAGTATATATTTTTTTCTTCCTCTTTCCCTTTGGATTGACATAATTCCTTTGAGTATATGAAAAGCAGGTTCTCCGTAGTTTACACAATGCCGTCGCTAAAATTAAGGAATTATTCAAGGAACAAAAACAGAACAGAGAATCCCAACAGAGCCTCTTTCAAGAGCAAAAAGCATGATTTGTTTTTATAGCCTCGTGCTGCACTCAGCCCTGCACAAGGTACATGTACTTAATGAAACACAACTGAAAAGAGAACCCAAGGTTCAAGTGGTCACCACTGCAGATAGATAGGTATGCAAGACAAATCCCAACAACACTGTCCAGGTAAGTCGCAGTGCTGAGGTCTTGCAGAATTGATACAAGGTCTGTGGCCTTATACTATAGCAATGCCAATATTGTTTTTACTTGGTTAAGGGCTACACCAGTAGCTAGGTCACTCCTCGGCAGCAGTGACATGTTGACTTGAAACTCCTTTATCTGAAATAAAGCAAAGGTCCTGCAAATCCCTGGAACAGCAGCCCAACAATGTAAAATACAATAATACAGCTTTACTTGAATTCCACCTGTCCCATAGTGGCAGCTTCCAGACTTAATGTCAGTTGAGTGTCAGGTTTGAGTGGCAGCTTTTGGGCAGGGGATGGAATTTAAGTGACCCCAAGCTTCACTGGGGCTGCTGCTGAGCCTAGCAGGGTACAGAAGGCTCCAACCACATTCAAACACTGAGGAAACTTTAAAATTGAAAAGGAATATTCCTCAATGAATTTTTAGCACATCCAAGATGAACCTCTTGGTGGAGTATCAGCTTTTTGTGGTTATTTTCTTACATGGGGGTGTCTAAATTTTACTTATGTTCTGTTTTGGATATTAAAACAGGCTTCCTAAATTTAATGCCGTGGAACCTAAATTTGAAAAATGATTTCCCACAGCTTCCCACATAATGAACAGAGAGAGGCAGATCCACCAGAAGCAAGTAATTTTGATCATAAATAAGAACTCATACTTAATGACTAGAATTACCATACAAACACAGCTAACCAGAAAATACCACAGACTTTCATTTTGCACTTTATTTATTAAGAAACAGATAAAATAATCTTAAAATGCCATAAAGAAATTATACACTTTGAGCACCATCAAAAGATCAAATTAGACAAAAACCCCTCATGTTTAGAAAATAATTTTAATTCTTACCCTTCAACATGCCCTATATAGTAATATTCTAAAGCAGAAAAAAAAAAAGGATGCATTTACAACTTCAATATCTTTATTCTTTTTTTTTCAATCAGTCTATGCAAAGCACTAAATGCTTTTGTCTTCTAGGTATCCAAATGCATATTCCTTATAATAAGGAAGAATTTGGCCAAAGAAGAAAGAAAGAAAAAAAAAATCTGCAGAGCTGCTTAGTCTTCAGCAAAATACTCCTCCAGTCCCTCCAGTTCTGCATCAGTTGCTGTATTGGAAGAGGTGGAAGTTGAATTTGAGCTTTCTTGACCAGTACTTTTTTGCTGGGAGTTTCCCAAATGAGTTGGCTCTTTCTTTACTTCTCTACCACCGCTTAAGAACCTTTGACTTTCTGCAAAATACTGATTAGGATGATTCAAGGAAAATCCAATGTCTTCAATCTGCACATAAATGAAAGAAACACTAGATTATTGTATTTATTTCAAAAAGTCACTTTTAACATTCAAGAATAAATTAATTGGTGATGTAGTAAGCACAGAAACTTGAAAAAAGGCATCAGTTTGTCAATACAAGTAGCCTGACAAACATCATCAGGCCACAGACATATTTTCATCACAAAATTTCTGTTCTTGTCACATACATACAAATCACATACAAGATTTTATACTGTGCTTCTTGTAGTAAAGTAAAAAAATATATCTTAAACAATATAGGTAAAAATGGTACTCCTTGAGAAATTCAGGACAACTACAGCTTAAAGCAGCATTTCCCTACCAAAAGGAGGGACTGAGACAAGTCCAGAGAGAGTTTTTACTTATTTATTTATTTTTAAAGATACGCACAATATAAACCCAGATTCTAAATATAAATGATGCTGTGAATGGAAAACCTCACCTCTTTTCCTAATATTCCCCAGAATCTGCAAATGCAATTAACATTTACAAGGCAGTAGACTCTGATGGAAGCCCAGTAAGATCAAGGTTATCTCTGTTCCATTAAGACCAAGATCAGCACCCTGAAATTCCACAGGATGCACAACCAACATACATATATATATGTATATATGTGTGTGTATATATATGTATGTATATTTTTTTTCCAGGAGAGAACACCACCAAAAACTAACAAAATATATATATATTCTTTCTACTGGAGAAGGATTTCTACTGGCAAAAAATACTGCTTTTATACAACACTGGAAAAATCCCCAAACCTGGGATGCAATAAACCAAGGAGGACTAAGAGCCCTATACTAGTAGTTTCCTACTCAAGTTATTTTCTCTTTTTGCTGAAAAGGTGGGGCTGATTCAAGCACAGTGCCTGCGCATACACACACAACATCACTGGAGACATAGACTGCTTCTCATTTAACACACCAAAACCACCAGTGTAGTTTTCAGGCACTTGTGAATATTGTGAACCAGAAACAATGTGCTTTCTCAATGGAAGCCTGATTAAATACATAACCACAGCATATCTCATCTCTATCAAAAACATGGCTACATATATAACAATTTAATTTAGCCATGAAAAATATTAACAATTACGAATATGTGACCCCACTGAAAAATAACTTAAAATATGAGTAACAGGCTTAGAACGCTAATTTGGGAGCGCCCCCATAAAAAGGGGCAAAAAAACCACACTGAATTTCATTTCAGTCTTATCTGAATGAGTTCCATAGACAGCTTTCATCCACACTCTTAATTTCCATCACATGAGAATTAAATTACTTCTTTCCACCAAAAGAGTTTAAAAATATGCAGTACAATGAAAAACTAGCTTTCTTAGAAGAAACTCTTAATTAGCTCTATTTTTTATCTTAAAAAAGAAAAACAAAACAAAAAAACACTCAGTTTTCCTTAGGCCAATTTAGGATCCCTTTTTCAAGACTTACAAATTTGTGCTGAACTCTCCCTTCCCAGCAAATGAGAACAAGCTGCAGAGGTGGCTCATTGCAGAAACGGAGCCTCCAGCAGCACTTTGGGAGATGACGGAAGGGATCTGGCTGAAAGCTACCCACAGATTTTTTGGTTAAAAGTGTAGTGTGATTCTATGCACCACTTGTTTTAATTTGAAGATCACTAAAAACTCTGCTGGATCAAGTATACACAGCACTGTTTTAATTAAGAGAATTCTCTTCATTTGTTCTACCATCTTTGAGACCCTGAAGAAAGACCAAATTTTGTTCATAACCATCATCTATGGTATTGTGATGAATCAGTTAATTCTGTTCTGCATGGTTTTGAACAAGGGTCAGTGAACATTCCCCTGTCTAGAAAGAACCTGCTCTGGCTGCAAACGAGCTTGAGCACAAAAAATGGAGGTGGAGCATATACAAATTGCCTTGCTCTTTTAAGTCAAGCAGCTCATGCTACTTTAAAACAGTTTTACAATGCTGTGTAAGTAATGCTGATTAAATTACACCTATTTTGAAAGCTGCTTTATTAATTTTGGCGTAAGCATATGAAATTGAGACTACCAGAAGCAGAGAAACTAGATTTCTACGTTTTATCCATTGACACACGTAAATCCATCTGGAATCTACCACGTCCAAAGAAAAATGCATTTTCTGCGCAAACAGAAATTTAAGCTTGTAACATTTATTGATTCAAGTAGAACAGCCTGTCACTTCAGACAGAACCGTCTATTGCAACTAATAAATGATACTATCGCAAGACTTTTCTTGGATTCAACACATTTTGCACATATTGACCTTCACACAAACTCTAGTTTTATACTTCTGTGACAGCAAATGCTGTTTTGAAAGAAACCAAAGCAATTATTTTGTAGCTATAGTATTTTTGGGTTTTAACCAAGAACTTTTTAAAAGTGACAGCTGGTAAGAGTGCAGCTGATATTACAGAAAAGCCATGAGGAGCAATCACACTGCTACAGCAAACAATATGTGTTAGCCCTATCTAACTGGTGAGCAAGCAATCTCTGGCATCACTTCCTAAGTCCTCTCCCCTAACTGGAAGGGGTTCTAAGGGGACAACTACTACTCTCTTAAATAAAATGGACACTAGCATGAGCAGCTCAGAAGCACATACTTGAAGTTAGATGATTTGGTCTTGTCTATATCATCTCATATTCCTCTTTGACCGAAATTCCAGGAAAGAGGTTCTGCCTTTATCAGTGTTGAAGCCATGGTACTGCTTTCTGTTAAATACGATTCAATAAAATAAGCTGACTTCAATGAAATTCCTTAACAGACTACAGAAAAACACAATAAACAGGAGAATATTCAAAGCACTATTGTCAGAGGCTATTCACACCACCTTGAAAATAAGTAATAGGAGGCAAGAACCCTGAACATACAACATTCTTCCACGGAAGGCAGGTTTACTGCTGCGGACAGTGTTCCTACATCTTTCACTGGTAACCATCCATCCTCATGTGAGATGGTCTTTGCAAGAGGATTTAGAAAATACTAAAGTCACAGGACGGCTGAGGTTGGAAGGGACCTCTAGGGATCATCTGGTCCAACCCCCCTGCTCCAGCAGGGACACCCAGAGCACGGGGCACAGGGTGGCAGCCAGGTGGGTTGGGAAGGTCTCCAGAGAAGGAACCTGCACAGCCTCTCCGGGCAGCCTGTTGCAGGGCTCCAGAGGAAGTTCTTCCTCATATAGAGGTGGAACTTCTTGTGTTTCAACTTATACCCATTATCCCTTGTCTTGTCACTGGCCACCACGGAGAAGAGTTTGGCCCCATCCTCTTTACATTTCCTCTCAGGTATTTGTACATATTGATCAGATCACCTCTCAATCTTCTCTACGCTAAACAGGCTCTGCTTGCTCAGTCTTTCCTCACACGATAGATGCTCCAGCAGTACCCTGATAATCTTTGTTGCTCTATACTGCACCCTCTCTAGAGGCTCCATGTCCCTCTTGTACTGGGGAGCCCAGAACTGCACCCAATACTCCAGGGGCGGCCTCATCCCGAGTATACAAAACATACTTTTCTAGCAATGAAAAACCACTCAGCTTGACATATTTTTACTACCTGGGGTTAGTAAACTATGAGGTTAGTTACCTATGAAGACATACAGTCTCTGAAAGAGCAGTACCTTTAGAAAGCTCTTCATCTAGAAAAGCTTATGTTTATTCTTCCAAAACAAACACACACACCCCCATGGTACTCATTAAGGAAGGTCTGCTATTACGCTACTAAAAGAATTGGCCTCGTGGCATGGAAAGCTGTCTGCGATACAAATACTACCTCAAATTTACATGTAATTTATGCAGGTTTTATCAGAATAGTTGAAAGTTATAGTTGAATGATAGAGGACAGAATCATAATGCTTCCTCTTGCCTTTGAAATATTTTGGTGACCTGTTTGATGATGGTTTCATTTCCAAATGAAATGAATAAAACTGGAACAAGAATAGGAAAAAAATAAAGCAAATTTTCTCACTGAAGTAGGAGATTTATCAGCTGCAAAGCAGACACACTTTATTTGTAAGCAGCACAGAGATATTCCTACTACCACAAAACTTAAAACTCACTTTCTTTTGGAATTTTCCATAAAATAAAGACAATTTTCTTAAAATGCAACGAACTCTTAGGACCTGATATATTTTTAGGTTAGTGTTCACCTGCAGCTCCACAATCTTCTGGGGTAAATATTTCTACTGACTCAGCCTTACATGGGGCATATATTAACTATATTTCAAATTATATTTTAAAAAAATGTTTAAAAACAGGATATTGAAAGTTTAAATGCTTGAAAAAAAAAAAAAAAAAAAAAGAATACTATTCATGCTTCCAGGACACAAGCATAACCTTTCACATCTGTAAGACACGGGATAGTAATAAATAATAAACTTTTAGGTCATTATAAAAGTATTTTAAGTATATTTGAAATAACTGAAGTGAAAATTAAATGGATAGATAATGCCAATAATGGATGTTAAAACTGCCAAGAAACTTTGCATTTCATTCATGATTTCCAAGGTTTTCCTAAAGACAAAGCCCCTGATTATAGCACAACAAAAATTAGTAGGTACTTACATCATGTGTGAACTCAAAGTACTTTTGACAGGCCAGCTGGTAATGCATGCCCTTCACTAACTCCAGGATCTGTACAAAGAGGAAAAAAGGATAAAGGATTCAGAAGTACCACACATTTTAAACCACAGAATTCTAAATCTTAACTGGCATTTTACAATTTACTGTGACAAAGTATTTTGCAAAACAAAAAGATGTGTGAAAACTTCATCATGCATGACATTTGTGTATCCTACCAACAACTGACAACATTTAGAGAAACTATAGGTCTTTAAATACACCTTGTCTATATTAAAAACAAGAATATAAACACAGGAAGATATGCCTGCTTCCTTATCTGTAATTTCATCACCCTTAACTTCAAAAATAAGTTGAACATGCATTTTCATAATAATTCTGACAGCTATTGTCAAGCTATCATATTGCAACATCTCTTCCATAATTGCAGATATAAATCTAGTAATTCAAGTGGCTAAAGCATGAAGCAATCAAGTACACTATTTTGTATTTTTATTTTCCACATTATCAGTTCATATAAATGCAAAATAAATACTACTGAGCTCCCATCAAGGAAATTTAATGCAGATCCTTTAGACAAATATCTGTAGGAGGGGAATGCTTTTACATTCAATCAGATTTGTCCTTTATGAAATGAAGTTATTTCTAGCCAAGCTCAGCAGAATATGCAAGTGAATAGCCCGTTCAGAACACCTATTAGAAAAATCATCCCATCTTTTGTAAATACAATTTCCTTCCCAATTCTACTTCATGTAATCTCCTCTCTGTTGCATAAAGTCCCATTCTTATCAGCAGAATGCAATGCCAGTTGAAATTTTTGAAGTTTCATCACCTCCTCCCTCCTTTATATAATCAAAATGTATACTCTCTCTGCTTATCAAAAAGAAAATTGCTGGAATTAAGAGATAACTTCAATGGACTTGAAAAATAATTTTCAAGAAATGGCAATTTTAAGAGCTTTTCACAAAGTTGACCTTTGTAACAAACACAGCAATACACCCCAGCTTAAATCCCTGCTGGCCTCATTACTGGATGCCACCTTGTATTTATTGACAGATGTACAAATAAATTCCATTTGCTGAATGGATAAAACAGCACTACGCTGCCAAGAAAGTACTTAACTGCATTGTTTCTTGGTTATAGCCCAACTGATTACATTTCTATGCCTCTTGCCACTTCCTGTTAAATCCTCTGTAAAATATCAAGGCAAAAGCCAAGTAGGCAATAAAATCTGAAATCTGGCATTGTAAATATACTTATTTTTAAATCTCCCCCACTCCCCTTTGAAAGAGACTTAAAAATTAGTGTCACATTAAGTAATCAAAGAGGGAAGAAAACTCCTCTATTCTAGAACTTACTACATCTCACTTGAACTTCCATTACATTTTATGTGTTTTTCTGGCTGTTCCTTACAATAAAAATGTACATACCATGCAAGCGAGCAATGTTTAGCCAAATGTCAACCAAACTGCATGTTTGCATGCACTTGAAAATAAAAAAATGCACACACACAAAACTAGTATCCTGTTTATTCTTTTAAGTATCTGAATAGGAAAAAAAAAAACTAAAATTTTGGATTACTGCCATCAATTTTCACTATACCAAAAAGCCAGTTTGTCTGAATATATTTTTCATTCTTTTAGAAGTAATGACCAGAAAGCCTACATCTCAGTTACCTGAAACACTTGTAGTATTTTGTTTTATAGCATTCAGACTTCTCTAAATTGACTTTTTCCAGATAAAGTCAAACTAATTCAAATCCATTCATAATTTTCTTAGGCTTTCTTGATGTTATTCTTCATTTATTTGAAGATTATATTTAATACAAATTATTGCATAAATAAGCTTCTCTAACTTCAGGTGTATATGTATTTATAGCCCAAGAATCTTAAGTAGCCAAATGAAAAGTTTCATAAGCAAAAACTTCTAAATATAAATTCCGAAAGCCAAAGTTCTCTTGACATTTGAGAGGGAAAAAAAAAAAAAAAAAAAAAATCAATTAAAGGCTAGTCAAAAAAAAAAAGTTTAATTTTTCAATTCCAGACCATAAGCCATAGGTGCTTGTTGTGTCAATGATGTCTATGGTGTCAATATCCAACTACTCTAAAGCGGGATAAAGTCAAGAATTGATCAAAGTCAGCTTTTGATTTACTACTCCACAATGGTTCAACAAATGAAACTATTGCTGCCTCCTCCTCCACTTCAGGGAGAAAATGGAAACTTCAAGTGACGGATTTCAGAAAAGGCACCACTCATAGCACAGGTGATGACGGAATAAAAGGGGCACTTATCAATAAACTCTAGCATTGCGAGCACCCTTCTCCTGGATAAACCATTATGAAACTAGGCCTATTTAAGCCTTTGTTCAACCTTATATTAATCTTTATCTTTAGATAAAACTTTCCCCATCTTTAAGGGGAAGAGGACTTCACTGAATTGATACTGCTGAAGGATCATATCAGTTTGCCTTGAGGAACTTCCAAATAATACTTCATTCTCTACAAATTTACGGTGTCTCAATCTTTATTGCTCAGCTCTGCTGCAGTTTCACCAAGAAACTTCTAGTCACTCTGCCAAGACTCCTTCTCAGACCTCTCAAAGACTGGTGCTATGGCACCACACAGGTTTTACAGCTGTATTACTACTAAAACATCAATTGTAGAGCATAATACTGTAAGAGAGAAACTCTACTGGCACTCCCCAGTGAATTGGTCCTTTGAAGCGGTTCTTGGCCCCATGCTGATAGTGTGCTATAGGTACAGACACGTGGCACAGATAGGACACAGGGCAGGTTTCAGGACACAACAGACCAGAAGCCAGCTTTGGCTAGTTAGCCAATTTCAACCAAATTTAACTGATGGATTTAACTTTCTCCACCTTCATTACGAGTTACAATAGGTTAAAAAAAGATGAACCAACCTTTGTGACTCTTGCAGGGGAAGGTGGTGCAGTTCCTTACAGGCAGTAGGAAAGCCAGCAACCAATATGCAGAGTAACCAGCATATATGCAATTCTAACCAGTCACACCACATGAGACCCAACTCTCTCTCTCCCCAGGCTATAATGGTTTAGTAGAGCAGGTTTAGTAGATTAACTGATTTTACTAAATTAGCTGTTTGGGGAACAAATTATGAAAAGAAACACAAAAAGACTTGTCCCAGAATTGAGTCCAGCTAGAAAGGGATTCTCTGCATAAGAGAATCAGAAACTGCCCTATATGTAAGTAAGAGGGAATTATCATACATAATAAACATCACTTATCATCATTCCTACTACATTTGTGCTTATAATGAAAGCACACGCTTGTAGCTGTTTTTCCATGAGACAGATGGAAACAGATTTCCATAGATTTCCAGCAGAAACAAATTTCCACTCAAAACCACCTTAATTCACAGTAGCAGTTTCCTCTCTACGTACTCAGGCATTTGCACTAAATTGCTTTATGCTGCAAGAGGACAAATCTGCTGGAGAGGTACCCTTTCTGTTAATTCTTAAGTGTTTTTTCTTTCGCTGCCATCTGCAACTTGCTTTTCTGATTTTGTTTTACTGACTACTAATGAGGTTAAGATGGTGTTTGGCAGCTGTACACAGCCACCTGCTTTCTAGATCTTCAACTTATATAGCTAAGACGTTGCATAGCTGGATACTCTGAGCTCTGTAATTACCTATCGTTATTCTCACTTATTCAAGGTTAGTTTATTTTATTGAAAATTGCTGGATTACCTTCTATTTTCATAAACAGAGCCTTCCTACTACAGATTTACTTAACTGTGACTCTAACCTTCATTTTATTTCAAAGGTGACTGAAGATATGACTGAGGTGCAACTGCTGGAACATATCTGAATGCTGGAACATATCTGAGGCTCCCCCAACCCTGTTAGAAAGTTGCATTTACTTTTCAGTGACATTTTTAACTGACTAATCCTGAATAAGCTTACAGCCACTTATTTTAAAGGAGAATTATACCCATTACTACACCCTGCCCTAAAAAGAAACTGCTATGGCAAAATCTGGACTGCTATCAAGTATGTAAGGAAACATATAAAATACATCAAAATCAAAAGCTAAGTTACAAAATATGATTGAAGTATTGACTTCATTTATGTCTTAAATTACAGCACAGCAATTTTAGGAACAGTGAGATGAGACATTCATACTTCATACGTTCTAATTCTTTCTTCTTTTCCCTGGTTACTCTTCCTGAATTGAATGCTTATTCCTGTGACTGCTCCTGTGTCTACTCTTCTTATCATTTCCCTGCCAAACAGAAATCTCACAAGTAGTTTAACCCACCATAAATTGACGCTACTGAAACATAAAGACCCTTACTGGCCCTTCTCCTATTTAGGGACCCCTTATTCCTGCCATCCCTGCTCTAATTACAGGCTGAAAATGAACCTCTATCTTCTTTGCCCTTTCCCAGGTTGGGATCCTTTGATCCATTTTACCATACAACCGTGGGGCCAGCAGCAGGGAACAAATGGAAACTCAACAGGCAGCAAGGAAGGCGGGTGGGGGGACACAACAACTTCCTTGCTGCAACATCCAGTTACACTTATCAACTGTTCAAGAAAATGCCCTAAATCAAACATACCAACACTAATATAATTCACCTTTACCTCTCCTTTTGGTATTATTGAATAAGCAATAGCACTCTACCATACATTTCTATTACATCCTTATTGTGGTTCAAATATTAAATGAAAACTTCAAATTCTTTTCCTGTTTAACCTTTAACAGTTTTCAATTGACTGCCTACTTATTATGCTTCCAACTGTTCTATATAATATAAAATCCATCTGCATATGCTGAAAGATGTGTTTTCTTTCAACCTTTTAAAAAAAAAGAAAAAAAGAAAACACACATTTTCAATATTTCTGTGTACTTCTTGCATTCTCAAGGTTTCTCTCTCATGTTGTTCACTTGTTTCAGTGCCACAAGCCAGTTGATCGGCCTGGAAGTTCAACATTTTTTTCTTACCAGAGTGCTTAAATTAGAATTTCAAATAGTCTACTCATTAAATCAACCAGCCTTTTTATCATTACAATCTCATCTGACAATAGCCCAATATACATTCTTATTTCCTATCTATTTGTTTCAGCTTATAGCAGCAAGTTGAAGACTGGGAAAATTAAGTACTCTGAAACACTATCACTGAAATTTTTCAAATAATTAATTTCAACCCATTTCATATCAGCATCTACTTTAGAGTATTCTTCCCATAGATGGTGTCAGTAATACCAACACCACAGCACCAGTAAACACACACTAAAAAGGTCACCATTGAGTTTGATCAAGAGACATTATATCGAACATTGACCAGAATATACAGAGGTTTCATTAAGACAAAGAAAGACTTAGTATTGACCAATTAAACTCACAGTTATCTGCTTAGCTTACATACAAGGGCAGTCCTAATGAAATCAATAAGCATGGCCACACTTGAAAAATAAACCAAGCAGATAGCAATTAAACAATGTACACATTATGGCCAAAAAAGTGCAACATGCTGTGTCAAAAAATACAGAGTTTATATTGTAAATCAGACAATGGGTAATCTCAGATAAAATGGGAGAGAAATACTTCTAAAACACAACTTCTGTTCTCAAAATATTGAAAAAAAAAAGAAGTGTTTTCTATCAATAAGTATTTCTCACCTATGGAAAATACTTGGCATTTTTTAACATTCATATTTAAACATACAACAGAAGATCATTAGAGACTTTTTTTCTAAAAGGTGCTCTTGAAATAATGGTATTTTTAAACTTTCACACCGTATACCTTGAAGGACTGTATCATTTTAAAGCATTTACAGGTTTCAATACAGTACAGACAAGAAGCGCCTGGAAGATTTTGGACAGCGAACAATGGTTCTTAACCTACCACTTGAAAATATTCAGGGGATTTACAATTTCTAAATTCAAGGTCTAACATCTTAATTTCTTGGCAGCAAATGTGTAATGGTACCTTGTATATCTTAGGATTTGAGGTTTACATCATGATTAACTTACTGGGGAATTAATTTACTGGGGGAAGAACAGGGGTTAATTGATTTAGGAATGAAAGGCCTGGTGCATTTCCTAACAATATGACTTCCAGAATTTGCACTCAGCAGGGAACTGCAAGTCTTGAGCTTTCAGGTTCTTGAAGCAAGCTGCTTACTTGCAGAAAAAAACATGTATCACTACTAACCTGGAAAGCAGAAGTCTATCAGATGGTTTGACATCTGTCACAACTGCAGGGAGTCTCATAACTCCCTTGGTATCACCATCAAGGATAATGAAGTTGGGAAAGAGGTGGTGAAGTAAACAGTTTGACTTCCTTTTGCTCAGACTTCACACAGCAGCTTACCAGGATGTCATATGAAAGAATGATCCCTTGATTTATAAGCATGATGAGACAAACTTGATGCAAACATTTGGGCATGGACTGAATTGTCCTAAGTTCTACCAGGACACTGGCATCCCCTGTAGGGAGTAAGCTGTGGCAGGAGCTGTGACATGTCGGGGCCAGAAATCTTACCCGATTGCCCAGAAAGGTTGAGAAAAGTCTCTGGGCACTCAAAAAGCATTCTAGCCAAGATGTAAATGTTTATCTTTGCATACATGCATAAATTTAGGTGAGATGAATCCCATCCCAAAAACCACCTCCAGAAAGTCAGAAACTTTATCTCAATACATCTAAGAGATTCATTTTGCAGATGATTTGGGACCATTTTCTCATCTGGAGAAGCAAAGTCTTCTCTATATTTGTGACAACTTATTCCAAAAAGCAAATAGCTTCCAGTATAGTGAGAAGTCATACCTAAACAAGAGAAAAATTGGAGTCCACACCACCTGAGGTGGTATTTAAACATGATTACATTTGGCAAATTCAAGTTCTTTGGTCATCTTTTGACATGGCTCTACTTTGGTGAAATTTCTTAAAATATACTCAGGCTAAAAAACTGCCAGAGACACACTTAGCTGGTTCTTCTCAGTGATAGGATTCATTTCCAGGGAACAGAGAACAACAGAGGAGAGAGAAGTCTGCAAATAATATGCCATCTCTTCTGCACAGGGAAAAAAGCTAAGAGTAGATCATATTGCCATTTGTGATAATCTGATTAAATTCTGTACACATAAAAACACTTTGATGGAGAAAGTTTCCTGCACCTCCACAGGGATCTGATGAGCTGTTGCTATCCACTTAAAATTGTAGAAATGTTCCTTATTAATAATTGAACATACAAAACTTCTAAATATAAAGAGAGAGAAGTTTTTTTTCTAGACTGAATATATAAAGTTTAGGCGCACTTTTGGGGAAAAGAAAGTGAGAAAAGCCCAATACAGAAATTGCTTAGCCATGTGAGGAAAATTAGGAACAGCAGAATCTTGGAAATAGGGACTAAAGATATGATCTTCACATTACCCACTTCAATCAAGCTGTGAAGAATTGTGTCAAATGAGCTGAATTCTCATTGTCATGCTGATGGGCTGTCAAGCAAATCTGTGAACATCTATTGATCCTATTGATCTGGGTGGAAGAAAAAAAAAAAAGTCCGTCAAGGGATAATCTTGCTCCTAAAAATGCTCTTGGGAGGACACTAGATTGGATCCCATTCATGGACATATGCAATTTATTCAGCCTGTCTGCTAAATACCTGGAGAATCCTAATAATGAATTGTTGATGGGTGGGTCCAGCACTCCAATATCTTTGTCTGAAAGATCAATTCTCTCCTAAAAGGAACAGGGGAGTCATGCACCTCACATCTGTAGTAGGCAAAAAGCACTTTCAAGTGTGAATGCTGTCAGGCTGCAGATAGATGTGGGTATGTGCACAGGGGGTTGAATGTCAACTGAACTTTTGCACTCTAAAGCACAAGCCTGCTGTTAGCATGGGCTAGGTTTAAAAGTTGATAATGTTTGGATGAGAAGTGAGACATCATGACATTCCAATTAATAAAGAAACATATAACAGAATCATCAGCTAAGAAGTTGATAACATGCTGTGCTTCTGCAGACAGAAGGGGTTAAAAAGGAAGATCAGAGACCCAGAAAGAAACCAGTAAAGATCCTGGATGGCAGAAAGAACCAGGATGTGGGAGAAGATCTTGGAGACCAGAAACACGAATGTCTGGGAATGCCCAGACATTGGGCAGTAGCATTTGAGACTGGTAACTGGAACCAGCTGCACAGCAAGGACTAACCCAACTCTATGCACATCATCAACAAGGGCAAGTGCAAGGTCCTGCACCTGGGAAGGAATAACCCCAGTCACCAGTACAGGCTGGGGACCGACCTGCTGGAGAGCAGCTCTGCAGAGAGGGACTTGGGCGTCATGGTGGGCGACAAGCTGACCATGAGGCAGCAGTGCCCTCGTGGCCAAGAAGGCCAATGGGATGGATTAGGGTGCCTTAGGAGGGGTGCATTAGGAGGAGCGTCTGCAGCAGGTCGAGGGAGGGGATCCTGCCCCTCTACTCAGCCCTGGGGAGGCCACACCTGGAGTACTGTGTCCAGTTCTGGGCTCCCCAGTTCAAGAGGGATGTGGAGCTGCTGGAGAGAGTCCAGCGCAGGGCTACGAGGATGATCCGGGGCCTGGAACATCTGCCCTGTGAGGAAAGGCTGAGAGACCTGGGCCTGTTCAGCCTGGAGAAGAGAAGGCTGAGAGGAGACCTGAGCAGTGTCTATAAGGACCTCAAGGGAGGCCGTGAGGAGGATGGGGCGGCCTCTTCTCAGGGGTGGCCACCGACAGAACTAGAGGAAACGGCCACAAACTGAAACACTAAAAGTTTCACAGGAACTTAACGAAAAATTTCTTAACAGTGAGGGTGACAGAGCCCTGGCACAGGCTGCCCAGGGAGGTTGTGGAGTCTCCTTCTCTGGAGATCTTCCAAACCCACTTGGACACAGCCCTGTGCCACGTGCTCTAGGTGACCCTGCATGTGCAGGGGGGTTGGACTAGATGATCTCTAGAGGTCCCTTCCAACCTTAAGCATTCTATGATTCTGTGATTCCCAGACCAGCAGTGGTCTTCCTACGAAGAAAGGAAATTGAGACCGGAGTGAATCTATCATTGTAGGGGGAACAAACGTGTGTGAGAATCAAGTACGATGATTATTCAAATCTCACTGATTCTTAAATAAATCCCAATATCCAAACCACTGTAGTTTGTCATTCATTCTTTCTCATGTGACACCACCACAGACACACACACGCTTGTTGATAATCCAGTTACTTTGTATGCTGTCTTCCATTAACTGGATGCGAGACTTTCACATGTTTCAGGTAGCTCAGCTGAAAAACTGATGTGAATTCCCTGCTCCTCTAGAGTTTGCCACCCTGTGCACATGGCTGCTGGAGCTCCCCTTCAGTCCAGGGCAATGCCCTTATTGCTACCATTAGCCAGGCAGAGTGTAGCGCAAAAAAATATTTCAGCACATATATTGATCATTTTTGACAATACAGAAGGAATTTTTTCCACTATGACAACTTCCTTGCCTAGAGCACCTAGAGCAAGAAAGTGCAAGGACTGAAGTCTCAGTTGAAGACAGCAGAGAAGTTTTTGGAACAAAGGAAGAAACATATGTAAGAGGCCACCGGTCCCGAGAGAGATGGGCTTTTCATTATAATAAATGGCTGAAAGGTCAAGCTCTGAATCACTTATTAAAGGTAGGAATCTCCTTCAGGTGCTAAGGATCTGGAGTTGACAGAAAATTCAACAGATTCAAAGGATACATTGAATCAACAATTCAGTGTCAACCATGAGGCCCAGAAGCTGGAAAAGCAACTATTTCAGAAGCAGTGGAAGACCTAATCTTGCTCAGACCTCCCCCACAACAAAAACACTCCACTGGAAGGTCAGCAACTATCACCAGCATCTGTGAAGACTAAAAAAACACTCTCTAAACTGAAGGATTCTGAAGCGTTATTGGTCACACATGATCAAGCAAATGTAGCAATGGTGAGTGCTGGCCGCAAGATCTGCATGAGATCTTAGAAATAGATGATAACCAGCCCTCCTCCTACTCCCGAGCATCTGGAAGACTGCCAGCTCCAGTCAACATCCCACTACTACTTCTGCTGCAAAACGTCAGGTTTTGCAATCCAGCAAAATGATTTTATACTACGAACAGCCACCGTGGAGCCCAGTATCTGCATGCACACCAAAAAACGCACCCCACAAAAAACTCACCCCACAACATACCGATAAAAAAACTATGTAAATATAGAAGACGCTGCTCCAAAAGGCAAACGCTCCAAAGAAAACATCAGTTGAATCCTACCTGCACAGAAGCTCAATCAGCTAATCCTCATTGATCTTTCCAATGATTAGCAAGATAAAAATCTCAGAGCAGCATCATTTTTGACGTTCGAATAAAAGGAAAAAAAAAAAAAAGCCAAAGGAAAGTTTCTTCAGTACCTCTCAGATATACAAAAGAGTTAACTGATTATTTAGATACCCAAGGAGGGGGAAAAAAAAAAAAAAAATCGTCTTTTAATATATCTTATTCATTCCTTTCAGTGAGTCGAATTTAAGTAGAACTTTCATGTTCTTTTCTATCCACTTCAACAGCCCGTTGGTGCCTGAATCACAACACGGCTATTCCACGTGAATAAAGAAAGAAATGTTTTCCTACAATAGCAAATATTTCCTAAAATAGCTCTCAGGCAGTTAGTGCACTTGATTAGTTTTTGTTGAACAGTCTCAAGCTAAATTCTAACTTGTTTGTGTTTCTCCAGTGAGGAAAATAATGTCTTTTCCTCTTGCTATAACAATTAACAGTAGCCACTGTCCTTCTGCATACACGTCAAAATGTTCCAACTTCTATGTGGCCTTTTCTGCATAAACTAAGTTTTCAATTTTATGTTGCCTTTTTAAAATCCACTGAAACCTCTAAATTATGCTACATGCTTTATGTCCTTTTACTACCTATGGAAAGTTAACACAAAGGGTAATTAAGTTTTTTAGGTTTTTTTTTTTTTTTTTTTTTTTTTTAATGTAATACAGAAAACAATGGCTTATATGTATTGAAGACACAGCAGTGCCTTCTACAGTTCTGTAGAAAATTAAAAAATAAATTCCCAGAAATATTGCCATATTAAATTAAACTTTATTAGTACAGTAGAAGGAGTAAAATGAAATCCTGTGTTGTACGTACTATAGTAACAAACCAACCCATAATATTAAATAAACCTGATGACAAGCGTCAATACAAACGTGGGAAGGCTACAAGAAGGTAGCTATGATTCTGGTTTAAACCTTTTATAAGAATTGAGAATTGCATATTGAGAAATTACATATAGCATTTCTATATAAATATGGAGTAAAAATGAAAAGTTGAAAATAGCTGAAAAAAAATTACAGAAAGCTCCAAAGTACACCTTACCTGATTTATTCCACTTAAAGGCACCTTGTATAACTGCAGCTTCTGCTTCAGCAGCTCAGGATCACAGTGGCGGAATGGGCACCCTGGCAGGAAAGGCAGGCAAGCTCACAAACAAGGAGTACCCAGGAGTTCACATAGAAAGGCACTCAAGAGACCAACCAAGCTGCTAGGGACTGTCTAACAGCTTACTAATAAAAAGTAATTGTTCATATGTACAAGAGCTTTTTTTTTTTTTTTTTTTTTTTTTTTTTAAAGTTATCAGGGCATAACAGACTTAAGAGTTACCTAAAATATCCCAGCATAAACAGGGCACAATTCTTGCTCACTGACTGGAAAAGTGTTTTAGTTAGTTCCTAGCTAACAGCAGCACTGGTACCTTTAATAGCTATGGCATATTAAGCCACAATTCAGGAAGAACAGAATACAACAGGCAGCAAAAATGAAGTAATGAGAGCCAGCTAATCTTTAAAGCATCTAAAACAAGTCTTTTTGGGGGGCCTCAGAATTAGTTTTTAGGTGCAACTGAATGAACATGGTGAGGTCAGTGCAGGTTTTCAATTTTTTTTTTTTTTTTTAAATAAAAAAGAAGATTTTAGAGTACCCTAGCAGAGTATCAGTTTCAGTGAATTTACTCCTCAAACCCCCTCACCTCTAATTGATCATTATTTCAAAGCATCTAAACTTTTAAAGTCTCCTTGTACTGGGTGGCACAACATCTATGAAGTCAAAAGCTATCGAACACTATCTAAAACAACAGTACGAGACCACTGCTGTCTTGAAATTAAGTATTCAGATTAAGAGACTACAGAAGTAGCAATAACGACAGTTGATACTCAAAAGTCCTCCAGAGAATTTCTGAAGGGAGCACCATCATATTTATGAAAAACATGAGCTTACTGTGAGGTAAAACTTACAGAAGTAAACTCCAAATATAACTCTTGTAAAATTTCGCTCTGCATTCAAACAGAACTTTTAAAAAACAATTTCAGTAGAAAAGATAAAACTTAAAATACACAGGCATGATTACAACTGCTGCTTTGGAAAGTGATAAGCAGTACACTTTGATCATTACCACTGTCACAGCAAAGCAAATTTCCTAAGCTTTACTTCTTCAGAATGATGGAATGGCAGGGGAAATGTAGTCCACATTAAGCCTCCCTTCGCAGTACCTGAGTTGTCTCAGGTATGGCTAGAGAAGTCATGATTTTCAGAGAGGTAACTTCCGTACAGACAGTCTCCAAGAGTCTATGTGTTAATGCTGGGTAACATACAAATTTGCAAAACCAAAAGGTTATTCTACAACCAGAAGTTAAGAAGCTAAAAGAGCAACAGGGATCTAACCTTCTGAAAACAAAAGGATTAATATTAACAGGTTACATTTGCCAGGTTGAAGGTGAAGTTTACAAGTAACATATCTTTCTGTTTTCTAACACCCAAAGTGGGAGTAAAGGCAGGAAGGGGAAAAAAAGTTTTAAGCATAAAACTGATTTTGTCTTGCCCAATACTGTTTATCAGATAACACCAATCACGGGGGGGGAAAAAAAAAAAAGCGACTGCCCTCATTCTTCAACTAAAAACCTAAGAAAATTTTGTTTTCTTCTCCGGCCCAGTAGCTCCCACTATTTTTTCAAACTGCTTGTTTCGGAACTTACCGTGATAATCGCCTTGACTCGGTGGATTGGACATGATGATCTTCATGCAGCTGTATGGGGTATAATCCGTTCTCTTTCCTTCTTTCCCATAGCTGTGGCGGATGCTGTAAGCATATCCTTTGTCAAACTCAAAAAAAAAAAATACAAATAAAAATAAATATATATTCTTACATACTTTGCAAGCATTTCTATCTACTCTGTAGATAGAATACTGGGTAATGAAAATAAGTCTTTCAAGCCCATTAAAACAGAGGGAAGCGAAAACGAAGTCGCTTGGTGTTAGCATCAATTTTTACATTATATCCACTTGCACATAGATATTTTACAGACACATCAGAAAAGTGTGTCACTACAGTAAGATCAAAAATATCCTTCAAACTGAAGCGATAATTATTTTAACATATGCCAAAATTCTGAAGTAAATTTGCAAGAGAGGATCATTTAAAAAGCTTCCTTTTTCATATATTCACAGCATTAGTCTAAAATAATATTCTGAACATTTACATTTATATAATCCTCCCATACTCTGTAATACAAAAGGATATTTTTCCTTCACAGTCAATGAGTCCTGTGGTTCAAGTGATGTTGCAATACAGTATGTTTGTAGTACATCTGCAGGTGACAACTGGGAGCTAAGAAATGGTATACTTACTCTTCAAAATACTTAGAAATTCAGCATAAAAATAAAGAAAAAATAGGCTCTCTATATAAGATCTGAAAAAGAGAATACTAAATACCAAGACCTGCATACTTAAAATTTCAACCTCTGAGTGAATCTCTTAAGATAAAGGCAAAGCCCGTGACGATCTTGCCACCTACTCTGTCCCCCCACCACCTTGGACCCTTTCTTCCTTCTGTGCAAAACACGGAGGCAGGTCTGTTGCGTTTGCTTAATAAAAGGCAGTAAAAGCAGTAGTAAAAAAGTAAGCAGTAAAATTAAGGGAAAAGCAAGTCTTGGTTGTTTTGGGATGTATTGCTTAGTTTGCCAGAAAATTAACAACTCTTAACAGTTGTGCTGACTGAAAACTTGAGCTGTACTTTTCATATCACTTGCCTTAATGCCTATAGAAGTTGCTTTTATTACCTAACTCATTATTTTATACTGAGAGGCAACTCTTGCAGTAAGCAGAAACAAGATACATCACAGTGTATGCAACAACAGCATATCCTGGAAACATGGTCTTCTCATTAGTTTCTTGTAATCCTGCCTGATCTTTTGAGGCTATTTCCTATCTGTTTCATTTCATCTGAATGTTCTTTGGGGCATGGATTGTTTTCTTATTGTGAGTAGTAGAGCAGTAACTTAATTTTAAAGAAATATCAGTATTTAAAGAAATACCAGTATTTACAGAAATATCAGTAGCTAAGGCATATGAACCTAAAAAATTAAGATATCAGAAGAACTATTTACATACTCAAATGATAATCCTCTCATGAAGTGCTTAAAATATAATATGAATCTCAGCTTAGCTTTTGTCAATGCATTTGTATCACTAATCACTGTTAATGAGAACTGTAGTTCTAAGAAGGAGCAATGAAAGAAATAGTGCAGCAGCTTGTTTGTTTTTAAAAACGGCTCTTCTGAAATTGATACAAAATAGTAAGGGGCACATCTGCTAAAGCCCCTACAACCTGATAAAATAAATGTTGTTTCAAAATTAGTTTTAGATTTCAGAAAACAAGTACAATCTATTTTTGTGTTTATTAGGTAGCTGTCTAATGCTAGCACCAATATTGTACCTCCTAATCTACATTTACTACATTACGTTTCTTGGAATTAATCATAAACATTAATGTTCCTTAACAGCCTCTTTCAAATCCACATTCCAAACTGTAGAGTGTCTCAAAGAAACCAGCAGCTTGCTTGTAAGGGACTGGTTTAAAATGTTGAGTTGGCAAAATTACTTTTCCTGCAAAAGGAGACGATTCATAATGACAGGCACCTGCTGACTCAGTGCCTGCTAATGCAGCTGCATATTCTAACCACCCTCCGATTCCCAGCACATGCTTGCAGTGGCAGATGTCATACAAACGTAACACAGCTACGTGCGACAAGTTTGCACACTCCAAATTACGTACTTTCCTCAAACCTCTTTTCCTCATGATTCAGCTTTTCTTACACAACTGTTTTTCAGCAGTGCCAGTACCTAGATCGCAGAGTATTTCTCAGTGGGAAGAGACCAAAGATTTATGAATTGCAGCTTTTAATTTCCAAAAACGCATCCTGAGGAATAACCCTATGTACACTGGGGGATGGACACAACGATCAGATTGCTTTCTTCTTTTTCCCCAGCAGTATTACTCTAGCAAGTACACAAAATGGAGAGAGAAAAATCCCCCTCTAGAGCAATGCCTTTTGCCAGTGAAAGCATCAAGGTAGAACTAGACATGTTTGCAATTCACAAAAATGAAAGAGAATAGGTGGACGGCTGCCCCATACAACTTATTTTACTCCTCCAAACTGATATGGTGGGCTTCCTATACAGGCTCCTTGAACAGAATAAAACACACTACGTGCAGAACTATCATCATGCACATCAGTTCTTGCAGCATCATTTTAATTTTTTATAAGTTACTTGTTTGTAAACTATTTCAGGAAATCAACTTCAAAACTACCATCTCCTATATCATTATTACGGTAGAAAACTTTTAAAATGGGGGGGGGGGGAGTAACTATCTGCCCCATTAGAACTTTTGGAGTTTTGTTTTTAGCCTAATGTGCTATTCTTGACAACAGGGCTGACATTTTCTTTGTTCCAGTCCTCAGGACCCTCCCCTCACTGCCAGAGGTTACAAAGACAACCCTGATCATGCAGGACGGCCTGGCAGGGCTACCAGCCAGCTCCTTCTGCACTCATGGTGGGTATCTCACCAGGTTCCACAGACCTGATGAATTTATAATATTCCTGAACATTTCCCAAGGGAACAGCTTCCTGCTGTGGCTCTTAATTACTTCCTACGACAATCCATTAATAGCTATCTCCCGTATCAGATGCTCTAGGCGCCTTGCAAAGCAGAATATGGGAGGCATCAGCCTAAATCTAGCACTGTACTACTTGCTGACAAAGACACCAGGATAAACAGATTTGCCGGCTTTTACATCTTGTTCTAGTTTAGACAAGACTTTACTCTTGGAAAGAGGATAACCCATAGACAACTCGCATTCTCAGACAGACCGCATGGCACTTCATTACATATAGGATGTACTAATATTTACATGTACCTCAGTCATCAAGTAGATTGAACACAAATTCAGTGCCACAGAGAAGTTACAAATGCCATTTCCGAGGCGTTCCTGCAGGATGTATGCACCAAGTCATCACAGAGTTGCTTTGCCTCTTACTTGGCCTCTATCACTTGTCGATTTGCAGATTAGCATCTGGACATGGAATCAGGCCCTCCGTGGATTTCATTTTCTGAGAATTTCGCTAGGTTATCAAATATGATATTCAGCATGCATATTAGGATGGCAAATAATTTGCTGACAAGGTCTTCCAAGCACTGCAAACTCAAGTTCACATTTTTGCAAAACTTTCATGTTTCAGTTGAACTATCTCTATATGGTCATGCAAGTTTTTAATCTGTCTATTCCTTACAGTACAGGAAGATTTAAATCTAACAACTATGCAAAATGGCTATAGTAATTTTGTCTAGCTTCTTGGCTGACCACCAGCTTAGTTCCAACTCTGCAAAACTCAAAGACATAGTGGTTTATCATGTTTTTTAAACAGCAATCAGGCAATTTCTTGTCTAAGATTGTGTAAGCACATACAGATAACAACCTCAAACTCATAAATTTACTGCACAAACTTGTGCAGTTTCTGAAATAATTGATTCACTTTTTCATCCATTTCCTAGGCAGGCACTCAAATCATTACTGTTGACACAGCTTAGCTGGCACATCTTTGTCCAAAAACGTCTTTTTTTTTTTTTTTCCCAAGCTTACCTATCTAAAAATAACCTAAGCTTGAGGTTATCGTTTCCTAAGCATTGTTGTCATTTAGAAGCATAAATAAATATTTCTTTGTCTGTCAACTACAAACAGGCTTCTGTTCTAAATTCTAAACCTGAAATACATTTTTTATGCTTTAAAGTATAGGCACAGCTAAGGGTGAGCTGAAAAAAAGTCTAATATGTTTTGCGGGAGTTGTTACAGAATGATTCAGACCAAGTAGAAATGGCCTTCTCCTCTACTCCCACCTCAGGTATTCCCAGCCTGGAGGAAAGGATTGTTCTGCCCTGTAGGTGGTTTCATCTGCCATAAGTAATCAGCAAACTTTTGATAAAACAATTTATTCACTCACCATCTACCTGAAAGTAACTGCATGGATGGTTTCTGAGCTACTCAGACCACTCATACAAAAATATGGTAATGTAGACTTTTATTACAGTAACCTAAGCTTGTATCAATACAATTTAGCTAAACACATCATTTCTATATGCTATCAATCTACATAGTTATATGTACCAAAACTTTGAATCGGTAGAGTATTTATTAAGCATAAAAGTAAAATATCTTCATAGTACCTGGCAAGCCATAGCAGGCAGTCGTCTTCTTTAAGGTACTGCATCTAATTATCAGCAAAACACATCTTAAAAACATCTCCTGTAACAGGATTTTTCTAAGGCCTACATTTGGTCACCTATGAAAGATTTCATGATGACTCAATATTTGAGTCAATATCAGCATCTAAATTGTCAGTAGTTCTTTCTTTTGCTGACGTTTCATATTTTACAGTGTCTTAAAAAAAAAAAAAAAAACAGGTTCAGTGTGTGCATTTCAAATCATATGGTCAAAGAGGAGGCATTGCCATTAAGATTTAAGTGGGTGATGCAGACAACATATTAGCTGCTTTAAACAAACTGAATCCTCTCAACACTGATGAGTGAGTAAGGAGTTAAAAACCAAAAGCATTGAACTGCACAGACTCTGCCAACGCGGCAGAAACGGCACGGGGAAACTTTGAGTACTCTCCCCAGTCACAAGATAGGGAAGGGGGAAGTCTTGTAGATGTCGGGCAGGCAAACTCACTAAAGAGCTGATACACTTGGACAGCACTCCATCAGGGACTGAAACTCATCTCACTGACAGTGCAAAGAGCAGATACTCATGCCAGGTAATGTGGATGTTGCTATCACAAAAATCTTGCATTGGTGAATAAAATCAGCTGAAGTTCACTGGCTGTTGCCCCCCTGGATTATTTCACTGTCTCCTTCAATGAGCTAGTGTGGCAACCACCACCATGAAACTGATACAGGGAAGGCAGATGCCAGAAAGACAAGGCCAGAAAAGCAGTTTACATGGGTATAACATTTGTGAAGGTTGCAAGAGTTATGTATTACTTTCAAACTTCTTTAAATGGCCATCAAGAGCATATTAAGTTCTGAATTCTCTTACAGGAGAGCATTAAAAATGAAGAAAAAATATTGCCTAAATATTTATTATTACATTTGACATATTTCTATTTCTGGTCAACTGAAATGTCTTTGCAATTACAATTATACAACAGTCTTTGTTTAAAGATTATTTCTACAGACTATGAAGCAATTCCCTTGGCATAATCTCCAATCTCCTTAGCATAATATCATCTATTTATAGCATTTTTCGCCAATGGCAAGACAGTTATACCTAAAAGAAATGAAGCGCTTCCATATTACACTGCACCAGTTTCCCCATTCCTCACGGGAATACAGTATCTAAATCATTTCATGCAGTTCTCTACTTATTATACCAGTTTTCCCTAAAATCATTAATATTTGCATTTTCTAAAAGTTAAAAAGAGTGAAACATTATGTATCTATTACTATTATTGTTTGGACATTCCCTAAAAATTATTTTTCCTACAACAGTTGCTGAAACTACTGAAAAAGCAAAAATCGGGAAAAATGCTATTCTAGTTTAAAAATAAGTTTGTGGGTGACAATTTCACCTATGTTAGAAGTCCATTAAAATTATTTTTTTTGATAATATCGAAAGTTTCATGCTGCAGAGTCCTTGTCATTTGAAATAAAACACATATAGAAAAAGCCACACTCATGAGTTACCATCAAAAGTTACAAGAAAATAAGCATTTTAAATTATAGAAAGATAGAAGAAATAATAATCCAACAATTAAGTTTTCTACACACAATCTTCATCTCTCCCTCAGAGAAAAAATTAACACAATGTTGTATGTTTACACCTGTAGATTTCTAACCAGGTATTTATGTGGTTCCAGCATCTGATGACCATGTCCCAAGATACCGCTGGAGGTCCACACACTTCAGTCCACAGATCAGCTACTTCCAAGATTAGTCTGAGATTTTGGTTCTTCCCTATTGTGAAAGCAACAAAGGCAATTATTATCCTCCTGGGAAGGTGGTCATTATTTCCCCATAGTGCCTACATCTGCTAGATACAGAACAAAGACCTTCCTAGATAGTGCAAGGGGCTGCAGGAGGACGACTGTTCCCTGGCTCAAGGCTAAGCCATCTGAAAGGACAGCAGAAACTACTGGACACATGAGAAAAATGCTGGATATAGCCAAAAATGCAAGAGGCTAGCAAATCTCACAGCATTATAAGGAACAGTTGAATTTCACCAAGCAAGAGATTGTTTAAGGAGAAGTTACGTGAGAAACAACCTCCCTGGTAACTGAAGGGGACTGCTGGAGACTGGGGGGAAACAGGATCTGCCAGGGCCAACAGTACCCACGTAACTGCACCAGGGATACCGGATTCTGGTACAGATTTAGCACAACTCACCAAAGTAACCAGACATGGGTTGGTTGTTTGGAAAGAGAGGAAACTGGTCACGGGGGATGAGACTGCTCACAGGGGAGCAGCTAGGAAAAGCAAAGGAGAAAAAAAGGAATATAAAGGTTGCAAGTCATGGGATGTGTCTTCTTCAGGGCTCTATGTCAAACAGCCCTTGACTGATCATCAGCTTGTAGCAGGACAGTGAGTTTCCATCGTACTCACATCTGACTTGCTTCTGGTCAGATCAAGAAGATCAAGAGGGTCCTGGCATGTTTTGCCTGCTACTGGTGAAGGGACCTGAGATCTTTCTTCCCAACACCATTGAGCAAACACTTAGAGGGTAGAACCCAGCAACAGAGTTCCTCCCCAACCTCCTTTAACCTACATCCTGTGAGAGACCAGCAATCATTAAACAAAAGAAATCCATTTGGAGCTGCAGTTGGGCTGCTACTACTGAAAGTCACTGTTTTTGTGTTAGCCTTCTAGACAGAAATCAAAGATCTAAAGCAAGGAATTCCATACCATTAGGAAGACATGCTTTCAGTACTTCAAAAGTTACAAACACACCATGCCATTCACTGATTTGTCAGTTTTTTTTTTTTTTTTTTTTTTTTGCGTTACAGTATTCAGATAAGTTAACTGATACAATTTGGAAGTATATTTCAGTAAAAAGCTATAAATTGAGTAAAATATTAGTTTTATCAAAAGTGGCAGTTAGGAAAAAAAAAAATCTCTCCAAAATAGTTAGTGGCAGAGGAAAATGCAGGAAGCTTTATCACTCAGAGAGCTTTAGAAGTTTTAATGGATTGCAAATTAGACGGAAGTTTGGTATGTAATATAGTCAAAGAACTAAGAGTTAAACAAAAGCTGAAGTCACTAACTGTGTCTGTAAGAATAGGATTCAGCTGCAGACATTTAAATCTAGACATCCCCCATGATTATCAGTGGAGGCCAATGCAATCAGTGGAGCCTGGGGAGCAATTCAGTTTACCCTAAAGTAGGCCCCGAGTAGCTCATTAAACAAATCATTCTCCAGACACTATTGACTGTATTGACTACACCTCTATTGATCATAACGGGAATTTAGGATCCTAGGGTGAAGAATACGTACACCAACCTGAACAGAAATTCAGTAAGCCTCCAACTGCCACATTTGCAAGAACATTAATTTAAAAGTACCATAGAGAATGGAAAGTCTGGCCACTAATTCAAACATTCATAGACCTCTGCCTCCTCAGTGAGCTTCCGCCTGCTCTTCCTTTCTGATCTGCTCCAAAGCTCTAAACTTTCTCTACCCACTTACCAGAATTTCATTAAAGACAACACAAGTGACAGGAAAGAAGCAAAAAATCTGACTTGCAAACTCTCAAGCGCCTTGCACAAGGAATGTAATCACACCCCACTACAAGGCAGTATTTTGGGGGTACTGGATTTGCAAAAGTCATAGTACATGTAGTAGCACACCAGTAGAGAAAACAAGTAATAGGAGAAGATGGCTAAAAACTGGCCAGGGTTGCCTGCAAAATCTAAAACCTAAATTTCTACTGTTTATCCAAGCTTTTGTCCTGATCTCTAAACAATCCACTATCATACCGTTTTCAAGCACTCCCATTAATAGTGTCATATAGTTCAGGATCTATTAAACTGTAACCTATACGCAAATTAGTATTTACTGGAGGAGAGGGAACAAAGTCAACATCATAATCTTCCTCTCCTGGGACACCAAGATCTACTAGACCTGTATTAGAAAAATAATTTTGTATCCCAGACAAAAAACAGTTGGAAATCAGTTCTAATCAGAAGCTTAAGTAACCAATAAACAAGAAATACAAGTCAAAGACATAAATGAACATAGGCTATAACTAGAAAGATGATGTAGCAAAGAAACATCAAATCACATTTTAAGATTATGATCAAAGGAAACTGAAGTGCTGAAAATTACCAATATTAGGCCTTGCTGTCATAATAAGCATGACTGCTTACATATAAAAGCCTTTTTATTATATCTACTAAGAGACTGTACTGCAATCAAGAAATAATACTTGAACTCTATAGACCTCAGTATGACAAGCATCTTTCATCATTCAGTGACAGAGATTGCTCTAAAATTGATCAAAACCAATTGATCATTTATTAAAAGATGACTCAATCAGAAAGAAAACACAAACGTTGTTTCCGGAGAAATGATGAACAAGCGATTTTAGTTTCAACTTCGTGGTTGTAAGAACAGGAAAACAAAACAAAACAAAACAAAACCCCACAGTATCAGGGAAACAACTCTGGTTAGAAAACACTGAAAAGACTGAGCTCAACTGCTTTAATTCATTTTAAAAAGTATTTCTTTTTCAAACAAAAACAGTTCCTCAGAGCTTCACTGCTATTACTGCAGTTCTCATGCCCCAAATCCCAACACCATTAAGAAAATATAGCAAGATCTCAGTAACAACCCACTCCTGGAAGGAGGAGGAAAAAAGTTTGGAATTTAAATAATTAAACTTGCCTTGCAAGTCACCTGAAGTGATTTTCTGACCTCTGTAGAAGATAAAATCCCAGAGGGAAGGGTCAGGATGTTCAAATAATCTGACTTGCAGTTTCTCAGCTAACTAAGATTAGAGATTCTAATATAAAAATCAGTACCTAACTTGGAAAAAAAAAAATCACACCCACAACTTCTCTAATGTTGAAATACTTCAAATATATCACAGTAATTTAGCTTTCCCAGATCAATATATTAAATTTCTGAAACATAAATTGTGCATATCATGAATAACTTACAGAAGAGCTGTCTTTTCTATATTCATGAGATTCAATACATTTGAAAGACAAGCAGCAGAATGGTAAATCAATTCAGAAAGTAAAAATACTTTCTTATTTACACCATTGCCTATGTGGTATATCAGCAGATTGCACATTCAATACAATACATGCTTTTCTGGATGACTGAGTATGAAACAGAGCCATGATTTGCTGCCTGAATATAGGCATATGGAATATGGAAGTTATATAATGTTAAACACTTAAGTAGACTTTTCAAAAGAGAAGACAAAGTACAAAAGATTTTAGACTTTTTTTTTGGAGTTTACATGATTACAGCAATTCTGAGCATTTAATACAATTCTAAAAGCACATTTCACTAACTTCAATTTAATATTCTTTCAAACAATTATACCAAGATTAGTGCATCATGATCTCCCAAATCCAGTATTTTTCTACTCAAAGTGAGTAGGAACACAACTGAAGGACCGTGTAGGTCATTCAGGTCATTCTGCAAGGTAATCAAGACACATAGATTTGTCGAACTTTACCTTGACAACAGCTAATGTCTGTCTGAGAACTTGGGGTTGGCATCCCAAGCACTTGATTGAACACATTGCTGGGGGAGGAAGTACAGAAGGTGTTTTCAGCAAATGACCGAAACGACAGGGCTGTGTTGGTAGGAGGGTATGCAGGAGAGCAGTCTGAAGCCCATAGTTAGTGATACTCAGCTGATTCACAATGCTTGAACTTAGAAATTGGGGCACCCTCACAGATAGGCTTTTCCATTACTTTTCTTAAAATGTCACTGGCTTAATAGCTTGCCACTAGTGGGATGGCTAATAAAATAGAAATCTCTTCTTACAAGTACACAGTCTTTCTATGGTGATAATAAAGTACAAAGCTGACAAGCGGTTCAAGAGTACAGAAAGGAATCTTAGAAAACTAGAGGTCTAGCTTTAATGGCCACTTTTATACATGCAGTTTATAAAACAAAAAATACTACAGTATGAAAAGACCTGCTTGAAAAAAAATGTGCATTTGCTGGAAAGAGCATGCTGTAACAGACCAGATTCAGACCTAAATTAATTTTATTACTGCAGACGTCTATTGCTTTCATTCTTGTCACTGCACGAATCTTACCACTAAGACACAGATTTTGGTAGCTAATATATAACAACTATGAAAACAGATCTGCTTAACTTTTTTTCTGTAGCCAGTACAATTAAAACACTGAAGTCTGACCCAAGCTATAATTACTGCCCTAGGATAGAGGAGATTGTGAGTCAGGGCTTTCTCTGCCCCCAAGAAATGCCATAGGCTCAGTCTCAAGTTTTCATTTACAATGAAAGTTGCATGTCAAAAGCTGATTTTAAAAAGTACAAAGAAGAGATTTTTAACTGCCCCCCCAAAAAAAAAGTAAAAAAAAAAAAAAGTTAAGGTACTTCAAGGTGAATAACCATAGAAGAATGTTGCAATAGCTTTGGCCTGACAACAATGCTCAGGGAATTTCAGCTTCAAAGGAATGTAATTGGGAAGGGTGGTAGCAGCTCACCAGGGGAAAGCATTTCAAATGGAAGAGCCCACATTCTTATCATAGTGCTTACTAGTGGGATTCCCAAGATTTGGGTGCCCAATAAAAAAACCTCCAACTGTGTGAGAGTCTAAAGAAGTTTTATGCTTTTCTGGTTTATTATTTTCAGTGATAGCCTTGACTAATAGCCATGACACAAAAAACACACATTAATATGTGTATAAATATATATAAAATATTATTTCAGCTCCATTTCATTTAAGAAATTCTGCCTAAGACTTATGCTCTTTACATAGAAGTTATTATAAATGTAAGGGTTTTTTTAAAAAACAAAGCTTTTACCACAAAAAATACCTTATGAAAAAAAAAAATATATAAAATGACAAATAGTCAAAGAGACTTCTGTCTATATTCAATAAATTTTGATAACCTTAGCCTTCACCGATATGCTGATTAGTAATTTATAGCTAAAGAAAGAAAGTTATAGAGGGAGATGCAGAGGCATGATTTTAATACACATCTACATTAGCTACAGGGCATAATTAAAGCTAGATCAGTCTTAAGTCTACATAATTATGTCCTAGAGACACACACTGTCTAGTACCCTTAACTTAGTCAAAACCAGGAATGGCCTCAAGTTTACAAGGTCAGTCAATATCATTTTAATATAAATACATTCCTACAAGCAAACGGGTTCCAAACCAAAAAGACAAGGTTTCTTATTGGTTTGACTCCTTTCAGAGTTCAGAATGCCAAGCATGTGACAGGCAGAACCAAATACTAATACACACAGAAAGAAAATCTGCAATTTATAGTGTTAAAATCCTCTCCTGTCCCACTCCAAGTAAAGGGGACTGATGAAACATTTACCATCAGAAATAAAGTTGAATGTGGCTAATCATGGAAATACCAATAACTCTGTTAATAGGTATACTAAAAGAATATATTAACTTTTTTTCTCCCTTTGCAACTGAATATTCTACCTGACAATTTAGATAGCAGCCAAATTAAGGAGCTGAATTTAATATTCTGACACTACGTAACACCTGTATTATTCTTTCTCAGAGTCAGAATTTCAGACTTCTGAATATAGTTGGATCATGCATAGGTTGTATATGTTGTAGGCTGTAGGTTAATAGAACATTTCAGTGGTAATTATACACATTTCAGTTGATCAGAAGCAGTGAGAGTGCTAACTTTCCGCTGGCTTTACTGAAATAAGCAGGAAGAGATTCCTATCATAGGCTGCAAAGAAGCTATATGGGCACAAGCCTCTATGTCGTATTCAGTTTTGATTTCTCATAATTTTCTCTATCAGCTGCAGCCAAGACTTGCTTCATTTAATTGCCTAATTTGGCGGGGGAGGAGGGGAAGGAAGGGAGAGGGATGTGGAGGGAGTAGGGGAAACTAAGGGGTAGGCAGAGAAAGGACTAAGAGAAACAACCACACAATACACATTTAATATTAGCACTGTAATAAAGCAACCTGAGCAGCAATACCTATACACCTGCGTGTACTTGGAGTATTTTAGCTGATGTGAATTCTTACTGCTAAAACTCTTTGCAGCAAAATCAAGCTTTCCTTTTTGTCAGGAAACTTGTTAAATGCAAGTCCTACCAAAACCACCATCTGAGGCCCACAACCTCAAATTATTCTGATTTGATCTCATAATACTTCATTAAATAGGAAGCAAACAACTCTTGCTAGCTCTAACTAGCTGAGCCTCGCATCCTGAAGCCTTTCCAGCACAATGTCCACAACACCAAGCAGAAATAACACCGACAAGGGACAACAAATTCCTGGGCTCAGCGCTTGGAACTCATGCTGATATTTGCTGCATATTCTAGGAGCTGTCACAGGCCTCTTCCTACCGTGCTGGCCATAGGTACCCAAAACAAACCATGTGGGTTTGTACGCCACGGATTTGCAAACGGTCCCAGAAAGTCCCATCTACACCATCCAGCTTCAAATCAGAATGGGAATATGACAACAAGAATCTACAAGCTTAAATTGATTTAACACACATTGATAACGCTTATTGCCAAAAAATAACCAAATCTTAACAGCAAATGAAACTTATTTCCATCCAGATAAGGGAGGATATTATGATTCCTTAGATAAGACCCCAAGGTCAGACCACAGAGGTCTGCAAGAAATTCCTCATTTTCAAGCTCAGGTTTGTTTAGCTGTTCATATGGAATGAGAAACCATAGCTGTGCGCTACATACATTTTCAGGATTTTTGAGTCAAATTTCTCACTGTTTCTTATTATCAAACCACCAAGACCAAAAGAAAAGCCAAAAAATCCTCTTTCAGCTGCAGCGAACAAGAAAAGCTCTATTAACTCAGCTGAATTCAGATGCCACAGGAGCAATCTCTGCATTTAGGGTTTCAAGTCACATTTTCAATTCTCATACTTAGATATTTTGACTAAATTCACTGACAATATCTTTGTTAGCTAGTCAATCTAAGCCAGTTAATCTGAGGAATCATCTCTCCATATGATTATCACACCTTCAATTATAACAATATCCTATTTGACAAATGCATCTTTAATCTGCAGGCTTCAGTTTATATGGAGAAAAAAATACTAGGTCACTTACATGAACAGAATAGATCTCCTACTGTCCTTGAAGCTCATTGCTAGAAAACAACATAACTACAAGTTTCAGGTGTTGCTGAGATAATATGAACATGCATTGTGGCCTACTCCTAATTCTGCAAGAATATTCTGAATTCATAGACCTGGGTGTTCAGAAAAAAAAAGTCACAGACCGTTATGCCTAAAATAAGGGGGTGAGGGAACAGAACTCAGAAATAGCATAAATCTGAAAGTCCTTTTCTTTAACCTTCGGAATTTAAATTCAAATTAAATATTAATTTTTACTTCAAGCCTACATGTTTAAGATACACATGGAACATCTGCTGTCTTCAAACCCCTGTAACTATTGTGCGCTGCTGTTTTGTCGTGTTTTCTTTGAACTTGCATTTAAAGCGAACTAATGCAGATTCAGTGTTAAATTTGGAAATCAAAATAAAGGCATGATATAAAAGTGAATTTCCTCACTTACTTCTGACAGTTACATTATCTTTAGCCTGTTATTAAAGCAGCTTCAAAAAACCACTTTCATGGTAGAATACAAACAGCATTTGTTTTGAGTTTTCTTATGCTCAGACATATTAGGTAAGCGTAGCCATTCAACATGCAGTAAATGCTATCACTAGGGTGTCATTTTTGCCAAAACAATAGAAATATGATTCACACAAATTTCTAAAATTTACGTGTTCGATCTCATTACAACTAGAGTATGAAGTAGCAATTTCCAAACAATATGAAGTTATGATTTCCAAATAATGAGAGAAGGATACAGATAAAATGAGAGAAGAATACAGATAATGAATGCTTCTACTGAAGCTAAATTTTGCAATCACTGGTGGAAGAGGAAAAAAAAATCTATTCGGTTTTATGATGAATTCCACACAACAAGCAGTTTCATCAAAACCTTGACTATCTAATCCCCCGTAAACCCATGTAAGCAAGAACAGTTTAACCCATACCAATACCTTATTACCATGAAATACTGCTCTGGTTTCAACATGTTTCATGGGGACAACATTTTACAGGTAACATAAGAAGCATTTTTAGTAACTTTTTCAAACACTAAAGGAGAGTAAATATTTTCCTAGAGTCCTCTGTAAATTTCAGGAGAATTCAAACTTGTCATCAATTTGCATTACAGTATTGATTACTTTAAATGAAAATGATGAGATTTTCAATTATATTTTTATCTTTTAGATGCCAAATATTGCAGCTTGCTGTTCAACATGTTATTCTAGGTTTTGGTAGATTTGTATAGTTTAAATAATTCAAGAATAATAGCAGCCAATTACAGAATTACAATTAAATGTGATGAAATTAAAAAAAAAACTCTTTATGATTAATGGAAACATGCTAAAAATAGTGGACACCACTATCCAAATAAAAGGGTTATGTTAAAAAAATAAATAAATCAATGTCAAATTTCAAACATATGAGGAGATAAAATACCAAATGAAATGCAATCAACTGACTGATAAGGAAAATATTCCTGGGGATTTAAGACGATGGTGCTTTAAGACCTTCACTTCATTGTATTCAGTGTGAGTCACAGGAGTAAGAGCCATGCATCCTTACAGCATTGCTAAGCAGATTACCTAGTATCTGTTTTGATTTTCATTTAAAAATGATTGCTTTTGTATTATAGATGTACAGATCTACAGAACATTACAGCATAAGCACCTCTTATTTATGCTTATATACTCTATTGGTTTATACCTCAGGATCTTGTCTCCCTCTAGTGACTGGCCCTCACCCCCCAAAAAAGTGTGTTTTACTGGCACGCAGGAGCAGATGGAATCACAGAACATCCAGGTTGGAAGGGATCTCACGAGCTCATCCAGTCCAGCCTCCTGCTCCAAGCAGGGCCAGCCAAGGGATTGCACCGGATTGCAGGGTTTTTTCCCACTTGGGTCTTGAAAGCCTCCAGCCGCCCCCTCACCTCCTCAGGAGCTCTCTGCTGAGCTTGCTCCGGCTTATCTAGAGCTTGTGTTTGGGATGGGGGATTCCCTCAAAGGGGAGGCAGCACACTACACAAGGATGTACTCTAAACGAGCATGGAGCAGTTGGAAGTCATCACTTCCCTCCACGTACAGACACGCTGGTCCTTCCCCGCAGAGCTACTGCCCAGGCTGGGCTGCCGCAAGAGGCTTTTCCTCCCCACAGGCAGGACTTGGTGCTTGTCCTTGTTGGATTTCATTGGGTTCCATCAAACCACTCCCTCAGCCTGTCTGGGCCCCCCAAAAGAGCAGCTTATTTGCAGATTTTACTGATTTTACTACACCTAGAATAATCCAAGGATAGATTTAGCCACTTGAAATACTTGAATCTACACTTCATTGCTGTTCAGGATACTGTTAACACTTTTTAAAACTGATCTAGATCTCAAACAAAATGTATACATTGTATATAAAGCAACAGCATCATGTAATTACGGCATATAAAATGATCCAAGATTAATATGAATAGTTACTGATCTCGCAGCTCCTACATGGTTTCATCTTCCGCCCAAATACTGTTTTGCAGACAAAAAACTTGGAAATAGCTGAGTAGTTTTGAAAAAAATACAACTATTCATAGTTACGAGGGATTAACATGGAAAAGTATTATAAACAGGTTTCTCTGAAGGCATAATCTGTATCAATTTGTAATTGCAACAAGTATAAAAAAAACTGACTCTGGAGCTATATTAAGTTTCTGGTATGGAAAATATTCTTGTTACTCAAAAGGGAGTGTATCCAATATAAATGCTAAAAAGGAAAAATAAAGCCAATAAAACTCAAGGTTTTATTATGATACCAACAAAAGAAGAACATAACCTTCACATTCCTTAAGCAGAATATTTGTTAGTTTGTAAGGGGATCATAAACTTTCAAACATTGCTTCTTCCTACAAAGAGCAAATATTTCATTTATGTCCATCTAGCTCCACAGTTTGGTACAGTATGGAAGACTGCTCAGTTGTATTAATTTAATCCATTACAATACCGAATATTGTTGAGTGGTAGAAAGCATGACAGACTTATTTAAAGGTTAAAGGAAAGAGCCCTCCTCACATCTAGATTTGCAAAAACTGATTGCAACTCAACAAGTACAGGATTTAGAGTACTGAGAACTGAGATCACGTTTGGGAAAGGACACCAGCCCCAAGTTTGGCAGAAAAAAGGGTTTAAGGAAGGAAGACATGAATATCTGAGTAACAGAGCATATGGAGGCAAGCCTTAAAGGCATGATTGTCTTCTACCCTCAAACATCACCTTCACAAAGAGAAGCGTGAACCCAGAGCCAAAGAAACAACTCAGGTGCAGATTCAGATCTCATCTGGAGACCATTTCACACACCAGAAATTACAAGTGAAAAGGACTCGATCAAATACGGTGACTGTGGTACAACAAAAATAGAGAAGTCAAATCAGTGGGAAGCCAGTGAATCAGAAAGTCAGCAACATAGCTTTACAAAGAACTTCAGTAAAGCCTCACATTCTTCACTTGCAAAAGATATCCCAGATCAGATGGGGTTCAAGCACTGGAAAGACAGGTTGAACATGCACACAAAGAATCAAGTCTACTTCACAGGCCTGCCTAATGAACACCAACATGATGCTGTTAAGAACCATCCAATTACCAAAGGGACCCAAATTCTGACAACCAGAAACTCTGTTCACTTTAAAGACAGGAGAAGCAGAGAACTCCCCTTCCCTTTTACTCAGCCCTAGTGAGGCCACTCCTGGCATACAGGGCAGCGATGGGCTGCCCAGGACAGCAGAGATGAAGCAGCAAGGGGCTCCTAAGGTGATGAAGAGACTACAGCAGCTCTTACATGGGGAGAGCTGGGTCTCTTCAGCCTGGAAAAGAGTGAAGAGGACGATCTTATGACTGTATATAAATAACTGAAAGGAGGGTATATAGGAGGGTATATAGACAGGCCAGACTCTGCTCAGAGGTGCCCAGTGAGAAGATGAGAGGCAACAGGTACAAACTGAAACATGGGAAGTTCTATCTGAGCATAAGGAAAAGCTCCCTTACTGTGAGGGTGACTGAGCACTGTAGCATGTTGTCCAGAGAGACTGTAGAGTCTCTTTCCTTGGAGACATTCAAAAGCCACCTGGACAGGGTCCTGAGCAGCTCAGCCTCGGTAATTCTGCTTGAACAGCAGGGTTGGACTAGATGATCTCTAAAGGATGATCTTCCAACCTCAAACATTCTGTTAAATGTACAGACCAGGCTTTTTGCAAGGTAAGAAGTAAATTCAATGGGGATCATTGACCAAAATCCCACCTTCAAGAACCATCTTGTAGCACTTCTGGCTGGTCCTGGCAGAAACATTCACCACCAGTTGCTTCCAATTAAGGTGAAGTTTCACTCTTGGATCCAAATTCAAAGACCTCCTAGGATCATCTCCAGAAATACTGAAAGAGCCAGGAAACTGAATCACCAAAACTCACTTGGGATGTATCTTCATTCCGAAACTTCATCACTTCTTAAAAGAAGTCAAGAAGACATACAAGATACACATTTCCCCTTTGATGCTGTAGATTGTGGCAGGCTGTCTGCCAGTCTCCTACACAGTCACGTGTGGAAGAAATACCCAGACTATATTAGTAATTGCTTGAAGCTCATTAGCGAAGAATCAAACCCTCCATAATGATCCTTAGCAAGGCTAAGGTCTGAGTCTTGCCTTTTCTTCTCCCAGGCATAGAAAAAATAGCTGATAACGGCAAAGGAAAGGGAAAAGGAAAAAACAGCTTATTGCCAGTTGTGACTGACTGCCACAGAAAACCCGATGAAACTGGAGAAAGATGATCTAGAAGATTAAATCTGAAAGAAAGGGAGACATGCCAGGTAAGAATGTCACCATCATATCCCCCAGGGGACAGAGTTCCAGCACAGAGCATTTGAAGACAATCTTGCTCTCAGCCACGTCACACAGACAGGAAAGCTGCACTGAGCAGGACAGGAGAGGCTTTTCACATGCAGATCAACTCAGGTACCAACTCTGCAAACCCAGCAGGAAAAATGACAGATGAGACCATTTGCAAAGAGACAAGCTACAACTATCATCAGGATAAAAGTGGTAATAGAGCAAAATTAATATCTTAAAATACATTGGGAGATTTATTAAGCTTTTGTACAGTATTTATCCATATTTCAGTATCATATTTGACAAAATAATAAATTCATTTTTGTATAAGCAGTATCAAAGCAATGGTTTTTCAAAGTGCACAACTAGCACAACTATTTCTCCTATAAATAGTAGAAAATAATTAAAGATTTGGAAGAGAACATTTCCACACCACAGGGCATGTATCTCTGAAAACAAGAATATATTTCACAAGGATATATCCAGCAAAATAGAAAGCAATGAGCTGCCCTCCTTAAAAATCATCCATCCTTATAAAAACTTGGATTCCAGACTATTAGCCAAAGAAAGTGATTTCATTTTCCTTCGTCTGAATACCTTGTCTTCAAGCCTCACTTCATATTCTCAAATTAACCACATAAATAGATCTGAAAAAAGTTACAGACAAGTAATAACAATTTCTACTGCAAAAGTGGATTTCATTTTTAATTCTCAGAGCATTTTAGAAGTATGTTGTAATTATTTAATTTCATCTTGCAACTGATTCACTTTATTCTTTAGTTGTTTTGTTTGTTTCAAATATTTCAAATATTAAAAGCCATGGCAGGCTTTTCCCTGCTCTTTTAAAGTTAGGAATAAAGATTTTTTTTAAATATGAAGAGACAGGAGATCAAAGAGTAAAGTAATTAATAATTTTGCTTCGGAATGGGATTAATGTTACAGAAACAAAAACAAACACTACATTAGAATTGCACTGAGGTTATGAAGCCAATTGGCATAAACATTCAGAATACATTTACCACTACTTGACAGTTGATCCTATCATCTTAGCAACAACAATTTACCATTTACACATTTCTAGCCCAGTAATTTGCAGAGTAATTTTAATTATGGTGCTTCAAGCAAAAACACTTTACACTCTGCATATGTCTGTTGCGAGTGCATACACCATCATCACTTACTCTACAAAGATCACTACCAATTCCAATGCATTTTGTGAGCCCTACATGTTTTTAATCCCTGCATGTTTTTAATATATTTCACACTTTATCTACAATATACTTGCAAAATCCTCACAGAGGGCAAAACCCTTTCTGCAATCTTTTCTACAGTGTTTTTATCACAGAATCGTGAGGAATGCCTGCATTTAGTGATTCAGAGCAATGAGAGTACTCACTTGGGGGCAAGTTTTCCTTGTGTTTATGCTTAAACTTGTGATAGGCACTGCAGCACACCGCTACTGCTGGCTGTGAGATTGAAGTTGTGTGTCAAGAAGTCTTAAGAATGACAGCAAATACAAATATTACTGCCACTAAAAACAGAGTATAGTGTTGAAACTATAACCATTTGTAGCAAATCAAATCCTTCCTCTTTGCACACACCAGACCGTACTGACCAGTTAACCTGAGTCTTCACCAAGTATCATGCATGCATCTTCACAATTCTCCAATAAAACAAGACAGTATAATTATCTCCATTGTTATACTATTGGGGATAGTATAATTAACCCCATTGTACAGAAAATGAACAATGGCATGAGATTCAGAAAAAAATACCAAAAGAAGAAAGAACACAGTAAGAATTGTGTTCACCTTAGCTTTTCAGAACAGTATATAACTTTCTGTTGTAAAAAACAGACCACTGACTTCACTAACAGATGTTACAGATCAGCTTTCTATGCTCCCTGCCAAGAGACTAAAGCTATCTAGAAATTCAAAAGAAATGCAAAGATTATATAGAAATAGTGACTTCTGTGTAAAAAATACTGTAACTACCATCTTTTGCATCATTCACAAAATGCTACTCAAGACATGGTCATACAACTTCATCAGCTACAAAGCTCTGATTTTAGAGGCCTGTCTATTCCTATGCAACGCGTGAAACAGGGATGCTATAGGGAAGTGTCTTGATCCACCTGCATACACCTAGGGCCTCATATCTAGCAGAATTACAATTACTACTTTACAAAGGCTTTAAGAAAGGACTTGAAGGATGGCATTTTTCTAGTTCTCACCTCTAAAAAGCCTCTGGTTTAATGCCTTGATTTGAGTTCCCATACTTCAGAAGAATGAGAAAATGAATATTTTTTTCCTCACTTGATTACAAAGACATTAGCATGCCTTTTGCACAAGTTTAACAAGCACCTCTTCATACAGGCAGCATGAAGTACACATTAAATACATCCTCATGTTCATATATGTTGATATCACTCATTTCTTGAATTACCTTGTCTGCATCTACTTTTCCTCTAATAAATTCTTTCTTCCAAAATTCCAGTGCCTGCTCCAGAGTTAAACCGATGCCTTTCAAGAACAGCCCATACTGCATACGGCCTCCATGACGGAGGTGATGGTTCTCACGCAGGGCTTTGTGCAGCTGGCGCATGCAGAGAGGGAACGATTTCACAGCGAGCTGTCAAGAGGAAACATGTATTTAAGACGTACTGTCCATTTTGCTTGTAGGACGTATACTTAGTGATTATCTCCATCTGAAAATACCAACAGCTGGACAGAAATGCATGCGTAGACATCATTTGCACTGAAGATAACAAGTGTATTCTTAAGCCTTCAAATTCAATAACCATTCAATAATAATGTGAAAGAGTAGCACAGATGTTAATCTTCAGCTACAAAGTATCAAAGTTTTAATTGCTGTCAGAAATAAAATATAGCCACAATTATATTACAAAGCTGCTACTTCTTTATTGTAACTTCTGAAACAGCAAGGTGGATTTGAACAGGTATTTAACACCTTTGAGGAACTACAAGCAGGAGTAAAGCCCAGGGCAATTGCTTTGCAGATTTTTTTTTGCCATAAGATCTCAGGAAGAAAGCATCATTCAAATTTACTTGTATTTGGGTTTTATTTTTTGACAGTTAAGTTCAAAAGGAACACCGCCATAGTGAACACACACTAACAAAACACATCATTTCTGAACTTCATATAAGGCAAAACGTTTTTATTTGTCTCTGCATAGTTGATGCACATTTACAATCAATTTTAATCCATTCCCTGCTCAAAAAAAAGCCTTTCTTTAAGTGGAAAGTCCAGAAAACCTCCCAAATGAAATTTACAAAACAGAAACTATTAAACACTAAAAATTGCAAAATTAAATTATATTAAATCTAACCATTTTTTATTATGTTAGGTATTTGTGAAAGCA
The DNA here is from genome assembly GCA_013398735.1 of Nothocercus julius. Taxonomy (NCBI): domain Eukaryota; kingdom Metazoa; phylum Chordata; class Aves; order Tinamiformes; family Tinamidae; genus Nothocercus; species Nothocercus julius. The sequence goes on along the minus strand of VZSV01000258.1, from coordinate 121,130 downwards.
CACAAAATTAATTAACAGTCATGAAAATATTGAATCTTAAAAAATGAAATCAAGGCTTTTTATGCTATCTGTGTACAGAAAAGGAACATTCAATTTTAAAAAGGTAGACATCACCATATAATATCACACAAATAGAGAACTTACAGCATCAATTTGTTCTAGAGAAATTTTTCCAGTGTTTTTTTGCACACTATAATCTGGACCAACATAAGAATGGCTGAAAAACAAAGCAAACAGTACAACATAAAATATATCACTTCATTCAAAACAATTACAACAGTTTAAAAATGTGTGAAGAAATTATTTTTATGCATTTTAAGAACTACATATTTTCCATGATGGTTAAAAAAAACAGTATTTGACAGGTATGTAAATAATTTAGATTTATAAAACCAGCGTTAGAAACAACATGATAATGGATCCCTTCCTTTATTCCCAAGTGAGAGATAAGGAGTCATTCTGAATTAGGATCACAGATGCTCAGGGCCTCCTGAGGTCAGGATTTGGACAGGAGCAGGGTCACTCCGCCTGCTCTTTAGACAACATGCCGTTGTTCAGCCACCCTCAGAGTAAGAGTTTTCATCTTACGGTTGGGCGGAAATTGCTGTGCTGCAGTTTGTGCCTGTTGCCACTCTTGTCCTTTCCCTGGGCTCCCTGAAGAACAGCCTGACTCAGTCTCCTCAATCACTTCCCATGGGATGTTTGCACCTTGTATGTGCTGCTCACAGCACTCTAAGACCGCCCAGGAGGCTCTTGGCCTCCTCGTCCCACCTGGGTATATTCCTGCTTCTTGGCCAGCTTGCAGCCACCTAGGACCCACACTTTTCTCCAAAAATGTGCTCTCCAGCAAGTCAGTTCCCAGCCTGTCCGGGTGCACATAGTTACTCCCCTCCCCCGTTCCTGGGAAGGGCTTCCCTTTGCCCGAGGTCAGCAGGTTCCTCTGCCCGTTTCTCCAGCCCCTCAACGTGCCTGGGGATGGCAGCACAGCCTTCTGGCTTAGCAGCCTCCCCCCACGATCCGGGTGCGCTGCAAACTTCCTGGCGTGATCTTCATTACTGAGACTGGCCCCAGCACCAGGGCCTGGGGTACTCTGGGGGGAGTGACTCCCACTCGTCACAACCCTTTTGAGCCCAGCAGTTCAGGCACTTTTCTAGCCCCTACTTCATCACTTTGACACTGAGGGCTTTACAGGGGACAGTGTCAAAAGCCCTGCTGAAGCCAAGAGCAGCAAGAACCACCGCTCTCCGATGGGCGGGTAAAGAGTGAAACAGTTAAAGTGCCAAACTGCAGAAACGCTGGGTGCTGTTCCTGGCAGCAAGTAGGGAACTCGGAGGTCCTACGGCCCAGGATGGGCTCACTTTGCTAAAAACTGCAACAGTACCAAACTGGCTAAAAAATACAAGACTTTTGGAAAACTTGCCTCACTGAATAGATAAAAGAATAGTAAGAATAGATAAAAGTACAGCTTGAACATTTCTATTACTACCAATTCTACTAAATTAGTATCCAAATGCATAATGGATCAGCATCACTTTACACACGCACACTATGAACAGAATAAAAAATAATAATAAAAAAAAGATAGTCCCAAAGACTAAATGCAGCAGCACAAAAAACAACCTAAGTCCGGACCCTTCAAGGCAGTTACCACAGCCCACGATGAGTGCATGCAGCAAACTAATACAGTCACTTCAGATCATTTGCTTCATGGCCTTTGCTATTTAGCTTAGCCTTTTTTTTCAGCACTGATATGACTGCAATAAAGCAATCGGTCTCTTCCTAGCATCTGTAGAAAAGATTGGCCAGGCAAGGGGAAACACACAAGAGGTGGCCCACACTATAGGGGAACAAAATAAAGCTTCAGGCATTGCAGCTGTGGAGAGGGCACGCTCACCGAATCCTGCTGACAGGCCTGGCCGTGGTAAAACCACCTGCTGCGAGGACAGAAAACAAAATGCCAAGGGGAAAAAAAGGGAAGAAGTTTTTAGACTCTGAACAACTCAAATGTTCACAGCATGACAAGCAAATGGGAATTTCTCATGCATGCTTCCTTCCTATTACATTAAAAAGTAGCACATGACCTTTACAAGGTGAAAGTTACGTGATATCTAACACTTCACTCAATTGAACTCCACAACCTGCATTCAAAGCAGCACTCAGTGTGCTCTATCCATCCAGCATACGCGGTAAATATTGGAGCTGAGCATCAAGTGGACGGCTCAGGTGGCCTTTGCTAGCTAAATAAACTCCTTTTCCAAAGAGTACAACAGACTGGAGTCCTGAGATTCAGTGTTACGTGTCAGGTCTTTTGATCTTCTACAGTACAGATTTTCCAGGTCCTTCAATTATCTCACAGTTTGCTTTTTCCACAGTTTTTTTAGTAGGAATAAAAAGGAAAATAATGGCAATCTTGAGAACCTTGCAAAAGAGTAAGAAGAATACCCTTTATTCTACAGGTAATTTTCCTCCCTTTTCATGTCAGTGAATGTTACCAAATAGCCTGCTACTCTTTGAAAAGGTACTAGCACAACACAGTTCAAACAAGCTTGTGACCGTCCTCTTCCCCCTCTTCTTTTTGGCTTCCAATATTTAGCTTTTATTTTTATTATTTATTTTTATTTTTATTTATTCATCCCTTTCTTTTACTCCACAGAGCTTCTGTGGGTGCTTCCTGATTAAGGTTCTTACTCACCTAGATGCATAAGGACTATTTATCAAAAGTGCTCCAGTTGCTGGATGTACTGAACTTCTCTAGGGATTGTTCACACATACACTTATATTGTTAGCACATGAAGAAATTATCATACGCACATTTCCAATAACAGAATCTTGGTCTTTCAAAAACAGCTCTAGGATCATTCTGACAAGTAGTGCACCATCCTGGATGTATTTAGTATAGCATTACAGTTACTAGAGTTAGATCTTTGCAGATGTTGAAAATAGGAAGTCACACAGTAGGGTATTACGGTGTGCATCCTTCTTTATTTCTGAGCATTAATGAGAATAATGATGAACATATCTCCACAAAAAAAAAAATACAAAATAGTTGTTTTTCTTATCATTTTCACAGACTAATATTTGAAGACACTTTTAATGTAATCATACAAACACTAGCTGCAAAGGACACCAGAAGACAATTTAGTCCTGTTCCCTCTCAGGAAGGACACCAGTCAGGGCTATTTCTAGTTGAGTCCTCAAGCTGCCAAGAACAAGGATTCCGTGTTTTGGCAGCCTGCTGCACTGCTCCCCTACCAGGGAAGTTTTTCCTGATGTCTGACCTGAACTTCTCAAGTTGCTATATGGGACCACTACCACTTGTTTTATTTTCTGGCAACATCAGAAAGCCCAGTACCGTGATGCTTGCCTTTCAGATAGCTGGAGGCAGCTGCTTCTTGATCATCCCTCCTCTACACCAGACTGTACAAAGCCAATTCCCTGAGCCTTTCCACATAATCCAGGTGCTCAAAGTGCCACTCTTTAGTAGCCCTGTGCTGGTGCTCTGCCATTCCCCCCACAATCCTCTGGATGGATAACGTGGAAAAGACTGAATTACTCATTAAGCTATCTCCTGCTTCCATCAGTGGACATTTGATCCCAGAAGTTCCTTATACAACTACCCTACTTGTAAAATCCCTTCTTGTTATGCTTAATCGTTCTTGTTTGTCTTAGCCCCATATGCCTCACTATCCCAGCAATTCTTACACACTTGTTTCGCTGCCTGTCCTTATTTCCCCCTCTCACACATTTTCTTTTTGAGCGCAAGTTGAGCTGAGAGGTAATTTTACAAACTCTGTGTATTCAAAACCCCAAGCATAAGCAGGCATCCTAAAAAAAAGAAAATTAAAAAAAATAGAAACAGAGTAAAAACATGCTGCAAGATGCATGCAAGCTCAGTGCACAGGCACAGTTCTCTAGTACTTTGATAGGAATACATATGACAACTTTCATCCATCTTTGAAAAATTCCTGCTTAACATGTGTCATGATATTGTAATTTCACTATAAAACCAGGAAAAATAGCTTTGAATATTGAAGCAGGAGTATTTCTCATGCATTTGGACACATTTTCCGTCTCTATAAAGTTATGTTAGAATATTAACACTGTACAGATGCTTCCAGAGCTTCCTTAATGAGCTATAATTGGCTGCTAAATAATAATTACAAAAGATTTAGCAATTTAAGTCTTCTTGTAGCCCCCTGGGAGCATGTGAAATCCCTAGGCACAATTCTACATCAAATAAAATACATTTTAAACCAAAAATTTATTTATTTCACTCAGTCTATTACAATATTAAAAATTGTCAGTGAAATGAAATAGGACAAAAAGAGCATCCAAGTCACACATAAAATAACTATTTGGCCTAGAAGAGTCCAATTACAAAATACATGCTATGCTCATTAAAAAATAGGCAAGCTTAAAATACCTATGCAGACATAATTCTCAGCAAAATGACCTTTTTTGAGGACTTGCTAATTTTGAAGTCGCAGGCAGGTATGAACAGCTGCCAACGAATGTGCAGTGCATTAACAGCCACCAGTGCAGCATAACCTTCAATTGTCTGCTCTTTTCACACTTGTCTGTCTAAGCTTTCACTCTCCTCATACTGCTCTGTTGACACATACCAAAAATAAAATACTGCTGAAAGAAGCATCACACAAGGAGGAGGAAAGTCTAAAACCAATATTCTCCTTCTCTTTATGAGCAAGACAAAGTAAAAACAAATCACTGCTTCATAGAAATAACAGAAGGTATCTACTTGGTCATCTGTCTGTCCCTTGACATTTTGGAAGTTAAAAGGTTAAATGTATTCTGTCTTTTTCAAAATAGACAACATGTAATTATTGCCATAGGTTTTTTGTTTGTTTTTTTTTTCTTCTTCTCTTCTCCCCAGTTACTGACAATGCATTAGAAATAGCCCCTCCATTTTGGCAAAAGCAAAATGCATGCAAGTCACAAAATTATTAACATACATATACAATTTAATATCAGAAAATGCAAACAATAGTAGGATATAATAAATTCAGAATAAAGCATCTCTGTTAGTTTCAGTAGCTAGTGTTAAAAAATAGCTTTTTTGAAACTTTTCCAGTCCTCATACAATAAATGAGACATAAAAGACTGCTTGCTGTGATACTGGAGGCTGTTCTGCTTATATAGATGCATAGCATGTATCAGAAGAAAATTCAAATTTCTCAGTAATTACTCAGAGAGCATCATTTATAAAAGCTAACCCAATTGCTCTAACTTCAAAAGGTAAAAGGAATGCTACTGAAGAGTATTTTTGAAAATGTCAGTATGATGAACGGTAATAAAAACTTCTGCATTCAGAAGTATTCGCTAACTAGTTTTGTAACAGTTAGCTTGGATGATTTCTCATTCACTGCTGTTATGTTTAACCATAAACGGACAAATAGATACATACACATATTTTGATTTACATTACAAGGAGCAAGACTTGAAACTGTTCCTATGTCTTAAAAAAAAAAAAAAAAAGAAAAAAAACTACTGGCAAAGAGATTATTTAGGTTTTTTTTTTTTTGAAATCAAACAGGAACAGTGCACTTGAGGCACGGTTGCATCACACAGTAGAGCCCCACAGGAGACAAACACCTTAACTAGCTCTGGATTGAACTGCCCTGTTGTCCTGACGGAGCTTCGCTGCTTTCATTTCCAACTCATTCCATACCACTGCAGTGATTTCTGGGCATAGATGTATATGTTAAAGAACTGCTTTCCTTCCTGACATTCATTGTTTAAGTAAATTTCTAACCTATAAAATACTGAAAATTCAGCTAGATAAGTATCTGAGCAACACTGTCTACCCAGACCTGCTTTGAGCCAGGGTTAGTCACAGTCATCTCCAGAGGGGTCTTTCAAGCTACATTATTCTGTGATTCTTAACCAGTGTCTCTCTCTCTCTCTAGTTGTTTGGTCTTCTTCCTCTGCACTACCTTACAAGGTAAACTTCACAATCAATATAGAAAGCAGTAGAAAATAATCACCTTTATTGGGAAGATCAAATCTATGTCTAAACTAAAGTATACTAGGAAAGTGGATTTGGGGGGGTTTTGTTTGTTTGTTTGTTTTACTTACTCTTCATTCCCAAACCCATTCAAAAAAAACTTGAAAGATCTTATATTCTATACAGTCCTTCCCATTTAAAAAGTAAATGGACTCCATTCAGCAGGGATAGAGTGGCAGTTTTCTAGAAAGAACATAACACACAAAAATATGAAATAAGATAAGCACATATTCCAAGTACTGTAATTTGGAATATGAGTTACATTCATAAAGCAACTTACCAACTTTGCACTTAATATGAAAAATATAGCTAAAATATTTAAGTGATGAAATTGTTTTATCTGTATGAAAGAACACATTTGTGCTTTCTGTTTATGTTACCTGAGGTGATTGAGCAGAGGTTGTAGTCTCTCATCAGACTGTATGGAAGGCAGTGATCGTGCTGTTAGCTAGAACAAAACAGAAATTCAATTAGTAAAATATTATGTTCAAAAAATTATTAGCATACAGCAGGAATGATATAAGAAATTACTCAATGTTGTTATTACTTCATGCAGCATTAGGTAATACTTTCTTCCATTAAAATAAGTACAGACTTTTAGAACCTGAAATTAATAAATATAAATTTAAAATGTTAGCAGTGAAAAGAATTTTATTAAATTTAAAAAATTATATGAATTAAATAGCAAAGCATCTTAAAAAGCTGTTTACTTTATTCAAAGCATACTTGGACACGTTCTACCATAGCCTACTAGCAATGGCATAATGTAAATGTAGTCCATCGAGCTTATAATATTTACATATGATACATTTACATAATATCTGACACTATCTGACTCGATATTGACAAGCCTCCTTGTAGCAGCGTGCTGCCATTTTTCTTATAGCTGTGTCACAGAATCACAGAATGGTTGAGCTTGGAAGGGACCTCGAGAGATCATCTAGTCCAACCCCTCTGCTAAAGCAGGGACACCTAGCACACATCCTATGTCTATTTAAAATATTAGTGTTTTGAAAAAAAATCTTTACTATTCCTTAAAGCAACAAGTACATGTCACACTACTATGGAATAGTAGCTAAATGGTTATAAGCAAGTTTGAGAACCCACGAAGAATTACATACCATAAAAAAAACTGTGCCTAATAGTTTGTCATGAAGCTTTTATTTGTAATCATGAGAAACTCTGGGCCAAACTCTATTGTCTAAACCTACCGTATAGATGAGGCCTTCGTTTCATCTATACGAGGCACAGAACAAAAGCAACCATCTTACTGGAGAAAAGCAAAAAGATGCTCTCCAATAAGTTACATGTGTAAAAGCAATCAAAACACTGTCAAGAACACAGCACAGCTCCAGCTCTCTAATCATGCTGGAGCAGTTTAATTTGCAGGGAATATTAAGCACTGCAGAGCTGAGACCTTCCCAGTTTCGAGGCCTGGAGGACACGAAGGGTGGGCAGAGCGAGCCGCAAACAAGACCATGCAGACAGCCTCGAGCTAATAAGGGCTGTGGGGTGTGAAGCAGCTTGCTAAGCAAAACTAGGCACCATGTATCAGTATCACACAGCATTTCCAATGGGGAAATCTGGGAGAATATTATGCAAGAGGAGGAAGCAAAGCAGTGAATAATCTGTCAGCTGAGAAAGGTTTTTGCAAAAACTGGTTTGTGTAAAAACAGAAACTACAGCAGTTCTAAGTGCTTGGCTTCATGCTAGAGTTAGTCCCAGGCCCACCAGGTGCCTCTGGGTAATTTGGAAGAGGAGGGAAATCACCTCTCTGCAATCATTTAGAAGTGTAAGAGCAAGATGACAAGTTTTCCTCTTCATGAGCTGTACGTGACACTCATGTTTCTAGTGGGCACTGTGCTGCATTACTGGCTCTTAGGAAACCAACAGAACAACGTGCTCATATGGCACTGGGATGGCAGCCACCTGGGAACGTGTGAAGGAGGCAGAGACTCGGCAACCATACGAATATCAAAATAATCTAAGATTTAGCAGGGGTATTTCAAACAATAAGCAACGTAAAAGGATGAAAAGTCACTGGTGGATGTCTAAGATTTGTTCTGCTCCTCCCCAATACAGAAGTGAGGCCAGCCCATGAAACAGACCATTATTGAGGATTTACTATGAACCTAAAAGGAGAAGAGCAAGCCTGCCACCAAGCCTGATGTTAAGCAGCAGCTCCACATGTTACCAGGAAAGGAATGACATTTTTATATACAGCAATTACAAACAAGATTATTGTGGCTCAATTAACTTGTCTCAGTTCTTTATGAGTGTGTAAATTTCTTGATTTTCAGGTTACGATGTAAGAGCTATTTTTTCTTCCAAGTGTTTTTCCAGGGGGGAAATAAAAATAAAAATTCATTTTACAAAGACCTTACTTTCTCGATGAGATGTCCTAATTAGGTGTGTTCTGCAAGATTTTAATATGTCGTCAAACCACGTGAGAGTTTTGGTTAATAACTCATGTTGAATGATATTGAGCAAAAGCACCATGCAAAGCTGACGAGGGCACAGCAAGAAAGGCTTTGACAAAGGTTACTTTGAGCTGAGGCAAATCAGAGGCAAATCATTTTAACCAGAGGAAAAACAAAACACTCATGAGGTGGGTGAATTAGAGAACCTAATATTCATACTGGTTCCTATTACAAGACTATTTCCATATTGGTTCATATTGGTTCCTATTATGAAGAGTATTTCCATATTAACTGGTAAGCACCCCAAGAACAACTAGGAGTTCCTTAAGTCATACTGTCCACACACACATCCCCAACCTGCGATTTGCCTGCACACAATTACAAAAGCCCAAAGGTTTTTTGTTGTTTAAGCCCTAGACCCCCCGGGGCTGATGTTCTTCCTATTTCTTTCATAATTCAAACTGGAAGTAGGCTTAGTGTGATTTTACCTCTTCAGTTCTTTTCAAACTCAAGCACCCAAGACAAGCTCATACAGGACTCCTATTTAAAAAGGAAAGGTGAACAATGTACTATGGGTATGACATAAAAAATGGAAGGTTTAAAAAAAATCCAAAAATAAAGAAATAAAAAACAAAAATATTTAAAAGTTAATCAACTTAAACCCCCTACAAATTACATAAAAAGATGCGATCAATGCAGCTAAGTACTTTGACAAGTAAAAAAACTCCAAATCCAGATCGGTTAAGAACCCCAGGATGAACAGAAACATTTTATGTGCACTAGGCATACAAAAGGATTAACAGACCACTCTCCGAACTACTGATAGGAGAAGAAATATGAATTCGTTTCCAAAACAACTTCCCCCTGCCCCTCAAATCATTATTCTCATTATTTTACAAAGTATAAATTCTGTCCCAACCTAACCATCCACAATTTAATATTTCAAAGTCAACTGATATATTTTTAGTGCCTTTTTTAAAGCTACATACAGCCCAAACTATAAGCAAAACTCTGTTGCAGGGAAGTTTTTATAAGGTATCCAAATATGGATGCAAATTCTACTGCAGTCACCATTGCTGGATAAATCCTCATGTGTTTTAATAAGCATCAGAAATGATTATGTAAGGAACTTAATCTCTATAAATCCATGCTTATCTCAGAGATTATTAATGTAAAGCCACTTTATTACACAGTCAATTTTTATTTTATAATCGCAAATTTCAGGGCCCAGCATTTTCCAGAAAGCTTTAGGTTTTCTTTGAAAATGAGCTATAAGATTCACCACTCCATTTCTTCATAATCTTAACCAGTTCTCCCTGATGTAACAACAAACCCACACATTCCTGGCCTCTTTTTTGTACAAAGATATTCTGGCTCAAAATGCAATTTAGATGTAAGCATCTACGGATTGACAAGTTTAGTTATGTGCTATCTTCCTCAAACAGATAGAAATTTGAGGGGATTTGGGGGAAAAAAAAATGCAGCCATACATATTTTTTTCCTGAAAACATATTTCAGTTTGATCATTTTATCATGCCACTCAAGCCACATATATGCTCTGTGTCAGCTGGCGTATGGTACGTGGGAGATCCTGAAGGATGATAGGGACAAACAGGACAAAACAGGACAGGGGAAAAAAAAAAAAATTGAACGAATTGCTTAATCATTCAGAGTGCATCAAAAATGCTTTATATAAAACCAGCTCTCCTATGTGTTTCAATATAAAAGTTTTTCTCATTTCCCCACTAAGTACATGTAGAAACCCATTTCACACCAGTAAGATATTCATAAAATTTCAACTTATGCACAAATTCTGTACTATTTTTCTGTCTATGTTAACTCATCTTTATCTTATATGAAATCAAAAATGGCTGCTACAGGACTGTATAAAATCTAAGAAAGCTGCTGGCTCTATCCCACATTACAACACCTCCTCTCACAGAGAGCTGAGAGTCTTCACTATTAGCAGAGCCAAGTTTAAAGAAAATGACAAAATTATAAGCCAAGAGAAAAAAAAATAAAAGATGATGAAGAAAAATTATATGCGTTTGACAAAAAGCTAAGATATACAGGGTCAAAAATCACTATAAATGAAGACTTTTAAATATTTTTCTAAAATAGAAGCTTAATCCCACCTAGACAGAATTATGTTCGGTCCTAAGACTCTCCGTAATGTAGACAAGAAGCTGCCTCCAAGAAGAGCAAGAATCACCATCACCTCCATTTAAAATGGTATTAACGAGTTTTACAGTCTTAGTTATTAAATTTAACACACTAGTCCAGAGCTCATTTTAGGTCCCATCCCCAGAGCATCAAAATGAAATGCAAGAATACTTTATACTACAATATATACTATTATACCTCGATTAAAATTTTCCTAAAATTGCACTTTTTTTTTTTCCTATAGATATTTTTTATGCAGCTATTCTTCACTCCACTATTCCATTACTGGGCTTTAATTTTTATTTTGAAGAGATCACATGCAGGTTAATTCATTCTCCAGTTTATTTTTAATAGCTCTAATTAAACAAAGTACCACCAAAAGAACATAACTTTTTTTAAATGCTGCTAGGTACAAGATAATATGAGATCTTTAATATTATTCCCAAGTGTTTTATTCCATTAGCATAGCAGTTTTTAAGTCTTGCTAAGAAAACAATCAAAGGCTTAAGACCTATTCTCCACCCACAGAAAAACCTGTAGTAGATAGAAAGTTATTGCATTGTAGTCTAACTACAAGAGAACTTAACACTCCAAAAGCAAAACTCACAGAGAAAAAGAAAAAGAAAAATGGAAGAGTGACCAAAGTGCAAGAGAAATCACAGAAACAAATTTGCAGTTAAGACAACCAACTTTTGTTTTTGTCAACCCTTTTTGTCAACAGGGTACAAAGCCTTGAGAGAGCATGAGTTGTAGCTGCACAGTTCTAATAGCACCTTAAATCTCCTAATAAAAGCAAATGAATTCAAAATAACACTTTTCAAAAAAAATTCAGTCTGTAGGTTAAAACTGCATAAGATCTTATTAACAATAAACCTATGAGGTTTTAAAGAGCTCTCTCCTTATAGTAAATGTGAACTTTCTGCCTGTCTGAAGTCTTCCAGGTAGTTGCGGTTGAAGCTGGAAGGGAACTTTGAAAAAATCATCTGGTCCGGCCTCCCCGCTTTGGCAGGGTCACCTACAATATTTTGATGATGACCCTGTTGAGATGGCTTTTGAATATCCCCAAGGAATACTGTTCTCATATTGCTCATATTGTTTTCTTTTACCTTTTTCAGTTAACATGTTAGAGCAATAACCTTACCTGGTGACCTTATCCACACTTCTAAAATACGACTCAGTGCTTCTAAGTAGTCGTGAAACGCGCTTTGTCAAACAGAAGTTTGTGTTTCGAAGAAAAGACATTAAAAGTTTGCAGGATCCAACTAAGTTGCAGTGTCTCATAGCAAGAAAAAGTGATCGATTCCAAAACATCAACCACCTTGCTAATGTTGCAACAAAATGTCACAATGCAAATGCTATGCAGCTAGGGAAGCTGAAAAAAAGAGAACAATATTTACATGCTGCTATACGGCTCTACCTAGGCAACTGACATTTTAGTACTGATCAATTGTCTTTTTTTTTTTTTTTAAAAAAAAAAGTTTGTTTTTAACCTTTTGCAACATTTTACAAATCTTAAGCAGTATACAATTTTAGTAAGCAACTTCCACCAAGGCCTTTTCGGGTATTAAAAGTTATTTCAGCAAAAGTTGCATGGAAATATACCCGATAAAAATCTAAGGAAACCATATTACATTTATTCTATATGAAGTGTTTAGCACACATAGCACACATTTTCCATAGGAAAGGAGCTAAGATTTTTTTTAAATTCTTTAGGTAAAATGTTTGATATTCCAAAGTTGTTTTGTTGGGTTTTTTTTGTTTTTTGTTTTTTTTTTTCCTCCTCAATATAATTTGGGTAATTTAATGCATAAAAAAGCACTTTGATCTCAATTTCCTTTTTTGACTCTAAGTTAGCAGCAGGGAGGTACTGCTTACCACCAAAGTTGCTTAAAGCACTACATTTAACAATTTTAAATCCACAGATAAATATAGTTGGTCATTTAGTTTAATCTGTCAAGAGACAGAATTTCCACAGCAGAAGAAACAGATTAACAACTGTTAGGAATTTCACTGCTACAATGTCCTAGACACTCACCTAACACTTTAAGAACTTTGAAGAAACTGAACTCTAAGTTCAGTTCAGTTTTTGTCAAAGGCATTCCCAATAATGGATATTTTTCTGTGGCATTTGCTTCTAAAATTAATTGACTTTGGAGTTTTTAACTTTCATATTCTCATTAATGTATGAATAGCATTTGTGTTGAAGATTAATATTTAGTCTTTAAAGTGAAAATTTTCAATAATTAAACCATGTTTAAATTGGCAAATGAACTGTTTTTCTGGTATCATTATTACTTGTGGATATACTCATTTCACTTGCGTATTAGGGTGAAAGTATGTAAATTAACTCATCTCTTGTACTTTTTGCATTCTAATGTAAAGCTAAAGTTGACAGCTACCAGGATTCTCATTAGATGTTTTTTCCCACAACAGATTATTAATTCCATCTTTCTTGCAATATTGTATAATGTCTTTTAGAGTTTAATTATATGTAGATTGAAGTAGCCACTTAGCTACCTTGTCAGCAAAATCTAAGTCTTCTGTTAAATAATACTGTTCTTTCCACTGCAGGTTCTTCACAGAAGCCAGTCTCATCAAAAAAATCTTTTAACTATTACAATACTGACTTGCCCTTCACCAATAATTTTCTCAGCTTGAACGTTTTGCTTTGTTTTGTTCTAAGTCATTTTGGCAACTAATCCCAGATATTTGGTATTTTCAAAGCTAAATCAGAGTAGTAGACAACTGGAAAGTAGAATCATTTACTCTTTGTTTACTACCAGCTTCTAAGACGGGCAAATATTTCTACATCTCTTCAATATTGCTTATGGTTCATGTGTTGCATGCCAATTTTGTTTTTATTTTCCCTAGAAGTATTTTTGAGATGTTTCTGTTCCCCCCCCCCCTTTTTTTTTTGTTTTTGTTTTTCACAGATTGAATATTTATTCTGGTCTTACAATAACATGAAATTGATTCTTCAACTGAGTTAAGAGTTGTCATTTTAATTAACCTGCTCCAATTTTGCATCATTTAGGCAGAGGAAGAGACAGTGTGGAGCACTGGGAAGGCAGTGACTTCCTCCAGATTTTAAGAGAGTTCCACACACTACTTCCTGCAAACACAACATTCCCATCACTCACGGGAAGGAAATTACATAGACCAACATCCCTGCATAATTTATTAAAAGCTACTAGCCAATTCCAGAGAAAGCAATTACTAAAAAGCATGAAGGATTAAATATTGCACCATTAAGTAGCTTCATGAAGTCACTCTTAGAAACCACGGCAGATTTTCCCATCACAAACGCCTCACGCAGCATAGCAGTAATGCTATATTCCTCTGTACCAAAACTGCCTTAAAAACAACACGAGAATGCTAGAAACAGACTTCTCCAGAACCAGATGCTATATTCAGTTAAAAAAGAAGAAACTGGCATTTACATGTCCTTCCACCAGTTAGTTTGATTAAATCTCATTTTTCCTCAGTGACCATTCTTACAGAATAGCTTCATCTGTTGTTCTTCAAAGTAGCCCATCATAAAAATCTTAAATAAAAATGAAAGGTGTTATCATTAATCTTGATAAGCCTTATTAACCAAGCCATATATTATTCAAAAGGCACTGCAGAAATAACTAGGTCTGCCACGTTGACGGCCTGCAGCAGAACCAGGATTTTGTTGTTGTTAAAAAGAGAGAAGATGTTTTATTTACTTAATAGGATTTTCCTTTGGGAATCAAAGTTACTCTGCCACATAGCACCTTACTACTGCACTCGAATTTTCCATAACTGTCAACTCAATTCTCAATTATTTCTCAATAATTTAGTTTATACTAGTATGGGAAATTATTGCTACAATTTGTAAACCAAAAACAATCTATTTGTAAACCAAAAACAATCTGACTCATATATTGCTATGAGAGAATACCTTTGCTTAGTTGCACATATTTTACAAAATTGATTTTTTTAAGAAGTAAAATCAGATATTTCAGAGTCCCTCTTGCTAGTTTGCTGGAGGGTTCTAAGCCCTCGTTTCCCGTAACTTCAAGTATCAGTGATTATATTCTTATCTGCAGCGAGTAACAGAACACGACAGGTCCTTACATTTCTTGCTTCTGAGTCTACTTATCAGCATTTTTCAAATATTTTACTTAATCTCACCGCTCAGCTGTCAGCAATGGCAATGACATTTCCACAAACTACAGGTATATGCTAGTGTTTAGGTATTTTCTCTCCCAAAGAACACTTTTCCACCAGAAAGAAAAGGACACACGCATTAAGAAAAAAAAAAAAAAAAAATCACCAGGAGTGCTATCAATATGCAATTTTTAAATTTGACTGAGTTTGCTAGTATTACATACATTACTCCTGAATAAAAACAGTCTAACAGTCTAAGAAATCCTCCCCTCAGACCTCAAGTTCATGAAGCTGAAAACCAAGTCAAAAAAAAAAAAAAAGATTGTATTATTTATGTGAGCCTTAATAATGATCACATTAATAGAAAGTAAGAGAAAGTTGGATGTTTGTAGATGAGGTAAAGGAACACGAACAGGAAGAAACCCTTGAGCAAGCTGGGTTTACGCTGGTACAAAACCTCAACGGCAGCTCCTGGAGCAGGAGGACGCACACGGAGACTGTTTCACCACCCAGTTCAGCAGAGATCTAAGGATCCTTGACATGAACATCAGGAAAGCAGTTGTGGACGGTAACATCTTCCCAATCCCTTAGTTAAGCACATTTCTGTTGAATTAAGTGCCTGACGTGCTGAAATTCCTCCTGCATGCAGCAGTGTTGCGGTGATATGTAAAGCATGGGGTACTCATTTTAATAAGTATTCGCATCCTACCAAGGAGCCGTCTTTCTGGAAGATATGTGGCATAGAAGAGAGATAGAATAAACTCTACAAACTGACAATTCTCACTCGTTTTGCAAGTACCACATACGTGCATATGGTTACAGAAACATATTTTTAGCATCTTTTTATCTTGTGTTAGTTTTCCTCCCTTTTTTCTCTTCTCCCCTCTCCATCATTAAGGAAAACTTTTCATGGCATCTTAGCTTATCTTGAGGACACAAGAATGCAATTATGCCTTCTTAAGAAGAAATAAGACTACCAATTAATTTTGTATTAGGCCTGTAAATAATCAACAGATGTTTCAGTCTCTTGTGACCATCCATTCTGCCAGATTTAAACCACCAAAATCCTAACTAACATTACAATTTAGCTGAGGAAAGTAGTTTAAAAGTATGAATTTATAAAAGCCAAGATGTAGAGGTGAAACAAATCCAAGACTTCATTGTTAATGTTTCCTTTTTGTCACATTTCTACATCTGCCTATAAACCCCTGCACAGCACGGGAGAAGACCAGATTTCATGGTCTTTTAAAAAAAAAAAAGTTAACAATATGGCAATATTACTCCTGCTTTACAGTTGCAATCTATTAGAGGCATACATCTTCCTATTGCTTTTCTATCCAACCTGTTTTGCCTAAGTAGGGATTAAGTGAAGAACAAGGATGAACACGGACTATTTCATGTGTCCTCATGAAATCCGCCTGGATCACACACACTCAAATACACATTTAACCCTGAATCTGAAAGCCAAAGACCCTTCAGGAAAGGTGGGCTAGAAAGGTACAGAGAACTAACCCAAAATGGTCTCCCCCTCAAGAAAATTTTATATAGAAGCTGGCAATCCATTTCTTCTCAAATGGAGTATGAAAGTAATGCAAACCTTTCCTAAGGCTATTATGAAAATCAGAAAACATTTAATACCATCACAACATCGGATCTTCAGTTTCCTTTCTCCCTCAGGACTTCTCAGAGGAAGCCAATTCTCCAGTAAGTTAAGAAGGCCAAAAGCAAGTAAATAGTATGACAACTGTTTTGTGCATTTTTTCCTAGAGAAAATGAGGCTAGAGGGAGCCTGTTTATAGTCATTTTCATAACGTGATTATTAACTTTTGGCCTACTGTTCCAGATTCTCTTTCAAATGTGAGATTGACTAAGTCCTGATGTGTTTCATGGCAAACACACACCTGTGACTCAAGGTGTTACAACAGCTCAAACATAAGAAAAGCTTCAGAGTTCACTTTATTAAGCTTTAGAGGATCAAACAGGAAAAAAAAAAAAACCCACACACAGGAAACTAGCTTCCTGCTCAGATGACAGTGTAATTAAGAAGTCAAGCAGACAAATATAGAAAAAATAACTATCACAGGAGTTGTGGGTATTGCTTTTTAAGGACAAATTCTAAAAACACTAGCAAGCTGGAATACACCATAAGCTGCAGGATCATGACTCTCACTAGCATGTGTATTTTCATTGGAAAATACACTAGCTTATGTATTTTCACTGGGCTTTTCAGAAAACTCAGAAACATCAGCAATGAAGAAAACATTTTCTTCAGTGGTTGAGTCATGTGAAAAACTCCGCTCAAATTTGCCTATGAAATCTAGCTCTTTCACATCAATTTGTGACCTCACAGAAAGTTATCTGGGGACAAGGGCAAGAAGGTTACTGAGGTTGAAAAGACAAAGCTTCTTTCGAACATGTGCAGGAGGCAATTGAAAAGATTAGGGGAAAATGGAAAACAGGTCTGATAAAATGCCAAAGCAAATCACAGTCACCCCCTATGGCACACACAACGTTGGTTTAGGAAGCAAGGCTTAATGGGAAATTATTTGTCTAAAAGATTATCTCTGCTCTTTAAGGTCAACTCAATAAATCAGAATGGAAGGGCACAACAACACAATAACTTATTTTTATTTCAAGCTTTCTGCATCTAACACATTTAACAACTGACAAATGAAAACAGCTGTATATTGTCAAGGCCTGAGACTTGTCTGGAAGTATCACTCAGAACAAGTCCTTGACTATACAGGCCCAGCTCTTACTCACTGCAAGATTCAAACATGCATCGGGAAAACAAGAAACAATAAACAGTGAAAAATAATAGCCTGGGGTGGAAGGAGGAGACACGTCCACAACATCCAATCATAGAAAAAGCTGATTTCAGAGAGGAGGGGAGGGGAAAGAAAATAAATAAAAAAATGGCACTACGCATGCAACGACCCACCAGCTGGAGGGGCCTGTTCCAAGGCCCCAGCGCCCATCACAGCTAGACCAGAGGGGCAGAAGGTTTGTTTGGTCCAAGTCTGTTTTCCACAGAACATGAAAGAGCAGAGAATTATCATTTCACCTACACAGCGTAACTACATCCTTGTTATCTGACACTTTCTCCTCTTTCCTTTTGTCTTCTGCTTCCTTTAAAAGCTCTTCTTTTTTGGCCTCAGCAAAGAAAAATTCTGGGTAAATACACCTTCAAATCCTCTTCAATCGCCCCTATAGTTACAGGAAACTGTTTCACCCAGGCAGCAATAAAAATTATCCCATATGAGGAGGTATTAAAGACTTCTACTCACATGCATAATTAAGGAAAATCCTTATTTCACATTCATATTTGTATATTTGGAAACAATCATGAACAACGAGAACCATGGACAGAGCAAGGCAGAACTGTTCAATTTATCTTCCAGGACAAGTGCTAAGGAATGTGAAGTGGTACTAAGAGATTGTTTATTCAGAATACGTATTCTTTACTCAATACTCAGATATGTATTCTTTACTCAACACACCTGGGCAAAACTTCAATGCTGTATTTCAAAAAAGTAGCAAGTGATTAAACAAAGCATCTCAGGGTTTTTAAAGTTGTTTAAAAGCGTCTGTTTAAATTTTGTAGTTTAGCAAATGCTCAGAAATAAGAGCCAAATTTTCATATCTGCTTTCAATAAAAACCCAACTTTTAAAAATATTCAGTCCTAACAGACACAATACCTCTTAAACACGCTTAAACACGCTGAAGAAAAATGGAATTTTAGTCGTTATGCTTAAAAGAAATCTAAATTTATGTCAGAAAAAAAATAGGAATTTGAGGTTTAGCTTGAGATAGTTTATTGCCTTCCCTTGATTTCTCAAACAACATATACTGAGCTTCACCATTCAAACACAAAATTAGTCTCCTCCACAAAGACGGCTTGACTACTGCAGTGATACTTCACCTGTATCTTAATAGTTTATTCAGTGATTATACTAGGAGGTCTATCACGTTACCCTAAATCAGCATTTGCTGTCAATTCAAGTTTTAGAGAATAATCTACCATGCCTCTGTGTACGAACTTACAACATACTAATTTATACTATACTTTGGTTAGCGACTTAAAGCATTTAAATTCACTGTAAGTTACAGAAAAAACAACATTTCTTAAGTAGAGAAAACATTTCTATAGGAAAATTTTATAGGAAATATTTTAATATTAGCTTTTAAAACTTAGAACACCTTTTCACTAACTTGCACACTGCAGTTCTAGGATGGGTTTAGATGGGTTTCATGCACCAAAGCCATTCCACTTGGCTGGGCAGCTAGAAAAATAATAATCTGCACATACAGTTAGGTAGGCATACCTGGCACTGCCCTTCTGGATAAAGGCCTTCAGTTTCAGGTCAGCAGTGGACATGAGGAATCAAATCCTCTCAAGCACTCAAAGTACCTGCAGATATCATGCTATTTGAACCCAAATGCTACATTTTTTTTTTTGCTCATTGCAGAATTAGATTTGTTGCCAGGCCTGGCAGAAAGGCCTGACAGTAAGCAGAACTCAAGTAGGACAGAAGTCTCCAGGAAATAAGACTCCAATATTAACATTTAATTTGTAAGCTGCCTTAGTAAGGTGATTCCAAACTCTACTATTCCTCTTTCTCAAACCACCAGAGTATCCTGGTTTCCTAGTGGCACAAGAGATGTGGATAATGCACATGGAAGAACAGATGGCTTATTTAGAGAGGCAGTACATCAAACATTGACTGTGGCAATGATCTGCAAAATTCTTGTGTGCATGTGTGTCCAGGCAGCAAAGCCACCACCGATGACCATATTCGTACACAAACAGCCCAATATAACAGTTACAACTGCAGAGCTTTTACAAACTCTGCTCTTAAGACCCCTTCCTACCACCACCAACACCACCCTCGTTACAAGTCAAGATAGGGGACCATGGAGTTCAGGTCAGGGAGAAAAAAAATAAAAATAAAAAGAAGGCTCAGAACTGGAAGTATGAATGTTAAACAGTCTCCTTGGAAATTTTAGACATAACCTTGAGATAATAGCTAAAGCCTGAAGCAGCTTTACATCTCTACAGGAAGCCTGACATGCAATTTCATAGCTGTGCTGACAGAGGAAAAATCCAAGATTGGTAACACTATCACTGTGACACCAGAGCATCAAAAGTCTGATCTCTTCCTACAAAATAAATGCAATATCTGACTGAATAAACTCTACCTTCAGAGACCCAACAAACTATGTTTGTAGGAAAACCAAGTACACATAAGGAAATCATCAACCATTTGAAGAAAACGGGTTAGAATCCTAACTAGTTTTAGGTTAGGTGTGAGGAATACAGCAGTGTCAAGGTCAAGAGGAAAACTGGAACAGAATGTGTCATCATCATTCGCTGCTAATGATGCAAAGTCATTACTACTGATGTATCACAGAGTATCTCAGTTTATAGAAGAAATATGAAAACCTTGGAAGATGCTCCCAAGGAACAATCTGAGAAATAAAAATAAAATAATAATAATAAAAACACCCAATGTTTCCAAGATAGACGTGTAGCTAGTTAATAACCATTTCCCATTTTATGCATTGAAAAGAGAATGCCATTTAGATAGGATCAGCGTCAGCTAAAAAAAATGATCTAAGAGAAAGGCTTGCTGATCTTAAAGATAAGTCTTACAATGCAGAGGACTAGAAAGGAACGAAAAATGCCCACTCATGAAAAGGAATGACACTATGAAAATATTAACCCTAAGCCACTAAGGAGAACAAATGAGAACAGGTATTAACAATAAAACGTTAATAGGGCAAAATCAGACAAAAATAAGACCAAAAAAAAAAAAAAAAAAAAAAAAAAAAAAAAAAAAAAAAAAAAAAAAAAGAAAAAAAAAAAAAGAGAGAGAGAAGGAAAACAGAACTGGTCATTTATCATATTTGATTTGAGGCTAAACCTTATAGAACGAGGCTCATTACTGGAATATTAATATGAGTATTCATAACACCAACTAGACAAGACAGACAGCATTACCTGCACTTCAGACACTGAAAACTTGAAGTGCGCAAAGGAATATCTGCTAGACAAGACTAGAAAACAGAATGTTAACACAAATAGATAAAAACAGATGAACAACCGTGAACAGAACAGGCAAGAACATTCATAAGGCAGCTGCTAAAACATTTGCAGAATTTCTGAATGTTGAGCATTTCTTATTCCTATACTGACAGACACAGAGATACAGAAAAAATAATCATGTAAATAAAAGCTAATGGCATTTAATTCCAGTGTTCATGTGCATTTGGCATCTACTAGAAAAAAAACTCAAAGCCATAACAAACTGACCCCAAAATGCCTCAGTCATGCTGTACTGTACCAAAACCATCTCATTCCTCAGCATTAAGAGCTCAATCCTGTCACCTTCTCCTACCTACATGAGGGCCCCTGCTACCCGGAGGTGCTAGATGTGCACATTGCCTCTTTAAGCTCTCCTGCAGTACCCTCTCATGGCCACGGCCACAAGGTGCAAGCTATAACCTCAGCTATAACCTCAGCCCAACTCGGGGATGTAGGTATCATATTTTAAGCATCACGTGCAATGTGGGCACAAGCAAGTGTAGGTGCAGTAACGAGTGAGACTCCCTTAAGTCTGTGCTAAGCAGAGCTAGCGCCGCCAGCGCAGCCTACGGCTGGCTTGGAAAACAGGAAACACATGGAGCTGCTCCCAACTCCACACTCATCAGGCAAAATTGCCTGATTAGACTGCTGGAGATGGGCTGTGAAGCTACTGCAGGTGCCTGGAGAGAAGTTCAATATACAGTGTTGAGTTTTGTGGTTTTTGTTTTTTTGTTTTGTTTTTTTTTTTTTTTTAATATTTGTTCTTCTAAAATTAGAAGTCTCCTTGAATTCCAACCCAACACAGAAAGTTAAGCTTTCTCAGAACTCTATAGTGCTAGATAAAATCTTCAGACATACCATTAAAAAGTTAACTTAATCCAATTCACTTTTTTGCCCATATTTTTCCACTATTTTTATAATTTTTATGTTTTACATTTCCTATTTGGACAATGAGTCCAATCATACAGGCAGTAGAAAAATATAATTGCTACCTTATTTCCAAGAAATCCAAAAAATACCTAATTTGGTTGCTAAGTGACAAGACACAGTAAACAAAGGAATACCATGCATTTCCTTTTCAAATTTCCAAAATTAAACAGAGATAAATTAAGACTCAGGCATTTTAAAGATCACCATTATCGAGTTAGATATTTAATAAAAATGCAAGTTGGAGGCAATTCTACCTTATATATTTTCTGCCTCAGTCTTTAGTGAGGACATTTTTCCAGGCTTTTATGCCTGTGGAGATTATTCAAAGATAAAGAAATTGGGAATGTCTCAAGAAATCTCCTCCCGTGCAAGTCAATGGAATTTGATGGGATGTACCTGAGACTGCCAAGGGAAGAGATCAAGGACGTGCCCTTTGCTTGGCACTCACTAGCCCACTCGAAGACTACTGTGTCCAGTTTTGATGCCCTGGTACAAGGAAGCTCTTGTCAAGTGGAACAAGGTCAGGGGAGTACGGTGGTCATCTCATTCCGGGCAAGTCTTTGGAATTTAAATGAGGGTTTTCTGGTAAGGTGCAGGGGGCAGCATCAGCCACATGAGGCACCACACGCAGTTTGCAGAGCTGGAAAGGCAACTGGTCAGGCAGAGTAGCCCAATGTGCTCAGTTCTGCTAGAGCAAAGTTCCACCATCCTAACATCCTATTTGCAGTGTTATTAAATCCTGTTTCTAGTATTTCTTGAAGACAGCACTGCAAAGATTTCAGGGACAGCATGTACAGACTGCCACTAAGACACAAGTGGGAGCTTTTCTATAGCACAAGCTGGTTTTTGAAACAAATATTCCTAGGGCAGAGACTTGGGTTTACTTTTGTCTATCTAGAGCTTTATACATATTTCAAAACAAAGCAGCAGGCTTGGCCTCTCTCTGGCAAAATTCTGCTCAAGTATACTGCCCCTAAGAGATGTACCCTCATCTTCTATTAGCAGCATAAGTTATTTTTACATACGTTTTGGTATACAGTGAGACAGGCCAGAGTCACAGCAACACTAACAAGCAATTCTAAAGATACTCACTTCTTCTGTACTTAAAACAGCTTTAATGGAAAAAAAAATGGTTAGAAATGCATGTTGTTACAGTTTAAAGAGTTCAAGATACTTGAATTGTGGAATCAGTACAATTAGTGTTTAAGTAGTCTTATAGCAGAATTTGCTTTGAACAAGTCTTAGCATAGGCATTGCTCAGAGGAGACCTGTGGGGACTTCAATTCTATTCTTCCACTTTCTCCTTAAAGATGTACTACAAACTTTGGAAAGTCTCTACACTTCAATTAACCAGATGCCACCTGACAATCAGTTGTTCAATGTATTTTATGTCTGATTTGACCTAACTGGCAATCCTTTCCCATTCTTCTTTTGGATGAAAAAGAGTCCTTTCCCCAAAAGTGAGATGATCTTTACCACTAGGAATGACAAAAACCTGCTAACATCACAAAAGCAACTTACATCCTTTGGCCTAGAATTTCATAAACTTTTCTCTGGAAAACAGCCACTCCCAAGATTTCTATTGTCTCATTTTGCAAAACAAGTCACTGCACAAAAGGCAAGAAAGAATAAGCGCATTATTTAAGCTCTACAGGAGTGGCAAAACTAGCATAAATATTTGTAAAGTAAAACTTCAAGTAAAACTTTTTGAAAGTTGAGAGAAAAGTATGGCACATGTTTCAGGAGAGTTATAAGAAATTAAAACAGAACTGGACTATGTTTGCTCAGATGATTTAGCCAGGCAACCATTTTCAGCAACCCCATTTATCAAACCCACTGAGTGACTGTTCTGCCCTAAAAGCAGCCTATCGACTACACCAGCCCGAAGTCTTGCTATGTCTAAGATTTATTAGTCAGAATTAACTGCAAAAATTAATCCTGCCAAGTTGTAGGTGTAGATTCAGTGTACTTGTTTCCAGGGAAGTTTGAGTAACTGCAAATCACAGTGGTAGCTAAACTGTAGCTCTTGGGAGAGAAAAATGCTCTAGGCAAAACTAGAAGGCATTTGAAATTCAGATGCAGTAATGAGCCCGTATTATAGAGACTGGTAGAAATTCAAACCCGTTGCTATACATGGGATTGAGCTGGCACTACGCTACAGGTAAAGCAGGGCTCCCCAGGAAAGAGCTGCACTCCCAGCTTGGTCTCCGTGGCCTGAGCAACTGGAAAACAGAGGATGGGACTACATCTGTCCCCGCAAAGAGCTCAGGGGCCCCTGTGCCCCTCCAGGGCCCTCCTTCACATGGCAAATGCAGGCTGGATCACTCACCAGCTCCCTCCTGAAAAGGGAATTGATTAGTTTTCTCCAGGAAAAGCAAAGACATGGTTGGCAAGATAATCTGTCATTAACTCTGGTGTAAACCAGCTCCACACTGAGAGGGCAGTTTTCACTTAGCAGCTGCCTGTGGATCACAAGACGCCAAAAGAAAAAAGAAATATCAGAAGAAAACTCAAATCTGTAACGCAGAGCCATCCTGAACACACACAGAGTTTTCCAGGTCACCTCCTAGGCTGAACATCCTCTCCTATCGACTACAGTACATCGTGCTCAGGGTTACTCTGACCAGCGTGCTAATAAATTGCTGTCGTGGGAAATTGAACAGGTAATTGGGGCACTCCCAAGTCATTGGTCACAACAGAATGATAAAAATAAATTATAATTCCTGCTAACATTTATTTCTATATACCTCTCAGAATGTTAGGCAAAATTTAAAAAGCTAAGCAAGCCCCCAAAATTTAACTCTTGTGTATCTTCCTTTCTTAGTTTTACTATCATGAAACATCTTAATTTGAACGCAGCAGTATTTCCATATGAAACAAATTAGGACCATGCAGAAAGTGAAGCAATGGTTTAGACTGCAGAGGCATATTTAGTACTTAAAATCCTACAATTAATAGATTCAAGCAGTAGATAAAAGAAATAGAAAGAGAAAAATACTGCTGTATGAGGTCTAATTTCATGCAGCCTCCAAATATTAATCAAAATTTCCCTATGCTAGCAACCTAGACAGTTGCTGTAAGAAACACACACTTTGATGAGTAGGGGGGGGGAAAAAAAAAAAAAAAAAAAAAAGATACTGTGTGATGGATTTCAGAAAATACTCAATTGGGACAGTTAAGAAACCACCACAAAAAATTAATCCATGAAGAGTAAGTCCAGCACAACTCAAGAATCAACTCTCTTGGTTTTGCTTCTCCCTCTCAAAATAATACCATGTTATTGCACTATATACAACATATTGTATTATATACAATACCATAATATTTACTAACAGAAACCAGTTGTTGCTCTTCGAAACTCACAGCAAACTTCCACGTGAGAGATTCGGAGGACAAAGTCGTCGTAATCATGTTTTACACTGCAGTGCCAAAGTTATTGCTTTACTAACCTTGTATGTGCATATTATAAAAATCATTTATTTAGGTTGCAGCGAATTGCTTTAAGGTAACGCTGGGATCATAATACCTGAAGTGAATTTCAAGTGACAAGGTCCTCATTAATCTTGCCTTCTCACCATTAACGCCACTGCATAAAGCCTTTCACTTCACTGATTGAAATGTAGGGGTTTGAGGATGAAAGTGTTTTGTAGATAGTGCTACGTACACTGACATCTTTCTCAAATTAATGGCTTCTTGGAATATATAGCATAGAAATCAACCAAAATAGCATATTTTATTAATATGTATTTTTAATAAACAAATTACAAACCTTAGTAAAATTAAAATAAACCTTATTTGATAAATATTTCTAAAGTTTTTAAAGATTACATCCCAAATATGGGAAGTAATGAACCAAAAGGATATGAAAATTAGAAAACAGGAGTAAAAATCTTCCTTTTGCACTAAGCCCTCAAGACCCAATAATTTCTGTATATTTGTTCAAGTTACTAACTTTATACTGCAAGATTATTACCAAATCAGAATTAAAAATGCGACAAAGATTATACAAACTAAAATTAGAATTTCTTACAATACCAGACACTTCCTCTGTTATTTTCAGCTAATATAAATTAATTTCTTTGCAGAAGGTATGATACCATACAATGTTAAGTTCTGACAAAAAGTATGCACAAAACAAAAATTCAGTGAAGTTAAAAAAAAAAAATAAAAGAAAAGAAAAAAAAGAAAAAAAGCTAAGTTGCTAACTTGATAGCTTCAAGATTCGGAGTTTAAAAACAAGTAAATAGCTCTATCGGAAAACTAGCAGACTCTAAATTTAAAGCTAGGTTATGCTACCAAAGACAATTAAGTCTTTGAGAAGCAAACTCCTCAATCCCACAATAAAAACACCAACGTTGCACAGGAACACATCCATTCTCAAGCAGTAGCTTATAGCCTAAAAATGGAACGTTTAATGAGCACTGCAGTTCTAGGACAAAACTTCGCTAAGCTGTAACACTCATAAGGATTAGAGTAACAACTAATGATTCCATCTTGTTTACACAAATGCCCTACATGAACGAGGGCATCCCAGTCAATCATGCCCATCTCTGGAACTGATCAAAAATAGTTTCAAAGGATGAAACTACAACAGAAGTAAGCTAATACCACCATGTTTGCTGGAAACCATCATGCTCTATCTCCTCTCCTCTAGTTTTCAATCCTAGAATATCTACAATCACAGAAGTCTCAAATAAAACAGGTTAAAGACTACAGTCTTGTCATAATCATAACATATATAAAACACTTAAGTTACACAAAGAATACCTATACCATGTACTAAGCAATATTATGAGCATAAGTCATTCAAAAAAGCCCTCCACTTACGTTCAGAGATAATGGTAACTCTGAGAATGTCACGTTACAGAGAAGTTGACGTTTGGAAACTAAAACGCCTCCAGCATGTGGGAGACATCATCTCTACATCCATGTCAATTAACCACAGAAGGTGGCGATTCTGGAGGCGAACAGTTATTCCATACAAATGCTGGTCCATACAAGTTAGAGAACTGCTAAATATTAAGTCAATTTCTCAATTATTTTGGGATACCACTAGTAAAGGTAAGTCCCAACTAAATGATCCTACAG
Source organism: Nothocercus julius (assembly GCA_013398735.1). Classification (NCBI taxonomy): domain Eukaryota; kingdom Metazoa; phylum Chordata; class Aves; order Tinamiformes; family Tinamidae; genus Nothocercus; species Nothocercus julius. Next base: position 94,287 of record VZSV01000258.1, on the reverse strand, counting down.
CCTCTCTGGCCCCTTTCTCTTTGTCCTGCTTCACATTTTTCTTGAGACAATCCTTTGTGCAATATGTAGTTTAACAGCTCTGATACTAATCTGCAGTTGGGCATCTGCAATATTAACTCAAATATTCTGTGCAGAACCTTCTGACTTCAAGAAAAAAAAAAAATAAAGCAACTGTCCTCAGGAAAGGAGAGCCAATGCTGGTAAGAGTATTTGAAATCTAAGTTCTGTGCTACTATTATTGAAATATCCAAACTACTACAGAGCAGTCTTGTAGAGATGTTTGCATATTAACTCAGCAAACCACACGAGTAATATATAAAGTAATTTGAAAGAGTGTGTTCTAGGTTATAAAACAAATCTAAAGCTAATATTAGAACCTATATGAACTGCAGAAAGGGTGTTCTTTTGTTTGTTTTCACAGTTTAGTCATCATTAATGGCACAAATAAAATTTATTACCAAACGGTTAGAGAATATGGGGGGAAAAATGGTCCTTGCAGTATTGATTCTGCACATAAAACTTCTTACACTGAAAATCTGAGGAATGTTTTAAAAGTCTTATATTGCTAAGTTGCATTGATAGCAAGGTTGACCATGAATGCTTAGTAAATAAACAGTTATAAGGTTCACAAAAGCATTCCTTTAACAAACTAGAAAAATCAGCATACCAGTAATTTATTAATTTCAAATATAACTGGAGTTTACAGGATGGCTTCATGTATTATGATGGGAATATTTCCAGTGGGGCTCTATATGAACTGCAGACAGCATTTTTTTAGTCAATGCAGAGTGATCTTAAAAGTTTGAAGTAACTTGCTGCAAGGGTTATGTTTAACTGGTAACACACATGTGTGTGTTTGTTCATGCTTTACAGACAGTAAAATGTATTTTATAGAAGTGTGTAAATACAAAGGGGTTTTACTTTACATATACACACACACGCACACATATATATATGTGTGTATATATATACACACACACACACACACATTTCCCCTCCTCTATGGGCTCACATTTTGCACTTAAGTTACAACTAGAGCCTTTTAAACTTTAGAACTGCTGCTTTGTTACAGTTTTCCTAGGGCAATTGCTGTGAATTTCTAACAGAAAAATATCTGTGAACAGCATTTACAGTAGGTGTCTAACCAGATTTGGTACCTCAAACACTCATACAAGGAAGACTCATTTTGCTTGACATGCTGATCAAGTCCTACACTTCCTTACTTTAGCTCAATAATAATAATAAAATCCCACAGATTATTTTACATCATGTTTCAGCCAACCATTGCACTAAAAAAAAAAGTAGGAAAACAAACTCATTAAGAGAAAAATAATTCTGTGTATTAGGCTAATATTTTCTGTAATTAGTTGTATTTTTATAGAATTACATATAAAAAATTTTAAAAAATACATATTTTAAAATCTCTAGCTGAAAATTCTTTACAAGTGACTCTGCTTATTTTCATATTGAATATTTTTCCCCATTTTTCATTTTTTCATATTTTTCTTTGCAAACAGAAGCCCATAGATTTAAATCTTCAGGAAGCTACTGCAGAAGCTTGTCATTAAGTTATGCACAACATTGTTACTAAACTATGCAACAGAAGTTGTAAAAAGAGACTCCAGACTTACGGCCAATGCTTTAGATAACTTGGTTCTATAGTTATTCAAAACAATTGCATCAATATCCTTAAGAGGCACATAGGCAAAGCCATCCTTGATAAACACTCTTCTTGCTCTAAAGAGCTCCACAGCATCTGCAAGTCCAACCTGAAATGGGAGACACACCAAAAATAAAAATAAAACTTTAAAAAACACCATTATGGATTAGCCAAAAAAAATGCATTAAGTGTTTACAATCCTAAAATTGAAGCAGAGACCTTTAAAGTCACTCTGTGTGTTTTAGCCAAGCCCTAGACAAAAAGCAAAACTTCTGAAAGCAAACGATGAAAGAGCCAATCATTACTTTGGTGGGGAAAATATTAGTGCTTGCAGAAAGTCACACATTGGCAAAAAAAGGTACTGGATAATTTGTGTCTGTGACTGTTAGCCTGATTACATAATATTGCATCAATAGTTTGGTATTTGAAAACAGACTTCTGCTCGCCTTGAGTGTCAGGTATCTTGAAACATTTGATTCATATAAAATACATACAACAGTTCTTGGAAACAGATCCAGAACCCAGCTAGCTGCACTTAGAGAATAACTGGTGGATTAAATTAGATCATTGTTCTCTCTGTCCTCGCTTTCTTGCAGAAAGAACTTAGTAGTTCAGTCAGAGCAAGTTTAGCTGCAGCAACTGATGTTTGACTCCTTTCAAAAGAGCCTGTAAGCCAGGTCATCTGTCTGGGAAGTGTTAAGAATTAAGACTTTTTTTGTAGCAAGGGATGGGGTGGTAGAAGAAGGCAGAGAATTTAATGATAGCTTAAAGCCCCCTTCATCCTTATAAGCCCCTCCTTTTACCCTCATACTGCCATGAAAAACAGGAACTCACTAGTCTCAGTTAATTCACATTTTCTGATTGTCTGCTAATAATGGAGCTAAACAACTTAAAAGCAGTAACTCAGTTTTAATAAAAGAGAATGATCACAAATCTGAAATGTCCAACTTCTACTTACCTTATAGAACATTTGTTCTTTGACTTTAATCATACTGAGGCCAGGGGTTGATGCACACAGATCATTTGCCCACTCGTTTTTTAGATCTTCACTGATCTAGAATTGAAAGAGGTTGTGTTTTAAAGCTGCAAGACTATTGCCAAGTAAAGGGGTAGGAGTGGGGGATGAGGGAAGCTCATGAGCTAAACGTTGAGCAGAAAATAAAACACAGCCAGTGACTGATTTAGGGTCAGGCTTGCACATTGCAAGAAAAGAAAAAGGCAAGAGCTGTTACTTAACATAGCTATTTTTAATCATTAAAACCACTTTAATCAGTATTACAGTTCATTTAAAGAGTCTTATCCTTGAAAATTAACATAATAACCACAGCCTGATTCCAAGCTTTACAAACTGTCCAGATCCTTCCTTATTAGTAATTTGACCATCTCAAAATTTTTGCAGCTGCAAAGTCACACTCATTTTGATTTTCTTGTAACTCACTAGAAATAAGTTTTAACAGTAAGGTAAAAGTTATTGGGGTAAAGCCTCCAGAGAAAGTAGTTAGTGGGCTATGACCAAGACTATTGTTAAGTTTGTGGGCAGGGTTACTAAAAATCCAATAAGGTCAAAGTAAGTAACAAAGCTCTTAAGTTATTTATTTCCTACAACCTCAGGTATCTGACAAGTTTGGCAAACAAACTCTCTCACTATGCTCCAATACCCTTCCATAGCTCTCCAAACACTCTGCTGCTCACTGCCTTTTCACTGAATTTTGTGCTTTCAGCTAATGGATGGAGAAGAAAAAGCAGCAAGCAGTGCCTTAGCTACTGCTGATAAAGATTCCAGAATACACAGAATAAAGCTTGTTTTCCCAAAGACTGAAACATTAAAATAAAAATAAAAAAAAAAGGTAAGTAATAAAGATTTCTCCATTTTCACATAAATGGATGTAAAAGTTCAGATTGACTAAAGGCAGAACACAATGAAAATCTCAATTTTGAAGAGTGGGAAAATTCATAGGATATCTTATGTGATGAGACAATATTCAAAAGTCAGACTCAAGTTGCAGAATAGCACATACCTCAGTAAATGGGGCATCTTGAAACATGTGCCTCTCTTTCTAGCCCATTCAACCAGGAAAAGCTTACTACTTTTTTTACAACACTACAATCTGCACAATTAATAATTTCGTATCTAAAGTGGCACCCGCGTGAATACATTCCTGTAATCATTAGACAGAATTAAGTACATCTTTGAAATCTTGATTAGAATCCTAAAAGATAAACAGGCTGCTTAACTTTTGACAGAACTTGAAAATGTCAGATAAAAATACGCTCCCACTCAAAAGATAAAGGAGATGAGCAGGGTTTCATGGAAGGTAGCATGAAAGCAAGGAGGTAGCAGGTGTTTTGGGAGCATTTCCAAATTCTCTGCTGCCCAGAGCAGCCCTATAGTGAGACATGAGATGCCCCTTCCCTGCTCCTCGCAGCTGGACAGTCCTGATCCCCTCTGCTGCTCATCCGACCTGCCCTGAGACAATTCAAATCATTCACTCCAGGAGAAAAATTCACAAGTTTTTTTCTTTGGTTACTTATTGCCAGCTTAAAGTGAGTCTGCTTATCCCCACCAAATCAGACCACAAGAAAAGTGTGGACCATAAAAGCTTGAGAAAGGATCTTCCCCTTTCAGGGACATAGGGCCACGTGTTTCATCCTGAAACAATCTAACACTGCAGCCTAAGCACTCCTGAAACATGCGGAAAAACAAACAAGACAGGAGGTGGGAGGGGAAAAAAAAAAGGAAGGGATAAACGAAGGGAGGCAGGATTAAGAATGTTTTATATGGGGCAAGCTGCCTAATGTCTATATTTCTTGCTTTCTATATGCAATTTATTCACTGATTTTGATCCGAGAATCATCCTGGAGCCATAAAGAAACAAATTTAGATTGAAATATGAATAATTAAAGGGTCAGTTAAACAAACACTGGAAGTGAGGTAGTCCAAAGACTTCAAAATTTAATATCCCTACTTTGTTTTAATGAAGTGATCAAGATGCATTTGTACATTATCCTGTATATGCATATGTACTTAATTTCGCTGTTCCTAAATCTCACAATAATAAACAAGAACTCCAAGCGCAGCACATTACTCCTTTTCCAATGTTCTGCCTCTCAGGTTAGCAACATGTCACTCGTGTTCCTACGAAATTAAATTTATTACAATTAACTTTATCACCAAGTAGATGATATTTAAACTGCATAATACCTTTCTCAAAAACATATGGTCCCTCAATACTTAAATTGCATATAGTGCAGTATCAAGCAGTCAAAATGACTGTTTCCTAACTAATCTGCACACTGGTAGGCAGCACAGTCCAAGGCAAGGTACAATACCAACTACATTCACCTAAAGTCACTGTCTTGATACAAATTATACAAAAAGAATGACAGAATTACCTATAGAAAGAGAGGTAATTTTGCATGTTTCCTGTTAGGCCTGAGGAAATACACAAATCAAATCTATTCTATACCTATTGCTATTCCTTCATCATCACCATGCCATGAGATAACCAGAAGTGAAACATCACCTGGACCAACACAGAGTGCTACAGCACACAAGTTGTGTGGATACCCTTCCCGACTCTTACCATAAGCTGAAGAAAATGTAATGGAGAACATCCCTGTTCTCCACTAGGTCACTGCACTGTTACAGTTTCAGACTTTAGACACTTTTGCAGCAGAACATCTGCCCTCAGGATTCAAAACTAGAACCTTGTCTAGTTGTTTTCAATTAGATTAGATAGAAGAATGTTTTTGACATCTCGCTTTTATTGTATCCTTTTTTCCCCAAAAAAATTACCTTACTGTAAAGCAGGTAATTTCTTCAAAGCAGGAAAAGAATGCACCTCAAAGCAGAAAGAGTGTGTACAGTACACCAGCACAGAAGAATTCAACCTCAAGTAAGACCTGTAGAACCCCCTAACACTCAAATGAGAAACCTCACAAAGCTATTTAATAAAAAAATCACGCTACTCTCTTGCAGTGGGACACAAGTAGCTTACTGTAAGTTTGTGGTTTACTTCTCCTTAATTGGGTTCACAAGTTGATTTTAAGCAGTAAAAGTGGTCTTAAAAGGTTCCACTTAAGATTTCTGCAGATAATCAGCATCTGTTTCTAATCAAACTGAGATGATTACCAAATTAAAACTTTTAATTAGCATTTTGCATAATCTACAAACTGTTGTTCATTATGTTTATGAAGATGAGAAGAGACAGTGCCAGTAGCTACATATTTTCAATCATATTTATTACTTAACTCAATCTCTATAAAGTGTCACCACCACAGTATGTACAAACACAACTAGATGCAACTAGAATTTCTCCAGGAAAACGCTAGTGCTCTCCATAACCGATAACAAAGTTGAGCTCATATTTCACTGCTAATTGTTATGATGGGTGAGGTCTCCTTTGAATCTTTTCTCTCCTCCTAATACAGCACTAGCAAGAGGTCTCTGCAAGGGGTAGCCGTAAGGCTAGAAATCCACACTTTTTCCCTTCTACGGGACAAGAACCAATTAAAAAAAAAGAAAAAGACAATTTTTTCTTTGACACAATAGCTATTTGGTTTCACTTAAATCTATCTTCTGAAACTCAAAAGATTAAAAATTGTTGCTTCCTTTGAAATGAGTATGTTAGATGTTAGGCTTTGTAAAGTGCCGGTAGTACACAGCCGTTTCATTGCCATGTTTAACAAAGTCTAGACTTCAAAATAATTCTCCTACTTATATCTTTTTACATAGTTTTGTTTCCGTTATGATTAGGTACAGAGCTAAGTAGCAGAATAAGTATTTTTAGCTGATACTGGCAGTAAGGCACTACCGCCCACAGAGACAAGCATCAGTTGTGACCTTTGCTGTCATCGCCAAGACAAGCACAGTTGATTTTCAAGCAAAGGACCAAACTAGAATCTCAGCTAGCAGCAAAATAAACTAAAATAAATAATTTCCTTCCACAAAGTGCAGCCTACCTGGACACATGCCAAACTCAAACAGTTTCTAAGTTTTCATAAAAAAATAGATGAAAGTTCTAGACACTTTCTAGTTTTAAGCATTCTTCCCATCCTGTGTGTGAAAGGAAGAAATCTTACTTTATGTCTCTAAAGCCCTTTCAGAAAAATATTTTGATTCATACACCTGCCACCAAAATGGGTAATTGTAGTCATGACCTTTTGGAAGACAGGCGCAATATTGAATTTTTTCTTTCACATTTATCCCTACTTAGTAAGGACACAAACTAGTCACATTCTCATTAATCCAAATCTAGTTATAGGATCTTCTGTACCTTCTAAAAAGGAAGCTGTAAAACATGAATATTTTCAAGAAGCAAAACTACAAATATCTATACCACTGCCCCACTGAGATAAAAGCTTTTGAAAGAAAGCATAATAGTAATAGCAGAAAGTCTCTCATAGGAGTGCTCTGATCATAAAAATGGAAATTAAAGAAGTTTAATTTCTACTGTTTAAATCTCAAAAAATGTACTTTAACTGCAACTTCAAAGCAGAGGTACTGTGGAAGAAATGAACTCCGATAATGTATTTTGCTCGTTCCTCTTATTTTGCAGTTCTCATTCTTTCTTCTCTGGCGGTTGCACTACAGAGCATTAGCTCCATCAACTGACAATACTGACCTGTTTTTCCTTCCCCAATGCTATGATACAAAAATTAAAGTAACATGCTGCATAACACCCTTAAAAAATAATTCTGCAACACCTGTCTGCTAGTCAAAGGCAAGGCACCTAATCTATGAACTACAGAAGAAAAAAAAAAAAAAAAAAAGGCATTTTTTTAAATTTCAGGAGGCCTTTCAAAGGTCAACACCTAAGGTAACAAACAGAATCTTTCTTACTCTGGTGAGACATAGTACCAACACAGGAACAAGTGTACTCAAGAAGAAATATTGTACACTTCCAAATTTATTTCTTCTGGCTATTGTATAAATTTAACGCAGCACAGACATTTGGGGGAATGTAAATTCTATTACATATGGTGCTTACACAACAAACAAGAATGTGACCATCACTTTTCCTGTCTTTTTGAAGGAACTAGCAACCTGAAGATGAAAGAAGGGTTACAGGAAAGCAGAACAACTGAGGTGATGACTACTGTCACTGAAACTTAAATTTAGGATAACACTTTACATTCTACGCCACATTCTAGTGGATTAAGTTCTTGAAAAGACACAGTAGCAAATGAAAGCAATACTACCCAGAAGAAATATTATTATGGGTGTTCATTTCTAAGATCACCAATGGTCAGATATTTTGTGTTTTTCCTTAGCTAAGTTACATTAAAAAATTTCCAATAATTGGCTGTCTTAGTTATAATAATTGTAATTATGTCAAAAAGCCTACGATAACTTCAAATTGATACAACATGAGTTAGCTCACACTGCGAGAGTCCAAAAGCACTATTGTAACAACAAAGCATATATATATTATGGCTAACTTGCTTGAGGGCTTCAAATAGGCTACCCAGCACAATCTGGCTGAAAGACAATACTAATAACCTGGCATCCCTAAACTAAGCAGAGAAGAACAGAAGCCCAGCTCTCTGCAAAAAAGAGAGTTTCCTAGTTAAAACCCAAGTGCCACTTAAGTTATATAGCTCTTTCATATACCATCTTTGAGATTAAAATATTACAGTAATTGATGGAAATATTTAAAATGAATATTCACTGCATTTCCCTTCAAATATCTTTAAAAACCTATATTAGGGACTTTTATTTCCAGAAACTGTGAGGCATCATAACTGTAATTACTTATTTCTCATAAGAACTTGGTGCTTTAATCTCCTAAATTAATTTAAGTCTCAACTGCACACCCGTGTTTGCATGTTCTCTTTGATAGGCCCGGCCACCTTAACTGCCAGCATTTACTTCGCTCGAGTGCTGTTTAAGGGCTTCCTGTGGTCCCCATTTGCCTGACTTCACTTGAGAGCTGAAAAGTAAAAGCCATGGGTAAAATACTTCAGTATTTTTTCTAGATTATGATAGTACTATCAAAAAAAAAAAAAAAAAGTACAGGCATAGACCATATAGACTAAAACCCAATTACCTGCTTCCGTGATTCTCCTATTATTGTGACAAGAATTCAACATATCAGTGAAAAGCACTTTAAAAGTATAAATTCAAAATAAGCAAGCTCTGGAAGCAGAGAACAGATCAGTAAATATTTCTTTTTCTCTGAAGAAGGAGGGACAATTACACTGCATAATTCTCTTCTAAGATGTTGAATGCTCCACACTGAAGAGTGCAGAAAGGCAATGTAGTGCTGTCTTCCCTTCAGCAAGTCCAGTGCTCTAAGATTAACAGTGAGGCTCTTCACGCAAGATGGCAGAATTTTAACAAAAAATTTTAACAAAACTACAGAAAGCCTCATCAGCAATATCCCATTGCTGTCATCAGATAACACTGCTCTAAATAAACCACATTTTAAACCAGGTAATTGGCTGGGGTATGAAGCATTATGGCGTTGAAAAGCCTTTTCAAATAGCATTATTAAAACTGCCTTAAAATTGACTTCATGAGAATTCTAACAAGCAGACATAGACTGCATAGCAGAACACAAGATGTAACATACTTACAGCTTCAAATTGCAAGTTAACATGATCCAGGAATTTCTGCCTTAGATTGTCAGTCAGTTCATTGAACCGGTATCGAAATAGGTCCATTTCTTGTTGGAGAAACCAACGCCTAAGTTCCTCACTACATAGAAATAAAAATATATAGGTTATGCATTCTTCCTACCATACACTAGATATCAACTCTAGTGAACATAGGATTAGATATATTTCTGACCTTGGCGAGGGACTGATAACCATGGAAGAGAAGGCAGAAAAGCCTCAGGGAAAAATAATAATAATAATAATAATAATAATAATAATAATAATAATGACTGAATCAGAAAAAGTTTTTGAAGAGGTAGCACAGAAGGAAGCATGACGGGACATTTTGGAAGATCAGAGGTATTCAATCTCAATACTGGAAATGCTCTGTAGATTTTAAGACTTATTATTCTCTCAAGTATTTTTTCACCATTTATTACTTGTTTTAGTTAAGAATAACCAACTGCAGATACTCTCCACCACTATTTAGAGCACATCCTCAATGTGACACTATTTTTTCTTAGTGCAATCAACTTCATAATGTATTTTCTTTGTCAGATTAACTGTCAATACCATGGCTTTTAACTGTCACACTTCAGGGAGTATCCGTAGGTGTTAAGGAACATGCACGCATGCTGAGACACTATGACAAGAGCACTCTCTGCTAGACAAGAATTAACCTGCAAGGAGACTAGGAGAAAGTTTATGGGGATGAACACTGCTGAGCAAGACAAACAAAACACAGCAATGACCCAGCAGACTGGGTTTGGCAGCTGCAGGTGAGTGAAAGTAAAGACACAGAGGAAGAGAAAAGGAGTCAGGAGGCAGCACAAAACAAGAACAGAGAAGTCAATCTCCAAGTACCCACTGTCTTACTCTTGGCACACTGAAGTGCTAAATTCCTAATCACCGGCACGTTACTCAAAGCTACCAAAAATGGGTAGCAAAATGCAAATCACCAAACTAACACCACAAAAACATGCTCAGAACATGGAAGACACTGTAACTTGCTATAACAGAGCATTCTCTTGAGCAGCCCTTCAAAGGCTCTGCCAAGAGGTACAGCCGTGGCAGCTCACAGAAGTTGTGTGGTATTAATTTCGTTATAATATTGAGCTCTCCTCCCCGCAGGGAAATTCATTGCAATAGGCCTTTGGCACGATGGGTGAGCAGAGAGCAAAAGCTCTCTAGAAATACAGTTTGGAAATGAAAGTAATTAATACAATTACAATTAACACAATAGCTTTACACTGTATTTTTTTCCCCCCTAAGGAGGGGTCAAGAACGTATAGCTACCGTGAGGCCAGTCTTTCCGTCCTCCAGAAGAGGAAAATAAGGGCTACAATCCCCACCACCAATTGAAGTTTAATACTTGGTATGTTTTGATAATTTATCTCCAGTATCTGCTCTCTAACCACAACTGCCTATGGATTATTCAGACACTTCCAACAAGCTGGCTTACACGAGCAATACAGCTGTCCAGCATATATCTCAATATTAATTCGCACACTGTCATTAGGATATGAATCATATTCGTGTCATAGGAAATTTTTTAATCTTACCCAAATGTGATTCATTTCTCACACTCCTTAACAGAAAAGTACATTCTCATTGCACATATATAAGCAATATTAGATTAAAATCAAGAGTTTAAAAGTGATGCCACTGTCACTACACAGCTAACTAAGCTGCTGCTGAAGACAGAACAGCTGCAGGTAGCTGAGATGTGGAAGTTAAGGGCAACAGAGCAAATAGATGAGAAAGGCTTCCTAGCTCCTCCCCCCCCCCACCCCAATTAAAGTTACATAAGCAGAACCTTCAAAAGTTTAAATTTGATCAGTAGCTTTCCAATCAGAAAATTATTTCAAACAAACTTTTTCACATAAGGGAATGGCACTCAAAAAAATAAATGAATAAACAACCCGCCCATAAACTCTCCCAGGAGAGGCTAGGAAAACCAAAAGTATTTGTCGTTGAGCACCAGAATAGAAGTCCACTGGAAAAACAAAAATGTGCCTAAATCTAGGGTCTCAGACCACTCCAAAACTAATTACAATTCCGTTACCAGCTTGTAGAAGCCTGGGCATGAAACAGAATTCTATCTGGAATTCTGCCAAGGAACCAACACCAGAGGAATCCTTAACAGTTTAGGATTAAGATACAAAAAAGGGAACAAGGGAAACACAGCTAAAGAGCACACAAAAGTCAGTTCTAAATCCATGGAACAAACCATAAATGAGGACTCATGCACACGAAGTCGATGAAAACTTGTACCCCTGGGTGGCGCTGCTGGCCCACTAGAAATTGAAGTAAGAGGTACGGATGTCTGAAAACAGTCTGAAAGTAATCTGCTGGTAGGCCACAGGGAACTGAATTCAAGGTCGCTTGTAGTTAGGCCTATTTAAGCACACATTTCACAGACTCCTACCTCAGTGGCTTTCATCAATTACGTTAATGATTTATGAAAAGTTCATTCATCTGACCTAATATGATTAAGACTTAATTTTGATCCTGGGTATTCCTTTTCACCACACATTAATCTCAGCTTGAAGAATAGAAAGGCCTCTACCCGAGCCTGCCTCTCTATCAGCTACATGGCTCCGTGATGTGTGCCATGTCTACAATAACATCTGTATATGCTTAAAATTACCAAGAGGACTACAGTATAACTCAGAAAGTACTTACGACTGACAGTAAGCAAGACGTAGTATAAAGTGAGAAATATGGTCTTTCCTTCTTGCATCGTAATCATCTTCAGCCAAAGCCTACAGAAGATCACAGAATCACAGAATGGTTGAGGTTGGAAGGGCCCTCTAGAGATCATCTAGTCCAACCCTCCTGCTTAGGATATTACTTATTTCAACAAAAGACAAGACATTCTCATAGATTTAAAAAACTGATAAAGTTTATTTATTGGTGCATTTAGCAAAATATTACTGAATAGAAGATATGATACCCATAATACCTATTTTTAAGACTATAAAACACAAAACCATTAGAAAGGGAGGTAGAAAATAGTAATTTACACTCTCAAAGGCAAATCAGATATCTGATCAATGTCAGAAATTCTAGTTGTATTTCATTAATAGTATAAAGAAGATAAAATGAAAAATGTTTTACTTGTTAATAAAGTTTTTTACTTACTTTGTAGGGAAACTTGAGCTTTCGGAGTTCCTGCTCCAGTTTGTTTTTGTATGTATCAGCACTCCTCACATAGCTCACCCCAAGATTCTCAACTACCTTAAGCACTGGGAGGGGGAGGGAAAAAGCCCACATAAGAGACAGCATATTGAAAACTTTTTTTT
>VZSV01000258.1:55931-81078 GCA_013398735.1 Nothocercus julius | reverse complement strand
GGTTCACCGACGTCAACGAGGCTATTTTCCACAAAGAGGCTGTTGGTTTGGAGGAGGTTAATGGAGGACTGCTGCACACCTGCAATAGCAGTGGCTTCCATCGCCCATTTCCTTGCTCTGGAGATGGGACAGACAGGCTGCAGAATGATCAATTCAGTGTGTCTGAGGTACCTCCATACAGCCACAGCTGAAGACTCTGCCCTCCACGGCCTCTGCATCTTTCCTTTTGGAGAACATGCCGGAAAGGGACTGTGACTGTCAGCCCTCCCATCCTACCACAGAACTGGACTTGACACACTTGGTAATTTTTTCAACAATTCCTAATGCACAACTGTAGTACTTGCCTGCTGGTTTTACAGTGGAATTTATTTGCTCTGGAATAGGTAATTACCCTGCTTTCCCTAAGGCTTTGTTACTGGATTTTTGGCGTTCACCAAAATCCTCTTTCTTCAGGACTGGCACAGCTGCTGGTTTTGAGCAAACATCTACCACCACTGATCCTCCTTCACATTAGTGACTGCAATATTATTTGTACTGGAGTCTTATGTAACTCTAGTACCCCAAAAAAAAGAGCATCATGATATCGCAAAGTTTTATGACACTGTTCAACTGATTTGAAAGTGAAATATTTAGCATAATATTCATACAGTGAGGAGCATCCCTCTAATCCCCCAAACTCTGCGCAGTTACGTAGTTGCATGATCTTGTCCCCTTTCCAAGATACCACAGTTTGCCGTGTGTTGACCCACACCCAGGCTGGACAGAAGGGGGAGAAGTTTGACAAGGCCGAGGAGCACTCGTGCAAAGCAGCTTATGCAAAGTTGCCTTGCACAAAGTCAGCAAGGCTTTTAATTTTAATTAGTGCTTTATGTTACTGGCACATAAGTGGTACCACAGTTTCGGAAATCAGAGACTACAGTTTGCTGTCCATCACCTTTTCCTTTTTTTTGGACCGTGTCCTGCTGATCCTTTAACAGGACAGCAGTTACACCTCTACCTGATATATTCCCATTGACACTAACCTTATTGCATATAGTTACTTCAGCATAACTAGACAAATTAACATTTATTACCAGATTCACATTTTACAATGCAAAACCTCAGTAGGTAGTTGTCAGCTTTTCACACACAACTCCTTTTACTAAGGAAATAGTGAAGAAGTAAAAGGGAACCATATTTGAGGAAACTTGACGATCCAAAAATCAACAATTTTATAACCCAAACTTTCTTAGTGACCTATTTATTGAAACTTCTAGGTGGCAATATTTCTTACAGTAGCATTTTGATTACTTTGTTCCAATTACTAAGCATCAATTCACTTGTAATGCCTTAGAATAACTTCCACATTGTCATTACCAATAGGGTCGGATTTTAGAAGTATTTTTAAGCAAAATCGTTGTTTCAGCAGTGCGCATCCCAAATGTTTTAGGACAACATCCATATGGTCAGCTGTCAGTCTGTCCTCATCGGCTCATCCAAACACACAGTCCAATCCAACACAGCCCAAACTCCTTCTATTCTGCTGCCTAATTAACAAAAAACAGATTCCTTATTTTGTGGCAACTCTGTATCATTACACATATTTTACTCCCACCTTTGTTATATTAACTAGCAAATTGCTCAGCAACAATCCTTTGGAGCCCAGTCCTTTTCTGCTTGCATAGCTTCAGCTGCAAATAGCAAGTGTAGATCTATATTGTTTATTGGCATCACACCAATATCTGCTCTGGCTTTGGTGCTGCCCTGTGCATCTCACACATCTCGAACGCTTGGATCTCTCTGAATGGGCAGGGATTAGCACTTGGGCAAAATGCCCCTTCTCTGATTTTGTCTCCTTTTCAGTTCTTATTGTTAATTTACCCACAATCTTATTTTCTTCTTGTATCATCAGTTTAAGTGAATTTTTGTGTAATTTTTGCTTTACATATATTGTTTTTGTAACTTGCTTTCTGGATTCTTTCGCTTTTTGAGAGTGGAAGTAATTTATTCCTGAAGGTAGTTTCAAACTTTTGTTTATTCAATCTCTAGATTTTTCCATCACTTAACATATGTACTGATTTGGCTTTCCCAGAAACCTGTTTACACATTTTTTGCAATATATTTTTGCTTCTTCTAGCTCACCTGCTCTGTGTATTTTTGTTGGCAGCAACACTTCATCTGCTCTGCTCTTGGTATGCCTTCATTAAATATTTTCCATTGGGTTTATATGGAGATTTTTTTTCTGACTGTGATGAACAAGTATCTCTGTATTTACCTTAAATAGAAAGGTAAATGTTTTGAGTGGGCCTTTAAATTGCTTCAGGCTCCAAAGTGAGTTAAGGATGAATCACGCCCTGCAGAGCAGTCGAGGCAGCTATTTTTGTCGGATGCCTTCTCGGTCTCACAGCCCTGATTTATTTCAGCAGGGAGTAACGATGGTTACCTTACTTAGAGCTTTCTAAATCCCTGGCTACATTTGTGCAGTGTTTTAAAACCCGAGGTGTACTCACAAAGTTCTCTGTCCAAAACTCTAGAACAGGGGGAGGAAATCCAGATACTTCCAAATCTTCTTTAATTTATCCTGACAGATAGATCCGTCATCTGCCTGATTACCTGGGCCTCTCACTGCATGCATCCTTTTCAGTATATCTAGGTTGCTACAATGAACATCTTCACTAACTCCTTGTGCTCTTATATCTCATATTTGCAATCCCTTGGCATCATTTTTCAGGCTACATATCAGAGGGCTCTGCCTCAGGCTACGTATCAGAGAGCTCTGCCCTATCCTCAGCTTGTCCAAAAGGAGGAGGCCACTCCTCTGTTTTGGGACAAGAAAAATAAAAGCCTGGATAAATAAATTAATTAAAATAAAAGAGAGAGATTCAAATTTCCACCATGGAAAGAAAAGTCAGCCTCTTTTCGGTGTGGAGCAGCCGCAGCCACGCAGTTAACATAAACATCCTGGCCATCTGATCAGCAGAAATATGAGCTCCAGGATCCAGCTCCAGCTCCTCCTCTCCCTGAGAGCATCCGAACAAACAAACGGGAATATTTGGGCTACTGAGCATGAGGACTAAGAAAGAATCGATTTATAGGCTCCGTTTAGTGGGCTGCATGTGGATTTCCTTCTCGCTTTTCCTAGGCTACACTGTGAATTTCTGAAACAGTTTGCCTTGTAGGTCTGTACTGGAAGTCTCTTGATGCATAGCATGAATAGATGATAACGATGGTCAGAGAGCCCAGAAACTATTGAATGTCAGTGTCACTATGGTGCTAGGAAACTTTGGACCAACATATACATAAAGAAGATGTTTTAAGATACTGATATTTTCTCTTTTTGGAAAAGATTCTCTTTAAACAATTTACAAGAAGAAAATATAGTTGCATATAACAGTATTTTCTGCAGTCCTTTCACTCTCTTGAGATTAATCAAATTTGTACTTGAATGTGAGTAAAGAACAGGATCATTTCTGATCAAGCAATCTGCAGGCAACCAGAAGACTTCTTTAAGCCAAGAACTATCTTTATCCAAAATAAAACATATATCTAGTAACGGCTAATCATATCCATGTGTCTAGGATTTTATCTTTTGTTTTTTGAATCATACAGGGTCAATTGTCAGGGTATAGAAGAATGCACAGGAGGGTATGAGGATCTGGTTTTATAGGGAGAATCTTTTTTTTTTTCCCCCTGAAAATTCCTAAACACAGTTGCGCCTTCATTAAAAGAAACCAGCAGCAGTTTAAGGATTTTCTTCAGGCATTTCAATGTTTATCTAAGGATATTGAATAATGCAGATTTGGCCAGGCAGATTTCCCATTTTAGGCCCATGACTTGATCATGAAAAAATGTCCTGTTCAGCGCTGACACAGACTGAGCTCTCAAATACCCCGTGTCTCCGTGTAAAACAGTTCATAAAACTCCAGCCTCAAAGTGGCCAGGCGCCTTCTCGCTCTTAGGTAACCTCTGTATTAGATTTACTCAAAGCAATTCCACAGTTGCCAGTTAAACCCCCCAAACACCAAAGTGGGGGTCCATTCTGCAAAAACTAGTCCCCTAACCTGCACTTACCTTTTAAACTCTTCTCTTGAAAGGAATATTCTCCTGTGCAGTTATTGGGAAGGCGTAAGCATCCTGCTGCCCTCCTAAAGGACATTTAGCCTGTCTAAATCCATGTGCCTAAGCAGGTGAGTTTAATGCCGCTTGATGGCTGTAAGCACTTATTTTTTCCATTTGTTCATCTCATATTAGGTTTAGGCTTTGGCTTATTACTTTTTTTTTTTAACATTCATACGATGCATGGAAGTGAAAACTTGAGCATTTTTGAATGTTAAAAGAGTTTTAGTTCTGTTCCCTGTTATGGATACCAACAAAAGGGGTTAGGGGTAACTCCCACCTTCTTTATGTGGGCAAAATTCCAAACTAATTGAAAGTTGCCTGAGCAAGACATACCCGCTCAAGTTCTTGAACTACCGTTTCAGAACGCTAGAATGTTAAAAACTAATTAATTCCTTTAGATACCTTTCGACTGGAAGTTAAATATTTGTGTTACTTCATCTTCCCCATGTTCCTAGCGTTTTCTTTGGCTGAGGCTTTATGGAAATGGCACAAGCGAAGCAGCTCTGACTAACGCATGACAACGTGACAGTGAAAGCTGCAAGCAGAGATCCCTCTCCCCACTAATTCTGTTTTAAAACTACACTGATTTCGCTGCAAGTAGCATCTTGTCGCAGAGTTTAGTTCCGGCCCTGTCTCCTGGCACAGCTCACATCAATTCCTACTGTAACTCTTCCTGAAGTTCAGGGCTTGCTGATGAAGCTGGTGATCTATTTTCAAGCTACAGAACAACTACTGGCAACCATATCTTGGCAATCGTCTTCAGCCCACCACCTACATGCACATGTAAAAAGTTGGCACACACATTGTTGGTTGGAAAACTACATGGTCCCTTTGCATATCAAATTGCAGAAGCTGAGACACATTCTAGTTCCATTTAAATGACTATTAAAGTGACTACAATATAGTCACAGCTAGTGGAAGGGTTTATTACTATGTTTATCTTTTCAAGCAAGAAACCAAGTATTTCAGAGTTGTGCAACCATTAGCAAAACAGTAATCCTGAAACCACAAAGTTACTGGAAGATATTGAAGACCAAGTATCTTTTATAGCAAATTTGATAAGAGTTAAGCTACCGAGGTGGATCACACAGAATCCAAATGTTTCCAGTTGCTACGCCCTATTGTTGTATTTTAGGCGACAGGATACATTTTAAAAAAGGGCAGCAGCATTTTTTCAAGCATCTGCTGCCCCAACTGCTTTCACAAGTGACCACGTTCTCTTTATACAGACTGAGTTTTCACGGAGCCGTTCAACGCGGCTACAAGAGAGGGCAGGTAGATAACTACATGCGTGCCTGTAAGGGCTGGGAATCTCACAGGTTTTGGTGCACGTGATGATCTCTGACAACCTGCAGCTCCATGCTGGTGGGAGGAAGTTCTCCCAGGGTTGTCTTGACTTCCTCTCGATTCCTCCCTCTCTGTGCTCCAGCCCGTGCAGAGGCTGCTCACCCTGCTGCCTTCCCTGCCCAAGCAGAGCTGCAAACACCTCGCATGTTTTGCAGCTGCTGCAGTTTACAGTCACCTACCTTTGCAGAGGCTTTTCAACAATTCTGGAGACTGCAGAGACAAGGACATATTTTTTTTTGTTGTTGTTGTTCTTCCTGCGAATTCCACTAATAAGGAGTCATACAGTACAAAAACCTCTCAAAGTAGTTTGTTTTGTGCTTCAGCTAGAGCTGTTTGTTGTATTTCAGCAAATCTTTCTGGTATCTTACTTTAAAAAAAAAACGTCTTTTCTTTGTTTCCTTTATTAGCTACTCTTTCTCTCACTCTTAAAGACATAACAACCTTCCATCGCTGAAGGCACACTTTGAATTCCCAGACTAAGGTCAATAATTCTGTTCCTTGGGGAACATAGCATCTTTTTACAAAGAAAGTATGCTTTCTTTTCTTTTTTTTTTTTTTTTGGAGGGGGGGGCAGTTTTCCATGCTTTCACTTCAAATGCAAGATATTTCTTTGCCTTTCTCTAACATAAATACAATTTCTCTAAATAAATGCAAACATTTCAAAATAAAAAAGAAACATGCAGCAGCAACACACAAAACTGCCGTTCTCCCGGGAAGGGGATGAGAGGAAAAGTCAAGCGCATGGAACAGCTCCCTAGTGCTCCGTGTATCTCTGGCAGAAGTTCACACAGGAGTGGGATGAGGCTGGGACAAGAAACTGCCTAGAACCAAGGGGTAGCTGCATGGCATACAAACAGGCACTGCATGGCAATATTTGTTGGATTATGAACTGTTTCCTTGATTCGCAGGTATAGAAACCAAATACAACAGAAAACTAAATGCTGAAAAAGTAAATTTGTTGTTTATTTAAAAAAAACGGGTTAGCTGAAGATTTAATGGGACGAGGAGGATTGTGTTCTTCTGTTGTGGTAACTCACCTTTGAGGTTTAAATTGCTGAAATTTTAGGGGTTTTAAATTTGTTGAAATTGTTAAATTTAAACAATTTAAATTGTTTAAATTGTTGTATCATCCTTCAGGGAACCCTTGCTCAGGGGTGGCCAGAGACTTTTCTACAGCGTTTAGGAAGGCGCTGATTTGTGGCAGCGACGGAGCAGCCCTGTGGCGGCCCCGTGGTGGCGAGCGGAGCGCAGGCAGCTGCCCGGCGCTGCATCCCCGTCTCCAGCGCCGAGCGCCCTCGCCGCCTCACGGCAGGCAGCACGTGCGGCTCGCAGGGGACAGCGCCGAAGCGTGGCGTTACTGACAGGCCTGGGGCTCCTTGGTTCGCCTCGGGGTGCCACAACAGCCTGCGGTCCTAGCCCGGATCCAGAAGGCAGGAGCGGCAGCGGGGGGACGCACAGCCGGCACCCCCAGAGCGAGGAGCAGCCCCGGCGGTTCCCTGGTGCAGCAGGTTTTGTTGCCTTCCCTCCCTCCCGAGCTGCTGCCCACCTTCCCACCTCACCCACAGCCTCCACGTCCGCTCGGAGAATTTCCGGGCGCCGGTCGTGCTCGTTTTCCCCTTCCCCCCAGCACTCGTCTCTCCTGTTCCTCCTGCATAGCTGTGTTGCTCTCCGCACAGTTCCTCGCAGACGGACCCCTCACGCTGAAGGAGCGGCAGTTCAGCACTGGTAGCCACAGGCAGCACGCGTGCAAAACGCCCCGTAACCCCGTCTTCCCCTCTCGCGCGCCCCGATTGCCGTGGCCCATTTCTTCCCGCACTTCTCTTCACCAACATCTTACTAACCTGCTTCTTCTGCATCTTCAGACATCGCCATTCAAAGTCACAGTCCAAGCTTCAGGAGCCCAGATGCTGCTCTTCCTTCGGGCTCCGTCTCGGCCTTGCCATCCGAAGGGTTCAAAACGTCGCCGGAAGGGGAGCGCAGCTCCCCCCTGCCGCTGCTGCCGCAGGAGCAGGCAGAGGAGGCAGGCGCGCTGCTGCGCCTTCCCCGGGCCATCGCCCCGAATTCATGGAAATACATACTGCGTTTGATCCTCCAAAAGTCTGGCGACACGATGTTCAGTGCGACTGCACACCAACTTCAGTGAGACTGCAAGGTAGCCTGGCTGAGATTTTCTAAAACTGACCTATTTTTTTTTTCTTTTGTATCAGCTTGTTTTCGCTGCTAGAATTCTCTGCTAGCCATTTTGTCAAGCACAATTTTACTTCAGGATTTTATCTTTCTCGTGCTCGGTAGGAATAATAAATCTAGTGGCTATAGAAGCTTTGGCTTTCTGTGACAACTCATTAGAAAATGAGATAGCTCTGAAAGTTCAATTTCCATATTGTTTTTGTGGTTGACAAATCATTTTCCGCCAGTAGGAATTCTGTATTTCAAGCTGGTCTCATGACGATGGCTTGACTTTAGGACACGTGCTGGTAATTCTCAGAAATTCTGAGATGGCCACACAATTAGAAATATTAAAATATTCTCTATATGATACAGAAAAGAATATGATATTCTTTACTGCCTTTTATTTTTTTAATAGAGTTTAGAGACAGAAGGAAATGTATTTAAATTACCTATGTAAAATATGCCATAGAATTTCATCCACTGTATAGATGCATGCAACTAATGCTAGACTGAAGAGTCTGTTTTTGGAAAGAGTGGATTCTACAACCTCTCAGTTAAACTCCAGTGCAGATTTGCTTGAGTGAAATTGAAGTAAAATGGAGATCTGGCGGTGTTAAACTTAGTTCAATCCTTGTGCTCTCATCGCAAGAACTTGGAACATGTGTCTGAAGTTCATGGCAAGTCTTGGTAAGCAGTCCTTTAGCTTAACTCTTATTTGTTGACATGACAGCAAGACTGAGGCTCGTATAGACCACTATTATATTTCCTTAGATTTACCATATAGCAAAATCTGTGTTTTTCCCTGTAGATTCACTGAAGCATCTTACAACATCAAGCTTTGTTGTCCTGTCACTTTTAACTGGGGGTAGCATTTCTGAACTGTAAATTTCTCTCTCCTGCCTGCAAGGGAAATTCTGACGTATTTGAGAGGGATGCCTGGTAAACACAGATGCAGAATACTTGGTTTCGTCTGTGCTCCATACAAAGAAGTTATAAAATTGTCTGTATGTTTTCCAGTTGTTTTATTAATGCTAGCTAGCTCCAAATACATTGCCTTATATTCCTCTTTTGGGCGTAGACATAGATTTAGTTTTTATGTCCACACTGTCATGACCTCAGCCTGACAGTACGTTATGGGAAGCTGGAAGATTTACTGGCAGAAGGGAGCGTGTTGGAAATAAAGCAGGAGAGTGGTAACTGGAGCATGAGTCAGTGTCTGGAGTCCAGCTGTGCTTTCTACACGAGGCTGACGAGAGCCAACTTTCTCAAAACTGTTCAATTCTCTGTAGCTGACTTTTTTAAAAAGCAATGGGCCCTATATATGCTAAAGAAGTTTTTGGCTAACAGCATTGGTTTTTGTAAAAGGCAGCAAATTATCTTTCTTCCTATTCATTGTTACTCCTATTGCAGTGGCGTATAGAATCCATGCACATGGAGAAGCAGTTCATTATACACACACACTCACACATAAAATACAAGTGGACATATCTAAAAGATGTCCAGGCATCAGCATCATCCATACAACACAGCAGTAACAGTTTGCTGTGTAGTAAGTTCTGTGACTAATATGTAGAAACACCTATATCCTGGGAGGCAAAGCGTTGTTCTTTCTTATTCCACTCATTTACATCACAGCAGCTTAAGAAGCACAGGATTAGTCCCCAAATGGTATTATTGTAATTAGCAAGTTGAATTATGATGCTTACCTCTTCAACATCCTGATAATCTAGGAATAATATTTGAAGGAAAAAATGCATTTAAATGTCTTTAGAGAACATTATCAAATTAGGTGTCAGATCTGAAGCAAATTTTCCAAAACTAAGCTCCTAAAAATCATCTTTTTTTTTTTTTTTTTTTTTTGACATTATAATGGAAACATTTACTTCTAAATGAATCACTCCTCACAGAGTGTAGTGAGAACCTTGAGGTAATATAGTGAATATATTGTCTATAATTTTATTTTCAAGAGTGAAAGAAAAAAAAACTGTGGCTTTCTTCTTTCTACTTCAATAATTTTTGAAAATTTAAAATTACAGCTATGAAATTTTCTTTTTTATTTTAAATAAGATTCAAGAGAACAAACATTTAAAACAAGAGAAACACAGCAGAAAAGCCAAGACAATTTTCGACTACATACATTGAGACTCGGATCACAACAGCAGTACAACATGAGCCAGAAAAATGTCAGGATGGAAATTCATGAAAAAATAGCTCAAGCACTGGGGATCTCATTAAGTACAGGAAAAACCTTTGACAGTCAGCTGGGATTGGAAGAACATTTTGAGACAAGGCACCCAGATATTCAAGTTTTGCCAGTGACACAGCATCCAAAGCATTTTCAGCTCATTAAGGTAGGACACAGTTGCTCACTTTCTCCTCTCAAGTTTCTGGCTTAGTCATGGAAATTGTAACTGTAAATGTGCAGAGCTAAAGTTGAGCAAATTTGACAAGATAGTGTGGGTTGTATTTGTCTCAGGTGTTAATTATTAACACTATTTCTAAAATTTCAGACCCACTTGAGAATGTTAATAAACTAGAAGCAGAAGATTGAAAGGAAAAGATAACAAACTGTATTAGACATTCTTCTGCAGCCCCAGTGCACCATGCAGATGTTGCAACATGATTAATTCTGTCTCTGTGGAGGTATAAAGCCAGCAACGCCTGCTGAGGAGTAGACAACTGCATTTCTAAATAACTGTTTCAGCTGGAAATGGAGAATGATCTACATAGGCTTTTGGAGCTTGTCGTTAAATAAAGGAGATCTCTTGAAAGCATGCAGGACTTGGAGTAGTTCCTAAACTCTTGGTGGTATTAGAAGCAAGTTACTGCTGCTAGGATTAGCAGAGCACATACAGCTTGGCTTCTTATGGATCACTGTCGCTTCTTTCCCCTGGGATGTCACAGCCCAAATGGAGCCCAGTGCTCCATTTCACACACAATAACCTCACCCTCATCCCCCTTTGTGTTTCCTAGGTCACCTTTCTTCCTCCTCTTCCCAAAAAAGCCCGTGTGCTGTGAATAGCCTGAACACTGATTAGCCAGGTAGTGGCTGTTGAACTTGACAGATGATGTCTGCGGCCTTGCCTCTGGCAAGCACACTCATTTCCCTAAGTCTCCTCCTCTGCTTAGTTGCCAGTTTTCGGACAACATGTCAAATGTTAACCGTCTTGGAGACGTTTACCTGTATTTACTTGGTTAAAATTTGTCAGTGGTTTCCAGAGTTACTGGGGAGAAGTGGAGACAGAGGAAGATTAAGAGGTTTGAAGAGGAATAGGTGCAGAATCAGGAATGTGGTGGTAACACAGGGTCATGAATCTGCAAAGAAAGTAGTAAGAGCAGCCCACTGCAACTGTCAGGAGAGTCCCTTTATGCTCCGGGGGAACCAGGGTGGGCTTGGAGGACAGGCCTCTTGAGAAACAGAGAGGTCCCTGGATAAAAGCCAAGGTGAGGGAACTTAGCCAGTCCAAGGGCTTCTCATGAACATAATTTTTGCATCACGATAGGTACTGTACTTTGAAGGTAGCAGTAGCTTTAATGATTATAAATTCACATGCAAAGGAAAACATTTAAAGATTAAAGTCCTTCTTCCCAGTGACAAAAGCATGTCCTCCTGATATCTTTCTATATGCAAGGCGAGGTATATGATGTTTCAGGAGAGAAATCGGTTCTGTATTTTGCTCAAATGTAAGAGAGACAACCTCTAAAGGGCAAGTCAACCTAATGAACACTCAAGATAAAAATTAACTCCTAGCAGTCCCAAGATGACTGATAATCAGTCATTAGGCAAAGAGCCTTGGAATTCAGAGAGAGACAAATTTTCTAAAGCGAAAACCATAAATCTAACAGAATAGGGTCACTAGGCACTAGCCCCTAAGTGGAACATTGGACTAAAGTGCCAATATTTTTTCATAGCAACCATCACCAAGGACAGCAGTTATATAAAAATATAATGCAAAAATATGAACAGATATATAGCCTTCCAAAACTGAAGTAAAATTGGGTAGTTTTCTGTCCATAACACTGACAAATGAAATGCTGAACTACTTGGTGAAAAACATCAGTAACCACTGAAACACCTTTTACAGTCACTTCCTACAACTGCCCAAAATATTCCGCACCAAATTTACCACCCTGTATACTGACACTATTGCCTTGCCTGCCTGAATTATCAAGTAAAAGTTATCATTTTTTTCCCACTGCTTTCCAGGCAATATGAAACATAGATTATTTGTAGGTGTATGTATGCGTGCATGTATGTATACGCACATAAACATCTCTAAAAAATGCAGGAGTTGCAAATACAGGAGCAGCCCAAGCACCTGTTTAATGCACTTAGTGTCTAACAATGGTACCAGATGCTACAAAAGAAATTTCACAGGCTCCGTAGGTAGAGGCATAGGTAGATGTGATCCATAAAGCCAGCGGTGTCCTCCCTAAGAAATGGCAACTTACACAAATTCCTTCTCTTCTATCTTCTTAATGCTGTGAGCAACGTTCATTCATTCTCTCTCTGAAGGCCTGCTGGAGGCTTCCCCATCACCAGGGCTTTGGCAGGGATCCAAGGCCCAACGCTTGATACCAAGCTGCCTATCCTTTGCCCAGACTGCTGAGGAAGCTGAGAGAGGCTGGAGAGATAAGAAAAATAAACATTGCAGACAGTGGCAGAATTGTTCAGACAAGTTCGCTGAATATTTGTAGGGTTCAAGAGAGAAAACACCTGCATGAAAAGGGAAAATGGTGCAACCATAAGCCAAAAAAGAGAGAGAAACTAGTCAGCTCAGTCACAGACTAGTCAGGAATTCCTGGGTCAAGTCATGGTGAATCTGGAGTGGTCAGTGTGTTGATCCTTAGCCTGAGAGCTCATTAAACAGTGGCTATCTTTGGTGTGCATTAGTCAATAAATACTAACTAGTATTTTGTGAGCTGTGCACACCTGTTTGCAGAATCTCATAATGCAGGGCTACAGATGCCCAAACAAGCCAACTTAAATTAGGGATCATAACAATCGATACGTACTTATTTCTGAAATCTACTGGCCTCCTAACCTCAAAAATTTACTGAACATTCAATTCCATAGTTTGTATGTTGTAGAAAACACTGGTGATTGTGTAAACTGAGAGAAATTGCACATTTTTGAGTCTTGACCACAGCTCCCTGAATGAAGCAAATCTTTTTCAACATCATGTTTTAGAATATTACTTTTGAATTCCTGCAAAAGCAGCAAATCCCTGCCACTAGATTTGCGCATACTGCAGTGATTCAGCTCTTGGCAGTTTTAGGAGATTCACCACAGGTTGCAATAGATATGTACATTTTGCTGACCAGAAAGCTCACAGCTGTGCCTATTTTGGTTTTACAAGCATTTTTGTTTGGTTACACTGGACAAAGCAGTCAGATGATGGATAATACTCCAGGAGGTCTTCTGCAACACCAAAAATGTGAATTTCTGAAGCAGAATGCTGTTGCTAATTACTTTTACTCACTTAACTTTAGCCAGCAAAAGGTTAAGTGTCTAATTTAAGCTAATTGATTTGGCTGTCTCATTGGTTACTTGAGAAAGACACATTTGAGAGAGCAAAAGATCTGCTATGTATTTTTCATATTTATTTTACCGCAAGGCGAATGGCCCTGCAGGAGTCTGCCTTCTTTCTGCTGAGTACAGAGGTAGTCAAAATAACAAGCTTAAGCTGCATGTCCACCCTTGGTTTTATACAGTGTACGCAGGAAATTCTGGGCCAGTGTAGTGTAAAAACACAGCTTGAAATCACAGTTAGCTGATACATATTACTGTACAGTTACAGAAGTATAAGCCTAAGATTCCACCCAAAACTAGACAAAACCCAAGGTCTCTATCTTTTGCATTTTTACGATGAAAGCTGGATGAAACCTCACTGAATTTCATGAGCACTGTAAGTGTTTTTGTTGTTAGTATTCAGACCAAAGTAGTTCAGAAGGTATTTCTGCTTTTTTTGGTGGTGGGAGATTTCTTTAGGGGGCTTTTACCAAAAACCCGGGCCATGAGTCTGCAAGCGAGGCCAGGCAGAAGCTGAGCTTTATGGAGAACGCGGTATCACGTGGAGCTAACCAGCTAAGGTGGCCACGTGCAGGGACGTCACACACCTGGCAAACAGAAAGTCAAGCAGACTAAACCACGAGAACACAGCTGCAGGGGAAGGCAAGGACAGACCTCTAGCTGAAGGCTGGCACCTCAGGCAAACAAAGAGTTTCCTGCTGTTCCTACTGTCTTCTAGAAAATGGGATGTGCTCCTGTAAATAAACAGAATTTTTCTACCTCATCAGTTTCTCTCTGAAGTAAGTTTTTGGAAGAAAACTTACATAAAATGAATACATTTTTTAAAATAGGGGTTGTTGACTAGAAGTGTGCTTAGGAGAACACTGTCTTGAAGAACAATTTTATGGCATCTAAAGAAAGCTGGTGAAAAAAAATGTGAAGACAGGCAACCCTTTACTTTTTCCTCATTTATCCAAAATAAAAAATGCAGCACTGGGCCCTGAATTATAATAAAATGTAACATACAGCCTTATGTGAACCTATTACAGTTTTCTTCTAATCTCACACTCCCTCAATTAACTATCACCTTAGCACTTTCCCATCTCCTTCAGGCACTCGTATGTTTGACTCCCCTTTTCTTCAACACACCTTGTCAACTGAGAAACTCTCCGAGCCCTTTCAGGTGCTCCAGCCCAGCCCTCACTAGCATAGATCATCTTGCAGGGAATGTGCAGAAGAGAAATTTCCATCTTTCTGCCACTGATTTATTTCTAAATCTGCTACCAGATGTTACCAAGTGCAAAAAAATCCTTCACAGATCCTCTGTCTCCTACGTGATGTAGGAAGCTTTAGCAGTTAGATTAGCTAAAAAGAAATAATATGCATTTTTCCCATTTCTTTCATTTCATGTAGTCACCTCAAGTAATGGAAGTTTGTAGAAACAGCATGAAGTTCTGTCTTTCATGGAGACATCCATGATCTCCATGTGGAGACATCCACAAATCTTGACAGGCTGACATATGATTACAGTGATCCAAAACATCTGTTTGAAGAAAAGGCAATGGGTCAGCCCACAAAGCAGGAGATCTGGGGATTAAATGTTTTAAAGGCCAGATCATGCACTGACTTAATAGTCAACGAGGCTTTTGTCCCCACACTGAGGGAAGAACAAAATAACCAAGATAAGCGTTGCACATAAGACATTTCCTCCTTCACTTTTCCCTGATAAAAAGTGGCCATGGGAGGGTTCAGTCTTTGTAAGAGGCAGAACAAATAATCTCAAGCCAGAAATTGCAGTGATTTAGCATCAAATAAGAATCATTTCATTTCATGAATGAGTCATGCATTAAAGCTACCAGTTTAATACAGTAAAAATTTATAAAAATAACATTATTTATTACTGTCCTTCCATCCATATACTGTCATATGCTACTTTTGTCTGTAATACGTTCATTTCATCTCTAAATAATTTTCAGTGCATTTATAAATAATGAGCATATACTTTCTGTTTTAGGAGTAATCAAAATCCGTTTAAGAATGAGTTAAACTAGTGAGTTAATTTAAATTGGGGTAATATGATATCAACTACAAAAAAAAAATTTTAACATTTTGATAAATTGAAATAATTGATACCTGTACTATAAATACAGTTTTGCTATCATCTAACCTCACAGAAGTATGAAGTTTGCCCAGAGCAGCAAAAGCTCTAATGTTGCTGTTAAAACAGATGATATCCAGACATAAAAATCCAAACATAAAAGTTACATTTTAGTGTATGCTAATATGCTAACATTTGGGGGAACACTAAAAAATAGGGACCCATAAGAAAATTATCTAGCCAGTGGATTTGCTATATAGAATAACCCTAGTAGATTTTTCTTTTCTGAATATTTTTAGAAATAATTTTCATACAATTTTAATCTCTCCATCTAAGGACAAAAATCTCTCTAAATATTTAGACCTTAAAATAACTAATTGTTAACTGACAATGGAAAACAACAGAGCCAAAGTACTACAGTTTATAACAGTTCAGTAAGAAATGAAAATATATGCTTATATTTTCCTTATGATTTCCTCCTTCTATTAAGAGTACTGAATTATATTATATCAGTAAGGTAAAGCAGTTTTCCTTTCACTGTCTGAACATTAGATATGCAGTCTAGCCTAGTCTTTTAGGCTTCCTTAAGGTTATTCTTGGGAAAAGGGAGGCAATTCACTTCCTTTGATTTAATCCCATGTGTCTTAGACACTTCTATGCGGATGGGATGAATCACCCTCATGGAGAGCCTGCCTCCTTCCACCGATCATAGACAGCAAGCTTAGACTTACATGTATAAATTTAAGATTGCCAAATATAAGAACTATGAATCCCATCCTTGGTTGCTTTTAAGAAGTAATTTCAGCAATGTATCCATTTAACTCATCAATATCTAAGCAAACAACACTTCTGTGTACACTCAAGTACCATTTTTGATCTATTTTTGATAGGGTCACAACTCAAGGAGTTTTGCAGCTGGTCATCATATTTCAGGAAGACAGGCAAAACTGGACAGCACAGCAACGAGAATATAATCAGCGACCTAAAATCACAAAATTATAATAAATTGAGTTGTTGAGCCTAATAAAGAGAAGACCATTATGGAAGAGTGAGAAACATGATCATTTTCAAGAACAGTCACACAGGAAAATTAATAATGATCTTAAATCACAGCAAGGAGGTTATCCAGGCAGACATGAGGAAAAGCCTTCTCTTAATGAGGAAGTGCCTGGAGGGACTTGCCAAGTTTTCATGACTGGAGCTCTTTAAAAGTAAAAAAAAGACAAATTTCTGTGAAGAATGACTTAGGCGTAGGTGGCCTGCCTTGGGAAAGGCACTTCAAATAGATATATCCTTGCTCTATAATCAGCAAGGGGAGGCAAGCAGTCCTGCAGAACAATTTTAAGTGTTACTGGAAGAGCTTTTTCTTTTTGTGCGTCTGTCTCTGATACCTGCAGAGATTACCCAGGTCCGGTGTCCATGCTCACGGGTCACAGGGACAGGTCTGGCCCCAGGACTGAGGCGTGGGCACAGCTGGGCTTCTGCTCAGTTTCCACTCACTTCTGCAGGGCTTAGTGTTTTCACCACTGAATGAAGGCTGCTTTTTCCCCTGAGAGGATTTAGGCTGCCACATAGCATGGCCTGTTGGGTTGTCCAAACGATGGTCTTCATTTCTCAAGAGTATGCACCGAAAGAAAATTCCAAAGCAAACGATTGAAGATGTTGTTACATTCTCTGTAATATTTGGATATATAAGCTTAAAACTCTTTGGTAAATGTAAAGCATATGAGAGACAGTGGGATATGCTGTAATTGGTATCTCACTTAACGTAATTCAGTTTCCCTCAGGCAAACAGGAGTGCTGTGGTTTGAGCAATGCCCCAAATTTTATATGAAAGTCTTAAAAATTTTGTCCTCTCAGTCACACAGCTATAATCACATTGACTTCCCGGTGCACCGTATAGCATCCCTGGGGTCAATGACACTGATGAACATAACACAAAGGGGCTTTCCAATTAAATACCTTTATTAGCTTGTGAGCCACATCATTTTGCATTTCTGTAACATTTTGTTTTTTTTTGATTTGGTCTTTTTCCAGTTGACGATTACACTTGACGATCTCAATTCACTCTACCTAAATACATTAACTTCCATCCTATGTATTCCCTTCTATCTCATTACCATGAAAAATGACCTTTCCTAAGTGATTTGAACCATCCCACCCAAAGGAAGTTTTCCTACATTGCCTCCCGAATTTCACTTCCTGCACAATAATGCCTTTATTTTAATCTGTCATATAACTGCAGCTTGATTTCTTTACTTACAGACATGCCACAGCCTGCCCTAACTTCATGAAACTGCTTCTACTCTATTTTACATTCTTCAAAGGGATGTAGGTATTGTTTTTGTTGTCCAAGATTCTTTTTTACTTACAATCATTGTGAAGAGACAGTCAATATTGTTGCCAAGGATATTTACTGGTAGTGTCTACATGTCTACATGATGAACAAGAGTAGGCCCCCATTGCACCTGGCACTCTGGGGACACAAGAAAGTTAACACTTGATATTTGTCTGAAGTTATCAATATCAGTAACACAGGAAAATAAGCAGCACAAAGATTAGTTTGCAGCATAAAATATCACACTACCATGTAATTTATCTTAAAGAATAAGAATGGAAGCAGCCTTACAAATTTTCCACATAGTTCTGCATGACACAGACCTTCCATACACCTTTATCCAAAAAAAATGGGCATGTCACTTTCCTATATAAGCAGCACAGTACCAAGTGTAAAGTATCCAGCAAAAATAAAATGAAATTTCTAGATTACCAATACTCTTTATGTCACAGTTCTCTCCGGACAGCATGTAGATGCAGTATTTGCTTTATTCTCTTTCATTCTCTTTTAAAAAGTTACCATTGTTGTTGGCTATAAAAGACCGCCAGATTAAATGCTTCATTATGCCTCTCAATAAAGCTAATGAGAACATTAAACAGAACCATTTTTTTCATTTTCTCCTGCCACTCTACAATAAAAATACCCTTCTTAATCTTCCAGTCATCTTTAAAAAAAAAAAAAAAAAGGACTCATAATGAGAAAGAGATATATCAGGCTCTTTATCCTTGCCATTTGGCTAATATATTTCCTTTTTATTCTTCCTTCAGGGTGGCCAGAACCTTTCAGCATAGTATTTTTTTGGTTGCCAGTTTAAAAGTCTTTTCCTCAAGAACATTTTGCTGTTTGTTTTCAAGGGTTTTATTTATGGAGCTTAAAATCCACACTGACACTTATGAAGCTTCAGTAGCTTTACCAAGCAAAGTACAATACAAAAACAATCCAGTAAAACCAGCAAAAAGAAAAGGAGGCCACTCCAGGAGCACAAGGACATGGAACAGAGGGGAAAAAAATACAAGGCAGGATATCACTGTACCCCTGTGGGACGGGTGCCTTATAAAGGATGCTCTGTGAGAAAGAAGGGGGTTAGTATAATACTCAAAAAATACTGAGCCCACCATAGTGTGGCCTCCAAGAAAATGTTCTTTCAATTTTGTGACAACAGAATTCACAAATGTAAATTTTTCACTACTAGAGATTAACAATATAATCTGGGTGCTTGTCACCTGTGTTCCTAGGACAAGTTAAAAAGTGTAATATATTCCCAAACAAATAATAAAACTAAAGAAGATTCAGAATTTGGATCTGGTGCTACCAAAATGTATAAGAACTCACATTTTCAGTAAAATCTCATTTAGATGCTAGAGAAATAATCATATAGTTATGCTTGGCTAAATACAATCTTGTTCTAACTCAACTGATACCAGAAGAGGAAATTTTGGAGGGCCTCAGTTACTTCAGTATGTCAGCAACTTGTGGATTTTCACAAAGGAGTTTTTTATGGCTTCCTCTGAAGACGTGGTCTGCTCATTTCACAGCAGTTCAGTGCCTCACTGGGCCATTATGAATTTAAGCATGAGCTGTATTCATTTCAGTGAAGCCACATGCGGAGAAAATCAATCCTGGTGTTGACAGGTGCTACAGGCAACCTACTTCTCCAGACAAACTACAGCACCCTACTAGGTTACCACAGCTCTCAACAAAACTTATGCAATAACTTCCTCCTATTTTCAGTGATGTTTGAGTTGACATGAATTTTATCAATGCGTATTTTCCACTCTAAGGTAAGCTGTAGAACCAACTCCAACAGGCATTGGGGGGAAAAAACTCACGAGCTTTTCTTATGGAAGTGAATACTGAGGTAAGACCTGTAACTCAGTGTCAACTGTAACTGGCTATACACTGTAAATAAGCAATGCATGAAACAACATAAATAAGTAATACATGAATGTGAAATAGAAACCAGGAAAAGTACATCTTTCGGTTGTTTTTCAGGAGTAATTTTCAGTTTCATGGGTCTGAAACTTACTTTTTCCCATTTAATTTTTTTACTTTTTCCAATTTTTCCTTCCACTGTGTTCCTTAAATATGTATTTCCAAAAGCGCTAACATAACTCCTTATAGACCACAGATCTTCTATTTCTACATTATGAAGTTGAGTATTTAATTATTTTCCTGAAATCAGCTAGATCCTCAGTCTTAGTCCAACCTAAAATCTACTTTAGACGCATGATGACAATCCAGAAGAAAAGGACAACTGGTCCAGGCTGCAATCGTGGCCTGGCCACAGGGGATATGAATTAGAGGCCACGAGGCTGTGATGGGCAGGGCCCCTGGTTCTCATGGTCATGGGGTGCATGCCAAGGATGTGAGAAAGAAAGTGCACTTGAAACCCCCCTGGTGCAGAGGTGAACAGGGTGAGGAGCTGAGCTCTTACATCACGGTCATACAGACAGGGAAATGGGAACAGAAGGCCCCGTTTGTGCCAGGAACCGCCATGGGGAGAGCCCCCAGCCTCATTCGGAGCACGAGGCGGCGCTGCTCCGACCACTGCTGCTTCTTGGCCCCTCCTCCCCTAGAGACACAAGCTGGAAAACGAGGAATAGCTCCTATCTCACTTCTTCCTGATTTGAACTCCTGTTTTTTCATCCCTCCAGCATATTGGTCTAAATATTTTGGTGAAGGGGGGAAGGAGGAGGAAAGTTTTAGAAAATGACATTTTTTTCCTCAACTAATGTATTCTCAAGTGATTTCTTTACAAAAATGCATTTTTCATGAAAAATACACACAGGTGTTAATACATATAAATTCCCCTCAAAGCTCACCACATTTTCATCTTTACCAAAAGCATCCTAATCAATATTGGAAATATTCTCATCCAAAAAAATGTGTGATAATAGGACATCTCAATTTCAGAGCATTATGAAGCTGAGGCAATCACAGTAGGTGGAAAAATTTATCACACACAGTCTGCCTGTCAAGAGTAAGTTACTGTTCTCCTTTAACTGTAAATATCAAAAGAGTAATATCTTAATTTTATACTTCCATTCTCTGTTAAAAGATAGCTGTATAATGTATAATATTTCTAATGTATGTTAATAATATAAATTACCTGCAAATCCACTCTAATTTCCTCAGAATCCACAGATCATCAAGCATTTACTTTTCCTTTGTTTCTGAGTGTAAGACAGATGGCATTTCACATCAGAGACCAGATGAGATAACATGTAAACAAATCTGCAGCATATGCTAAATACAAGAAGATTTTAATGCAGTAAATCATGGCAACATTTTCCCTAAATACCTGTGTTGTTTTGCACATTAGCAGTGCAACATTTCAAAGGGTTATTCAGATGGTGATAATCAGTGTCTTGAATTCAGAAAGGTGAATCACCACAGAAAATTGTTTGCTGCTGATCTCATGTTTTCTTTTTCACAGTATTTTTGTCTGAAATGCGCTAGATTTCACAGGTTGTGTTGGAGTAACAGACGCAGTGTGGCAGTCCACGTAGCAACAGTTGTTTCCAGAGCCATGGTATACAGTTGCTTCCAAGCCAGTTAGCATGCAAAATTTGTAATGTGGAGAACTAAAGCTTTCAAAAATAAGGACACTGTACTCAGTACAGTAAATTAATGGCTCCTATAATAGAGGATTACATCAGCAGTATGTAAGATGTTAACTTACTTCAGAAACAGCTTACATACACAGGATTCATTGTACATGAAGACAAACTTTTCTGCTTCTACTAATGTGACAATTATGCACAGTTCCTCTCCCTGGAAAGTATTTCCATAATAAAACTCGAAAAAGCAGACAAATACATTACAAGCCTAGTTACAGGGCTTCACACATGTACATATTTTGTCTAATTCCTGCCGTTTCAGATTTCAAGTGCTATTGGACTGCTGAGCACATGTACTGACTGCCAAGATCAGCCAACAAACTAGAGAAAAGGTCACACAGAGTATT
The DNA here is from genome assembly GCA_013398735.1 of Nothocercus julius. NCBI lineage: Eukaryota > Metazoa > Chordata > Aves > Tinamiformes > Tinamidae > Nothocercus > Nothocercus julius. Next base: position 59,549 of record VZSV01000258.1, on the reverse strand, counting down.
TCTCCAGTTGTTTTTTTTTTATAAAGCCTTCAGAGATTCAGGAATATTAAAAATATGGGGAAAATTAAATGTTGATGAATGACAAAGTCCTTATGAAGAAAAGCCGCAAACTACTATCTTTGTAAGTCTTGTTTGCATATGAGAGCTACCTCACTCATCGATCACTTATTACATCCTGGAGGCTGCAATTCCTGAATGGTATTAGCTTATCGTTAGGGAGCTTCTGCTCTTGATAGGAACATTCTTCTATAATTTCTCATGGGGATTCAAATACAGCTCTACAGAAAGTCTGCAAAGCACTTACAGATGACAGGAGGTAGCAAGAAAAACTCTTTAAAGCTTAGGTCTCTGGGTAGGTCTTTTGTTTTGATCAATTGTACTTATTTTCAACAGTCTCTCAAGACTATAGGAAATGGAAGTGTCTGACTTCTCTCTCCTGCTTAGACCTTTTGACTTTTTCCTGATGAGTATCAGGCTAATTTTCCCACAACAATGTTGACTACTGGCAGTATTTCATATGAACCCCTATTAGATATTTCACACTTTAAAAAAATATATACAGTTAATTTGAATCTTTTTAATTTCATAGGATCAGTAACCTTCTTTGTATCTCATTTCTATTTTATCTGCTTAATTCTTTCTAGAAATTCTTAACACATGTTTACTCATAGCACATACAGAAGCAGAAAATGTATTTTCCCAATGCATTTTGGTCAATATCTGCATATGGAGGCAAAATGACCATAAAGTACGTATATACATATGCATGTATGTATATACAGGTAACACAGCGTTCTAGTTTACTCAGAATCTTCAGTTCCTGATTTCCAGGCAAGCTGCAAGTCCTCAGTAGATCCAACACTCACACAGCCTCTGTTACACCATTTAAGATAATCTTAAGTGCCTAAATTTAACACCGTGAACTTTATTTCTGCCACTCCGTATTCTGCAAAATCAAACAAAATGCTCCTATCAGCAACATTCCCTGAAAACAAGCTATAAATAAAGCTGACATTTTGCTTGACTATAGTGAGCACTGTATTTTCTGAAATGCTTTAGAAAGCTCTATATATCCTGATGGGTTTAAAGAAAGCAATTAATCATAAAAAGGGACTACTCAAGCCTTCTGATCATGATCAAAATGATTTTCTTCAGTTCTCTTCAGCAGTACATTTTAAACAGAAATGTATTTTTTATTATTATTATTCCCAAGTAATTTCTGCTTCTAGTGCTCCCCATTTTTCTACTGGTCATTAAAATTTTGATTTGGAGACTCATCATATGAATGATTGCTTTTCCATAGGACATGGTGCTAAAGGAAATACTAATTTCAAGGTCTTTATTACTAATTTTGACTCAGTTCCTCCATCTTTTATCAGTCTTTTATCTTTGTTGCTTGTCAAGTCCTAAAGAAACCATATGTTACCAGGAAATGTTTTCAAACGCTTACCCAATTGAGGTTAACGCCTGCATTTTCTTCTTCTCTGATGATGTTCCCTCTTTCTCAAGTAATCACTCCATTTCATTCACTGGATACATCCTGAAATGAGCACAAACACAAAAAGAGCAGCAACTGCATTACCACAAACATCTCTGCTAATACAAATTTATTAGTAATTCTCAATACACAGATTTACACATTTTCAGTGTTTTTTCACAGAAATGCATTTCTACAGAAAGCTATAGCAAACACTAAAACTGCACAGGATTCTTCAATATACATAACTGAATCAGCTGATATGCTGTGTTTCAGTACTGATATATTCCCCATGTATTTCTATTTTTTTAAATTTTTATCCCTCAAAAAACACACAATACACCTAGCACATATATTTTGATTTTTTATCAGCTTTTTAGTTAGTAGAAACAACTATATTTAGAAATTCTACTTTGTCATTACATGACACATTGCCTGTACCTGATAATGCAGTAGCACCTCTGGAAGCACCACTTTCAGCGACTTATCCTGTTATATTTATCTTCCTCACAACTAAGTATCTAAGGAAAGAAACCACTGCCTTCAGCATGAGAAATATTTTTGGAACCATTGACAACTCAAAACTCAATAGGTTTTACTCATAAATCATGTATCTTTTTTTTTGTTGGGTACATTTAAGATTTACAAATTGATTCCTTAATAACTACAGTCAGAAAAATGTTGAGTTTCAAAAGCAGCCATAAAAAATGCACTGAGGCAACACACTCCTTGCATTCTCCTATCTTGATGATATAGAAAATATATCATCTAATATATATCTTTTATATATATAAAATCTTATATATCATCTTATCAATATATCATCATCTAGTCGCCACAAGACTAGAAAATTACAATGTCAGAGTGTATCTTGTGATTGGTATCAAGGAACACAAAGATATATTCAGCGTTTTTATATATTTGTGAAATATATGAAAATTAAAAATGAATAGAATATATAAATGAAAAAGAATGATAATGAAGACCAAGCAGCAATGAAGAACGTTATGGCTTCTAAGAACTTCTGCCTATTTTGTAAGTATCCAGCTGAGACCTCCGTAAAGCCCAGGGGTCAGTACCTGTGGTTCCTGAGGTGCCAAACTGTGGAGAACAGTGTCTCTTGGCCCTGCATCTTTGCCAAGCAGCAGCGTGGCAGCCCCGCTCCTGAAGCCACCAGAGCCTTCCCTCATTCCCGCAGAGAGGCACCTTAAGGGACCCATCACCTGCTTCTTTGGCGATGAGCCAAACCGTGCCCATGTTCACAGAACAGCCTTGGGTGAGATGAGTCCAACCGTGCCCGCGAGCCCCCCATCATGGCAGCGGGGAGACGGGCAAGCAGAGCGGGGGCACTGCCCACGCAGTTCAGCGCAGCTGGGGAACGACTTCGTCTTAATGTGGGTGCTCACTAATTCAAGGCCTTTGGCACACAAAAACGCTGCGTAACGTAGCATCGGGAACCATCCGACCTCGGCGGCGCACAGCAGTTTTCAACAAGCCTGGCCAAAAAACTTGGTCAAAAAATTAAGTAACGCCCAGGCCACAATGTGCACATACGCTGCCTTAACGGCCCATGTGTTAAAATGAACTAAACAGACGCCTGAGGAAGGTCCACGCTGTTCACGCTCAGTTTTGCTTTCCTTGGACCCCGTGCCAAAGAAGAGGGACGGCCGAGCGGGACATTAGGTCGGCATGCAGGTCCCTGGTGCCAGAAGGACCTGCCTGGGGGCAGCCTGCCCTGCAATGGAGGGAAACCTGCCGCACGCGGCCACCCTTGTCCTTCCCGGGCTCGGGTGGCCATTGGGCCGGGGGGGAGATGGCGACGGCACCTGGACTGGGGCGGGGAGATGGCAGCAACCGTGGGGCTGGGAGGAGGTGGCGGCCGTTGGACTGGGGAAGGTGGCAGTGGCTGTTGGGCTTGGGGGGAGATGGCGGCGGCTGTTGAGCCGGAGGAGAGAGGGCAGTGGCCATTGTGCCCCAAGGCAGCCGTGGGGCTGGGGGAGATGGCGGCGACTTTTGAGGCAGGGAGAGATGATGGCAACTTCTGACCCGAGGGGAGAAGGCGGGGCAGATGGCGGCGGGCGGGGCAGATGGCGGCGGGCGGGTTCTGCGGCGGCCCCAGTCAGGCCCCGCAAGGGTGTCCC
>VZSV01000258.1:35678-55611 GCA_013398735.1 Nothocercus julius | reverse complement strand
CGGGAAAACGGGGAAAAGGGGAGGGAGACCTGGACGAAACGTCGATCCAGCAGCCCCAGGGCGGCGCAGGCGGGGGGCCTGCGCCTGGCGCCGCGTGCCGGCCCGCTCCAAAGCCCCGACCCGGTGAGGTGTCCAGGGGGAGACGGGTTATCCAGCATCATCCTTCCGTTTATTTATTTATTTATTAGTTATCAGCATTAACATTACTAAATAGTATTTGGGAAGTTTAGTGTTTTGCTTCACGCACAAAAAATTGAGTGGTAACTGCATAGCACTTAACGGCGCATACAAATGTATTTGCTCGCGACGGTTACGCGTTCCAGGGAGCGCAAACTTGGATGAATCCCTGAGAAGTAAGGGATATACTCACAGAATTAAACAGGCTTATGGTTTGAATGCCTGGAGGTGCATTCAAAGAAATATTTTGTTACTGAATTTTTGGCCCCAAACACATTAAAAGTGTGTTGTTATTTTAAAGCATTTTATGTCCTGTATTTTAGACGTGCGTTTAACTTCGTAGAGATGACGTGCAATACTGTGTTTGTCACATAAACATTTTAAACAGCTCTAGTTTGCAAGATGCCTTGGCACAAATCGTTTTAGTGATTGTAACTGCAACAGCTGTATCATTATTTTTTAGTTTATCATTTAATATTGTTTGTTTATTAATATTGATACTTATCACATAGTGAAGTAATAACTTTATTTCTCATTTGGTATGGTAGGTTATTCTTGTTCCAACATAATGTCTTTCAGTAAAATAACATGGGCTCAGAACCACTTATTGTGGCTCCTACAACATACTGTTTGTAGTATGTTGTTACCTGTAGGTCAAAACAGACATAGGATTCCTGGGTGGACCCACAGGCATTTTTTTTTTTTAAATAAAGAACCACCATCCCTCTCTTAACTGTCTTTTTGAAAATTTAGCTTATTAACTTGTTATTTCTATTTTTAGATAGTCAATAGTGAATAAAAGTAGAGACTCAAATTGCTTGTCATTCACACAGGGCCCGTGGCAGAACTGGAATTAAATTGTAAGGTTTTTATGTATCCTAATGCATAATCATTTTTCCTCTTGCTTTCTATTTTTATTATGTTTATGAACATAGCTATTTACTTCGTTTTCAGAACTGAGATATCCCCGAGTTAGCCAGAAGATTGCCTGAGCTGCAAAGATGTTGGAAGAAGATATGGAGGTGGCCATCAAAGTGGTGGTAGTAGGAAATGGAGCTGTTGGCAAATCCAGTATGATTCAGAGATACTGCAAGGGGATTTTTACAAAAGACTACAAGAAAACTATTGGGGTAGATTTCCTGGAAAGACAAATTCAGTATGTATTGAACAGATAGCTTATTATTTATTTCTGTCTTCCCTCTATTTCCTTGTTCTTTTCTAACCTTAAGATTTATGAAGACTTGAAACATGATGTCTGTTGTTTCTGAAGCTAGGTAAAGGGAGTTGTTTCCTCTTTTGCAGAGTGCGCTAAAATATCATTTTATTTTCCACCTAAGATTTAGAATTCAAAAACAAGAGTGGAAGCTCTGTCATATTCAGCTTTTTAATCATGTTTCATGCATCTTATACCACTTGTGTTTTATTGTATCTTTTTTCTTTTTTTTAAATCTAAAGTGAAAGGGCTTATAATAAAATGATTGCACACATTTATTAGCCAAATTAGATAAAATGAGTGTGGGGAAAAATAAGTTCACTACAGATCTAAACTTCTTATATACATAATACAAGCAGATAAGAGCCAGTTATATTTGATTAAAAAACCCCCAAAATATTGTAATGAGAAGCATATTCTATAAATCATGTAAGCTGATTAAAAAGACAAAAAGATCATTCAGACACATAAGCTTTTTTTTTTTTTTTTTTAAATAGGAAAGGAAGAGGTAGAAAAGAAAAATGTAATATGAATTGTCAGGAAATAGCACATAATGAAATTGAGGCTCCGTTGCCATAGCATGGTACGGAGGTGAAACTATCATATAAAGTTAATTACATTAAATCAAATTAAACTTGAATTAAATTACTCTTATCCAAATATATTGTGAAGATGGAAATATTTTCATGTCAATTGATCTGAATTGCTTCTGTATCGATGACAAAATTATGTCATTTATTTCAGAGTTAATGATGAGGATGTCAGGCTAATGTTATGGGACACTGCTGGTCAAGAAGAATTTGATGCAATAACGAAGGCCTACTACCGAGGTGAAAATACTATTTGTTATTTGTTCTTTGTTTTTCAGTCTGCACATCTTTTAAATATTTTTCTATCCCCTTAATAAGAATTCCAGCTATTTCATGTATGTGAAAAGAATATATTATTCACATTTTTTTTTTTCTCAATTCTGAATGTTTTGTTTTTCATGTAAGATACCTGACTTAAATGTTACTTAATGCAAGATACTTAGTGCTTCTCTTTAGAAAACGTTGAACAAAATAGGACTAAAATCTTAGCGGAAACTGTATATAGTCATTTAAACAACGTAATGCAAAATTTAGCTTTTATCTTTTTTATGTTAATTATTGTCTTTTATTTTTGATCCAGTATTCTCTTTAAAATATTTTAAGACAGGGTGTGGTTTGTTCCTTTTTTTTTTTAGTTGCAGGTGCAACTTCTGGTCCTGATATTGAGTATTTATTGTCAGTAATAGGGGCGAGGAAATGGAATGAGAAATGAGATCAGAACTCAGGAATCTCTGTGTCCTGATTTTGATTTGTGGTTTCTGACTTTTCTGTCCTTATACTTTTCCTCTAAAGGCATTTGCTTACTTCTGTAAGAAATATACTTGTAAATATTCCAAAATATGATTCTGGTGGTTAAAAATTAATCCAAGGGGAAAAAAAAAATCCACCAGACACCCTGAAAAAATACTTTGCTAAGCTCTGTGCTTCAACTGCTTGTACACACTCTCTTCAGCACATTAATGCAGCTGGGTAATATTTACTTCGTGTGTATTTGCTTCAGTGTATTTCCTTATTTCAGTAAATATACTTCATATATTATGAAGTAGATATACTTTTGAAGTATATTTACTTCATAAATAGAAACTACAATATCCAGTTTTATAAAGGCAGTTTATGTTCTATTCAGTCTGTTACGGATTCCTTGCTTAGACTTCTTTGCATATAATTTAACAATGGTGTGAGTTTTTTTTTAATACATATTTAACATGACGTGTGAATGACTATGATAGCAAAGATCCATGTTACTTCCTCTTATAAACTAGTTACCTGATAGCAGGAAAAACATATTTTTTATGGTATAATATCATAGGGAAATTACCTTATTCGGAGACAAAAGTAATAGTAAAAATAGCCTTACTATTTCACAGTTGTGTAGTCTTCTGACTTTTTATATGTTATAACAGAGTTTTAACAACAAATTTTTTTTAGTAGTGTTTCTGGCTATCACTTGTAATTAATGATTACCTTTTTTCAAGAAAAGATACTTGCGCTTTTACCATTCCTTTTTATCCTTATATGTGAAACAGGCCATTCTGTTAGTGTACAGCTTACAAGTTGAACTTGTGAATTTTAAATAATTAGAAATTAGTACTAGAGTATCTTTGACTTTCCTTTTCACTCTCGTAACCTTCAGCTGAGGTGAAAGGTTTCTGAAACGCTGAATTAAGGTTGTCTTCAGTTTTTTCAGGCCAATGCCCTTTTCTTCTTTCTTGCTTACTGGCCTCACTTCCCAAATCAAAATTGGTGGTTGAAAAACATATGCTTGGGAATCCCAAATCCCACTCATGACTCATACCTTGTGTGATGCAGTTTGAACTCTACCAGTGAGGTGGAACATAAAAGTGCTTGCAGATGCACATTGTAGGCAGTGTTATGGATATCTAGCAGTTCAGGCTCTTTGATAACGGTGACCATTTTAGTGAGCTTTGTCTTTTGAAGGACAAGGGACATTCTAGGAGCCTGGAACACAGTTTTAGTTTAGCAGCAGGTCTGCAGACAAGAGTGGCACAGAAGTACTGTGGAAAAGCAAGGATTTCACTGGGACTCGTTCCTGGTGTAGGGAGGACGGCGGCAGGTAGGTGCTGGGTGTTGCCTTGGTTGTTGCTGTGTGCCTGTGCCGCAGGCCTCTCTGTCCTCTTCTATCGTGTCAGTCATGCATTTCCTAGATGGTTAGGTACTTTATTCACATGTCAACTAGGCTTACAAGGGCCTGTCATTAGCCGTGTGTTCTGGCCACGTTACTGTCTTTCGAGGCAGTGTTGGACACTTCTCAATGTGGAAAAAAAAAGATAGAGGAAATTATGGAAGACTTTATGTTGCTGCAGTTTTATTGGTAGAACTTAAGGTGAAATTATGAGGACAGTTCCTGTTATTCTGTATAAAACCATATCTAGCAAAACTAGAAAGGTTGGTGAAAGAATATTATAGAGCACAGGAAAACTTTTGTAAAACTAAACCAAACTTGGCTTTGAACTGCTAAATAAGAGGAAACCCAATAAAAATAATCAAGCATTTTGTGTCAAAAAAGTGCAAAGGCAAACAATACAGGAGTCGGGGATACTCAGTGAAAATCATAGGTAAAATAAAAATCATATTGGTGAAGTGAAACATTTTTTCATGCAATAGATATTAGACTCAGGCATTTGCCACAAGATAACACTGCAGAATCCTAAAGATCATCTGTCAATGCCTTTTGCAAATATGCAGAATTATTTTATTAAATACATGAAAGGAATATAAATAAGTGTTTCTCCATGTGTTTGACACACAAAGAAAGTTATTTCTTGAGAAGAGCAAAGAACAGTCAAAAGACCTTTATCACTTATCATAGTACTGTGATAGAATGAGCATGAATTAGAAATATACCTACTTTCTCCAAAGAGCTATTAAATGACATAACTACAACTTTCCCTGATTGTTTTTTGTTATTTTTTAAAATCCAAGTTGTTTTAGCATTAAAAAATTATCTATAGTGAGTTTTAGATATACTGTGAAAAAGTATTTGCTATTTGGCTTCCATTTAGCAATCTGAAACAGTAAGGATAAAACACCCTTTTCTGGTCCTTTCCAGTCTACTTTCTATTCCTTTTCCGTACATGCACAGACCTTGCTGGAATAGCTTAAGGAAAGAGGCCCATAACCATTATGAAGAATGAGAACAATGATCACAGTAACATAGCAATTTATTTACTTTACATTTTGAGAACTTTCTTACCATCAGTCAAGCTGGTAATAAAAGTTAACTTTTATGTGAGAAACTGGGAAAAAAAACTTGCATTTCAAATACATTTTATTTTATACGATGCTTTTTTTGTTTGTTTATTGGTTGATTTGTGTGTATTTCTCTTTGTAATTGTGTTGTATATTTTCAGGCGCCCAGGCTTGCGTTCTTGTGTTTTCTACGACTGACAGAGAGTCTTTCGAAGCAATCCCTACCTGGAAGGAGAAGGTGGTGACTGAAGTTGGAGACATTCCCACAGTTCTTGTACAGAATAAGATCGATCTCCTTGATGACTCTTGTATAAAGAAGTAGGAGTTTTATGATGCTGTTTTTAAAGTACAACTTATATTCCTTTATACGCATATATACTTAAAAAAAAATACGAGATTTCCATGTGAAAGCTGATAATACCCCAGGTTATCAAACCTAGAACCTGTGTGGAAATGTGCCCAGGAAACACTGGTGGTGTTGATCCTGTGCGAGTGTAGTTCCTTGGGCAGGTGGGCTTGCTGAGCTAGGAACTTTGCCTCACAGTGTTGTCCTAAGAATCGGAGGAATGACACAAAGAGTTTGGTAGTGCCCTGATAAGATCTTCTCCTCTCTTAAATAGGAAGCTCTAAAATGGTGAGTTTCCTGATAAAAATTCTGTTTACTGTTGAACTCTGCTGTGTGCCTGTGAATTTACAAAATCTAGTTTGGATAGCAAGCGCTTGCTAAATTGATAAAGAAAAGTCGTTTTTGTTTTGTTTTGAAGTATCATCATAGTCTCTGCCTTTCCTGAATTTTTTCTTTTGCCCATTTTTATCAAAACATAGATCTGCTCTAGAAATCTCTGTCTGTTGATATTCTCAAACTGCACTGTGCTGATCCTTCTTCATTTTATTTTTCTTCATAGATCTTACTGTCAGTCCATTCTGCCTTGCTTCTTGTATCTGTGCATCATTCATTTCTGCAACAAAACCTGCTTAACAGCATATTCTGTGGAAAATACTTCATGATAAGGCAGACCATTCTCCACCTCTTTATTTCTGCCATCTTCCTGAGAGATTTAAATTACTTCTTCCTTTTGCTGTTTTCTCCACTGGCTCTCCCTGTTCTCTGTTTGCCGTCACTGATGGCATAAATCAGCTTCTACTCCCTCTGCACAGAATACTGAGGATTTTCCAAAGGAAAAGCAAAGTTGCATTTGAGCTCCTCCTTTGTTTATGGTATGTCACTTAGGTTTTGTTCTCAAAATACCTCGTCTCCCTCAGCAACTCCATCTTTCTGATGACATCATTTCCCTTGGTGAAATTCTCTTAACTTCCCTCAACCTTTCCTTAAAATTCAGTTGAATTTTTTTTCCATTTACAAAAAAAAACAGTAATCCTTGATTTCACTTCTACATTCATTTGATTGCATCATCTACTTTACTGCTTTACTAAAATATGTCTAAGAATTGGGTGTTTTGGTTGTTTTTACTTCGCTGTAGTAGCCCCTGTTCTGAGTCTGTTGCTCAGTATCGTACAGTTACAACCTCCTTTTGCTTTCACCAACACCTGTCTTGCAACTCTTGGGGAATTTTCGTTACTAAAATTAAGAAATGTTGAAGTGCAAATACTTTGGGCCGTAAGGAAATTGTCTGCAGGATATCTTCTTGTTATAGTGGAAGTACTGTAAAGCAATTAAGGTACATCAGTATGTTCAGAGCTTCTTAACCCGTCTTGTTGTTTTTTGACTAACCACAAAGCATTTTGTCTATAAATATTGCTAAATGCTGACAAACGATTAAAACTGGTATTTATAACATCTTTTCCTTTTGTGCAGTGAAGAGGCAGAAGCGCTGGCAAAAAAGCTAAAATTAAGATTCTACCGAGCATCTGTGAAAGAAGATCTGAACGTGACGGAAGGTAAGGGAGACGGCGCAGCGGGTGTCCCTCGTGTCATTGCACCCACCGGGGCAGCTTGGAGCTCATCTGTGGTCTCAGAGGTTTTGTTTTGCTGCTGCTTGCCATCCTTTTCATAGATGTGAAATCTAGCTGTGCTAGGTTTCATAGATGTGCTGTGTGATCCCAGAGCGTGGTGCCTGTTCCCCTCGGCACCGGCGCTTCCACAGCTGGAGCTGCAGCTGGGCTCCCTAGTGCTTGTTGGCTGTCAGCAGACACTGAGCTGCAGAAAAACACGAAGGGGAAACCTCAATCGCTACAAGATGCAATTGCTGAGCAGCTTAGTTCATAATAGTTAATAAATAATTAAGGTAACTATTTAATAGTGTCATCAATAGTTAAACTATGTTTTAAAATGGGATCTGTTGCAGCCTTTTTTCTACTGGTGATATCGGCTCCTGAGTATCACTTGTTAATATATGTATATATTTAATTTCATAGCAGTATTGTGCTTCAGCCCCTATCTTTCAGGGAGTAGTTTTGAATAATCATGAAGTTCTGTCTGTGACTGAATTTTTTTTGTTCGCTTCTTTCTTTAGTCAGAGAAACTTAGAAATAAACTTCTTGTTTCTCTACCGTTAATATCTTTCAAATTGGAAAGCAAAATTTCTACAGATTTTCTACATAAGAAAAAAATGTGCTTTATGTGTATCAGTTCTAAGTGAGTTAGTATTTACAACTAAGTAACACTGTGCTTGTAGGTTTGTTTTCTCAGTCTTTACAGGTTGAACAAATCACCTGATCTCTGACACTAACGGTTATTCAGATGGAGCCTATAAAACTAGTCATACTCCTGTCCAAAACTTGGTGACTGGATGCTATTTCATCTATGGAAAAAAAGAATGTGCAAAGTGGTGTCACAAAATGTTCCAGTTCCTTGGAGAAATTCCTCTTAGATAACTTGGACTGTGGAGGATAGAAGACAGTACAGCTGATGACTGGAATACATTAAAGAGCCTTTCTTCAGCGTTTTCATGAATTCAGAGCTAGCTGCAGGTTAAGGAAAAACTAATCGGCATCTGCAAGATCAGAGAGGTGGCAAAAATCTTTCAAAGTGCTTAAATAATTTACAGAAGTGATTTAGATATTTAGGAGCCCAAATCTAATTTTAATTTATTTGGGCTTAGGCTCCTAAATTACTAAGGTGCTATCCTTCGTGGAGTAGTTTGGAATAAGCATGAAGTTCTGTCTATGACAATTTTTTTGTTCGTTTGTTTCTTTACTCAGAGAAACTTAGAAATGAACTTCTTATTTCTCTACTATTAGTGTCTTTCAAATTGGAAAGCAAAATTTCTACAGATTTTCTACATAAGAAAAAAATGTACTTTTTGTGTATCAATTCTAAATGAGTTAGTATTTACAACTAAGTAACTGGCATATAAAGGTTCTGAAAATTCTCATATAGTTGCAGACTATTAAGAATCTTGGATTATTTGTACACTTAAACATATAAGGGTCTGTCACCAAGCACATTTTGGGCATAAAGATGTATTTATTGATATGAAGACTTTTTAAGCATACTATCACATAGATTTTTTTTTTTTTTTTTTATCTTTTTAGTTTTTAAGTATTTGGCTGATAAGTATCTTCAAAGGCTCAAGCAGCAAACAGCTGAAGAACCAGAAGTAGTGCATACCAGCAGTAACAAGATTGGTAAGTACCCTGTGATACGAAAGCAGAAGACAGTGTCATCTGCCATCACAGCACATGGTCTCCTCTGTGTCCTTTTGGAATTAAAGAGAAATTAGATCAGACTCTAATAAGTTTCCCATCTTGGTATACTGTCTCTTTTCCCTTTGCAAAATAACTTTGTGACTTTAAAGTTGCAAGATTGGCACTTGCAAAACCCTGACTAGAAAGCTCTGTGTATCGATTTGGCAATTTTTAAATCTTTTCACCAAACGTTGTGTAAGCACCTGAGATAGGATGCTCGTTTTTTTTTTTTTTTTTTTTTTTTTAATTAATTAGTGTTAGTGTTACTGATCTTGGTGCAGGGTTACGCTGGGAAGGCATCTGGCACGCGCTCAGGTCCCTGAGCTCTGCCGCTCTGTTGCAGCTCCCCTCGAGCCCGCGGAGGGCAGTTGGTTTGGTTTCCTCGGAGCGCGGCTGCTCGTGCCACCCCCTCCCTTGCCTCGCCCTCAGCGAGGCGAGCCGTGCCGCGATGCCGGAGGGCGCCTGGTGGGCGTGCGAGGGGCAGAGCCTCCGGAGAGGAAACCTCCAGGCGCTGGAGGTGGCCTTGGCACTGTGGGGCTGCGGCCGTAGCCTCCTGTGCTGCAGGCCGTGAAACGTTTTTCTTTAAACCCTGCAGGCGTTTTTAACGCGGCCGGCGGGAGTCACTGCAGCCAGAATTGTAGCACCCTCAACGGCGGCGATGTCGTCAACCTCAGGCCGAACAAGCAGAGGACCAAGAAGAGCAGGAGTCCCCTCAGCAGCTGCAGCCTGCTGTAGGGCGCTGCCGCCGAGCAGCGTGGCAGGGAGCTGGACAGCGAGTTGTGCCGCCCACCGCCGCCTGCGGGGTCTTTTCCCAGAGCTTCGCAAGCCTCTTGTGCCCCGGGATCTCCCCTCCGAGGCGGATTTCCTTGGAGTTGCCGACGCGGTGGGTTTTGGTGGGTGGAGTGGGACACCTGGTGGCAGGAACATGGACCGTGGCTGCCGCGCGCTTCCCCAGGACGGAGCCGGCGAGGTTCCGCGGGGCGCGGAATCGTTCATGGAGCTGGCAGCTCGGCTCTGCAGAGCTGCCCAGCACGTGTGGCATAAGGATAATGCTTACAAGTAGAGGTACAGAGAACCATGTTGTGGCCCGAGGTGAGTGAAGTGACCACTTCCAACTACATTAAAAATAATGGAAAAGGGGGAAAAAAAGTAAAAACCATGTCAGAATTGCTTAGCTGGGACACTGAATGATAAGGACCTCACACTTTACGCTGGACTGTCTTCATACAGATTCTGGCAGTTCTGTTAGTGCAATGTACTTGTATTATATGAGTGTTAAGGTGTATGTGCAACCATTTGGTATGGATATTTAGGCTAAGTTCAAACATATACTTTATTTGACTTACTGTGTGGACCAGCTAATGGCTTTTAAAATAGCTTTTCTGTGAAGAGTTTTGCATTTCAGATGAGACATTCCCAGTTGGTACTGTGTAACTTGCTACACCTTGGGCCTAACAGCTTAAATTTAAAAATGTATGGTGCCAAAAATGTTACTACTTTTTACCTAATACTGCGCTAGGTGTGCTTCTAGGTTTGTTTTTCTCAGTCTTTACAAGTTGAACAAATCACCTGATAGCTGACACTAATGGTTATTCAGATGGAGCCTATAAAACTAGTCATACTCCTGTCCAAAACTTGGTGGCCGGATGCTATTTCATCTATGAAAAAAAGAATGTGCAAAGTGGTGTCACAAAATGTTCCAGTTCCTTGGAGAAATTCCTCTTAGATAACCTGGACTGTGGAGGATAGAAGACAGTGCAGCTGATGACTGGAATACGTTAAAGAGCCTTTCTTCAGCGTTTTCATGAATTCAGAGCTAGCTGCAGGTTAAGGAAAAACTAATCAGCATCTGCAAGATCAGAGAGATGGCAAAAATCTTTCAAAGTGCTTAAATAATTTACAGAAGTGATTTAGATATTTAGGAGTCCAAATCTAAATTTAATTTATTTGGGCTTAGGCTCCTAAATCGCTAAGGTGCTTTAAACATGTAGATCAAGTTATCTCTTATTTACCAAGAGCAAACACTTTTTAATCCGCCTCAAAACATGCATCAATTTTAAAATACCAGTTTTGTTTACATGTTTTGTGAACAATTTTAACTTTCTAGGGTTTGTTTAACTAATTTGACAGTAACAAGTGCAAAATACTCCGAGAGAAAAAAAAAAAAAAAAAGGATTTTTAGTAGTTTTTAAGTTGTGAATGAGATTGCGGACGACTTGACTGGTCCTGGGTGTTTGGGGAGGTTTCTCGCTGTGTGAGCTCCCATGGGCAGCTCGACTTCCTTGGCCTGTCTGTCGGCGCGCCCGGCAAGGTAGCCGCGCTCGTGCGCTGCGGGCGCGGAGCCGGCGGCCGCTTCTGCCCCACGCCCGACATCGCCCAGCTCCCTGTTTCACATTCTGCGCATTGGGCTCGGGGCCGCGCACCCTGGGTGCTGCTCAGGCCGCCGCGGCGTCTGCCCCTCGCTGCCGCAGCGGCCCCCTTGGACAAGGGCCTTTGCTTCTAATACAAGCGTGTTTAGGCGCTGCGTGGGGGTGTAAATGGAGTTGAGTCCCGCCTGCCGTAGCAATTGGGGAAGCGAGGTATTGAGGATTTGGTAACCAAGAGACTTACAGCTGTACATAATGGGATCATCTTACTGCCTAGGTTACTGTTGCAGGTGTTTGCAACATGGAAACTCTTGCATTTCACTGTCTGCTTGCCGGTTTTCTGTTTGTTTGTTTGTTTTTAAGCAAACAGAGCCACCAAGTGTCTGAAACATCTTTTTATTTGTTGTTTGTTTTATTTAACTTTGTGCAGTCCTGACGAATAAGTCACTTGAGCTTATGATGAACGCTTGTACTGTTACGTATTATGCTTTAGACATTGTACTGTTACACATAGTAGCCATTTGTATTTGCGGTCTGTCATTATAAACCACTGTTTTAAGAACTGAACTGTTATAAACTGTTTTAAGAACTGAAAACTCTGTAGAAATGTTCATAGATGGAGACTCAAGAGACTAGCTAAGGTTTAGGAGTTGTAATTTGGTACTTAGTGGCTTTAACCTAAGGATGTATTTGCAGCACTGGGTACTGATCACTTAATTCTCACCCTGTCTTAACTGTGGAGTGGCTTTGGCTTTGTCCTGTGCAGAGCTCGGTCTGCGCTGTGTGACAGGGCTGGAAACTGGCCGGCGTTTGTCAGAGACCCCTCTGCGCGTGCGTTACCTGAAGCTGACGTTTTTTCCTCCTGGTTTTAGCGTGCGGACGTGGAGCGGATCAAGTCGGCTGCACATTGCCGGCTGCTTAGGCATCCACACCCCTTTCGGGGAGGATGGCTTGACTTTGGGTGAGACAGGCCTAAGCTTCAGCACCCGGGTAGTCCCTCGCGAGTGATTTTCCTTGTGGACGTGGCCCCGTTCCCCGCTCGGTGCTCGTTAGAGTGCCCTCAGTTTACATACCCGGAGCTGCTTGGCAGGGTGCCCCCCTTGAGGAGGAATCTGGCCGGTGCTCTTGGCTTTCAGCTCTGCAGCGGTGGGAAAGGTCAGCGATGCCGAAGGCCCCGGCGAGGGGAGGGTCCCCTCGCGGCGCTCGGAGCCGCGGGCGGCTCGCGCCGGGGCTCTGCGCGCGCCTCGCTTCCAACGCCAACACCCCATTTCGGAGAGGGTCGCAGCTTGCTTGTTTTCAGCGTTGCTTAGGCAAAGATGACCTTTTTTTGGTCAAAATGCCCAAATTCCCACACCTTGTCTGTCTGATTTCCTGTTTATTTTATTTCTTTTTATCCTTAAGTATAATCATCATGCTTTTTTGGGGCTACCTGATGTGCAGTGTCCCCTCACATTCCTCCTGCACCAAGCGGAGAGCAAGCACGGTCCCATAAGCTCCGTTTCAGCAACACTACTCACTGTATTTCCATCAAACTATTGCTTGTGTCCATCTTCTTACGTGCTCAGCCAGTATCTGAGGCTTACAAATGAGAATACTTCTTGCTTAAATATGGTACCTAATAGATATTCAAAACTGGAAATAAAAAATTAGGAATTATTCATTTAGGCCTGAACAGTGCTAGGGAAAAATGAGAGAGTTTTTCAAAGAGTTTTAATAAATTGTGTTCTGTATGAGAGCTGATTCTGTATGAGAGCTGAGACAGTCAGCTCAACACCAGTCGAGTCCTGTTTATGCAGCACTAAATTAGCCTCATTCTCAGGGTACTAATACTATTAGGGTAATGCATGGTTAGGGGAGCAAGTATTCCCCTTGTCTCTTATGGTGATAAGTGTTCAGCAGAACCAACTCAACTTGGTCAAAAAAGTTTTTAAAAAAATTATCATCTGGACCAGGAGAAATGTTGTTCTCTTTGCTAAGATAAAGGTTATAAATTGCTTACTCTATTTTCAAGTTCATGTGAATCTGAATGGTTGAAACAGATCATGTATATAAGTATTTTATATCATCTTCATGCACTCAAGTTAACATATTTTTAGCAAAACACATCACTGTAACTCAGTTAATCCTCAAGTGGAAAAATAAATGTTTAAATATTCTCTTTATGCTGTTCATGTAAAAACGCACAGAAGTTAATTCTACTTTCCTCTTGCAAGTGACATCAGTTGTTTCACAGCAGCGTGTGAACATTTATTTGATCCCTGCCTGCTCTGCGCACAGGTCACCGTGTTTGCAGTTACACTGAATTGCAGGCAGTGGTTCCATCCCCATGTGCGTCCCACTGTGGTCCCTCTGTCCCTGACCGCCAGGATGCCGGAGCTGCTCCGGACGCCAGCGTGGGCACCCTGCTCTGTCCAAGGGAAAGGCCGCTCGTTCCTGAGCTCCTGCCTCTGGGTTCCCAGACGCACTCCTGGGTGCGGGTGCGTCTGTTCTGCTCTGCTTTTTCTGGGGTTAGTGCAGCTCACAGTGCCCCGGGTGAGATCAGCAACCCTAGGAATGGCTGTAAGCTTTGAAAATGGCATTAAAATATTGCTGATAGATACATCAAAGATACTTGATGGATTTTTTCTGGAAATAAACAGGGGCCTCATCCCGTGGCTTGAGGAGGGCAGAGCTCGCCGTGTTCGGGGCTGCCTCCTGTCACCTGCTGCTGCCTCCTGTGTCCGGGTTTGCACGCGGGAAGCTTTGCTGGCCCCAGAGGATTAAGTGAGCCCAGCGCTACCTGCCGCCACTCCCCCGTCAGCCCCGCGACACCGGCCGCGCGGTCATGGTGAGCGCCCGTCCCGCGCCTGCGGCTCACTGCTTCCCGAGACGGGATTATGCTGGAGAGTGCAAAATAATCCTGCTGCCTTGCCCAGGAGCTACCAGAACCAATCCCTGGGCGTAGAAACGTAGCTCTTGTTCTGTACGCGACTCTCAGTTGTGCCTTACGCCTGCTGAGTCTGGTTGGCTGTATGTTGATTTTTTTTTTCACAGCAGATAGTGCTTTTATATAGAGATATATTTAAAAACCTTCCTTGTGTTTGTTTTGATCCCTGTTACTTGCATGATGTCAACCCTGTGTAGCCCCTCTGTGTTACAGCAGCAGTAACAGACGTTGGAGACAAGGGCTCTGCAAGGGCAGGGGAACCCCTGGGAGCTGCCTGCGGGGGGCCTGTCTCAGTAGAAATTTTTGTGAGAGTTGCACATACTGTAACGTTACTGACTGCTCAAACCAGTGTGAGGGTTAATGGATGTGCAAAGGCAGTCTTGTACCTTAGAAAAGCTTAGGAGAAGTACTAAGGGAGAACTTGCAAGTCAGATACAGAATTTATAAAGTTTAAGACAAACAGAAAGAACTTAAAAAGCAAAGACTAGGAATTCAGGCCAAAAGAAGGCTAATCTAGGCCATTAACTCATCTCTCGCGCTTTTGACCATTTCCTTTTTGTCCTTTCGAATAAAATCACAGCTGGGTTATACTAGTAAACAGTGGAGTTAATTAGTTATCTCCCTGAAGGAAGAGTCTGCGCAGGGCTCCTCGGCTCCCCTGAGCTCCAGCCCCAGAGCAGCTGCTGAAGAAAAACTGGCAGGGTCATGGACTCGGACACTCTGCTGAACAGCTGGCAGCTAAAATACAGACACGAGAAGTCTTGTTTTCTTTTTTAGGTATTTCTACAACTGTAATTCTAAAATCAATCTTACTGAATTCTTAGAAACTCTTGGCAAACTCTGAGCTGAAAACCAGGGCGGTTTCAGGAGTAAAATGTAGCATCTTGCTTGGGTAGCTGAGGGAATGAGCTTCCCTCCTTTAATTTAGCCCAGGGAAGGTAACTCCTTCTAGAAAATACTGGACTCTACAACTTGTGCCAACCTCTTAAAGTTATAGTCAGTAAGAAGTAGGGCAGTGTCTCGTTTAGGAAAATACAATGCACAGTTTATTAACTGGTTTATTGCAGTGATTTGTCCTTTTGCCCCAAAAAGTTTCACACACTATGTATACAGCGCAGGAAAGTTGTGGTAGTTCAAGTCTTAGTATAGGACAAAACTTCATTAAACGAAACCTAAAAGAAAGGCTGACAGTTTCTGCCAGCTCCGCAGAAGCACATTCCAAGCTGCAGCAGCAGTATCACCTCTAAAGAAAACATCTTGATAGCCAGATCCTTAATGCCAAAGTAAAATGCCACTAGTGCCCAAGCGCAGCAGCTGCCAGCGCTGCGCAGGGCAGCTCCTCCTCGCCCCGGGCACTGCCCCAGCAGAGCCTTCAGCAGATGGGGCTTTCACAGAGGTAACCGAGAGGATCTTTTAATCCTGTTTGCTGTTGCAAGACTGTCGAGCAGCTGATTTCTGGTGTTCTAGCAACATGATTGACTTCTCGGAATTCTCTAAGTTTCTCAGCAGAGTCTCTAGCCTCCTCTTGATCTTCTTCTGATCCTCAATAGCGCACCCAATGACAACCGACTGGAACTTCTGATCGATGGGTCCTGCGGGCACATCGGACGTGCACGCGCCGTACAGCGACAGCAGGCGGATCTTGGCATCTTCCAGGTCGTCTAGGAGCTTGTTGACAATTTCGTCGATCATCTTGGTGGCGTGCAGCAGGGATTCCTGCTGCTGGGCATTTCGGATCGTTTCCACAGAAACCTCCACCGTGAGGGTTCGGCCCATGAGGCGATTAGCCGTCAGATTAAGTTCTTCTCTTTCACCTAATATGGAAAAAAAAAAAAAATTCTAGGTTACCAACTATCATGTCGCAGTGCTGGTAACATCAAGATAATTGAACTACTACAAGAGTTTAAAAAAAAAAAAAAAAGTAAAAAGGTACAAGAGGTTGATTCATTTTTAAGTAACTGACAGTGACTAAAATTGCCAGAGGCCAGAAATGGGGTCCTTTGCATCCAAGCCCTACTTTTTACAGCTCATCCAATGGCCATGTGAAATAGGCAGTGCTTGTTCATCATTCATGAACAAGACAAGCGTGTTAAGGAGCCTCTGTGTGTGCAGGTATCCCAACAGGCTGTAAGGAAAGAAGTGATTTCCGAGTATCAGTCTCAGTGAGGGGACACTAAAAAAACAGTGTTTCTATTTTGTGAAAACACATTTTTTTTTTCTCTAAAATACTAACTTGCTATGTTTATAGGCTCTGAAAGAACCAATAAACTGGCAATTTAAGGCATCTCCTATAAGAGATTTGGATTTGGTGAATATATTTAAACCCGTGTCACATACTCATGGGAACTCTATTAATGAACCGGTTCCCGCAGACTGTGCACACTTCATAAGTCATGTCCAGTGACAATAATAAAATTATTATTCCTATAAGGTGAAAAACAAACAAAAACTAATCAACTTCTCTCTCTCTCTCAATAGCTATGTGCTAGCATAATAAATATAAGCAAAACAGGGAACTAGGCTGGGGCTTCACAAAGGGGGTGGTGAGGGGGTGCCAGGGCAGGGGCCGGCTGAGGTGGCCACGGCGGCAGCCGCGAGGCGAGCAGGGAGGGGGCTGCCCACCTTCGCTGATGTGCCGCATGTCCTGGCTGTTCTGGATGTTGTGGATCATCTCCAGCAGGATTTCCTTCTCTTGCTCCATAGCAGACGCTGCGTCACGGAAAGCCTCTACCCTGAACATGGGGGAAACAAACAAAATCTTTAAACTGCAGCCTCCCCGTTAACTACGGTCGCATTCCAGGGCTCTCTGCTCCACTGGCTGCACCATGGAGAGGCTGACGTGGCCACCAGCAGAAACACGAGCCCGACTCCTCCATGGAGGTGCTGTTCCTGGCCTGGTTCCGAACAGGGACCTCAGCAGCTGGAAAAGGGCCCAAGGGAATTGCTGAGGTTGAAGCCTGCCCCCCCCGCCTGGGCCCTGCACCTGGAGGCCTGGCAGGGCCGTAGCCCTGAGGACTTGCCACGCTGGGGTCGAGCACAGAGCGAGGAAGATGATTAAGGGCAAACATCTCAAACATCTGTCTTATGAGGAAAGACTGAGCGAGCTGGGCCTGTTTAGCCTGGAGAAGGCTAAACTGAGACTGAGAGGAGATCTGATCAATACATACAACTACCTGAGGGGAGAAGGTAAAGAGGATGGGGCCAAACTCTTCTCAGTGGTGGCCAGTAACAGGACAAAGGGTAATAGATATAAATAGGAAGTTCCATCTCCATGTGAGGAAGAACTTTTCCTGTGAGGGTGCCAGAGCCCTGGCACAGGCTGCCCAGAGAGGCTGTGCAGGCTCCTTCTCTGGAGACCTTCCCAACCCGCCTGGCTGCCACCCTGTGCCCCGTGCTCTGGGTGTCCCTGCTGGAGCAAGGGGTTGAACCAGATGATCTCAAGAGGTCCCTTCCCACCTCAACCATTCTGCGATTCTGTAACTATGACATGAGCCGTGCCCAAAGCGAGAGCTCCGCGTTCCCTGGGCCCACGGCAGCCACGTGAGGGTGCCCCGTGCCCCTCAGGTGACAGGTCTAGATGCCTTCACTGCAGGCTGGGGACGGAGGCTCTGGAACAGCAGGGGAATCCATCTACCTGAAATGTTTCTTAAATCTGGCAAAAAAGGAAAACAACCCAAAGTATTATTCATTCTCTTATACTCACTCCTGGAGTATAAGTGTTGGGGAGAAGAGCAGCAAGAGAAAAGAGGGTGGAAAAAGGCAAAAGAACAGAATACAAAGCAACACAGCAGCAGTCTCGGTGAACAGGCACCATACTGCTGAAACGGCTCGATGTTACAACAGCATTAGTGAGAGCACAAGCTTCAGGCCTTTCCTTTCATGTTAATTCTGAGGAGGAGTGGGAAAAGTTAACGCGATGCAAATTCTTGCCACGAGCAAATGCACTTACTCTTATAAACCAGTCCAAAATAATAATTAACTAGGCAGGTAGAGTCATTTCAGACTTCTGATGTGTGCACTGTATAATTTAATAAGTCTAACAATATTTCCATAATGCCTCACCATGCCTTTTTTAAAGCCTAATATTTTTACAATTTAAAAAAATCTATTTTGGTCACTAGAAAGCTTAACATTAAAATTTGGAAGTGTCAAATTCTGCTTTAATAATACTTTTATACCAACTTACTTTATACATTACTGTACTGATTTAAAAACTAAGGCTCTATCTCCAGTGAGCAGATCAGCTGGTGACTTCGGAAGGGATTTTCGAGTCCTGTAAGGAACGTGAGAAACGCTAACAGAGAGGCATCTCCTACCGCTGCCGCTCAAAAGCGAGCGCCCAAAATATCCCTGCTTCCAACAGAAAGCTACTATCATGAGAGGTGGGACCTGAGAGCCAAATTAGCAAAATTATCGATCATCTACTGCATAAAAGCCTTAACTCGGCAGTCACAGCTTTGATTGACAAAATACAAAATCCTGTGGAGAATTTCTGGGAATTGTATTAACCAACTTTGTCTGCTGCCCTCCAGACTCGTTCTGTGGGGGGACAGGGACACGAGGGCAGCACGCCAGGGCTTCCCCAGCCCTGCTGCCCTTCTGCAGACTTCCACCAGAGCGCCGGTTATTCCAAGCGCTGTGCCAGGATTCGGCGGCTGAGGAACCAGCGTCCCAGCAGCGGTGAGCGCCCCGGGACAGGGCAGAGGCGCCCCAGGGCTCCCTCGCCGCTGGCATGAACTGCGTGTGACTTCTGTGTCCACAACAGGCAAGGGGGCCTCTGGGGTCCTCTCAAATGTTGTCTTCATCCTCGAGGCCCTCTGCAACTTCCATCTTCTTTTGGTTTCCAGCACTACTTCTGATCACATTATCACACAGCATTACCGAAGGGGCAGGCCACCAAAACCCGTGAAAATTCATTCAAAAACACGGCAGGCTGATTTCTTCAATGTGGCAGCAGAGGCAGCATCTCAGCACACGGCAAGCGAGTTCTGAGGTGCATTCCCAAATAGAAGAAGGGTGAAAACGGACTGAAGAAGTTAGACACGAGATTGGAGGAAACG
This sequence comes from Nothocercus julius, assembly GCA_013398735.1. NCBI lineage: Eukaryota > Metazoa > Chordata > Aves > Tinamiformes > Tinamidae > Nothocercus > Nothocercus julius. The sequence continues at coordinate 36,421 of VZSV01000258.1, read as the reverse complement.
AGCAGCTGTAGGGACCTAGACATCCAAGCAAAACACAGAACAGCAGCATGATTTCAGAACAGCACTCCAGAAATCAAATCGGGTTACTTTGGTGAACATTTCAAATAAATAAATAAATAAATAGATGTATTCCAATATAACCTAAACTGTTATATACTTTAACCATATTCAAAGGAGCCTAGAAAAGTTCACACAAAGATACCAACAAAAGGAGAGAACCCAAAACTATTCCTGCAGCCCCTCTTTTTACTCTTCCCCTTACTGTACACCTTTCTCTCTGCTTGCAGCAAGGCCATCAAGTCCACACCTCTCTGTCAGCTCTCAATTTCTTTCTCAAGAAGTGCCATAGTTCACAGATTTGTGTAAAACTTCACTTTCTCTGCAGGACAAAAAAAGGTCTGAAGTAAACTTCTAGTTGAAGTGACTTCAGGGGAAAAAGTGAAAACAGAATGCATTTCGATAAAAATCAAACAAAAAATAGAAGGCAAACTAAAATGCAAGATATTCAGATTCATCTTGATGGAGCGGTATGGTGGTTTTCTAATAGCTGAAAATACGTGGTCATATTTTAACTATTTGCTGCTTTGAATATCAACTAATAATTCATTGGTTTTCCTTGGCCTGGAAGGCCAGGGAGAGCATGCCTTTCTTTCCCACATGCCATCTACATGACTGCAACATTCCCCTGGGGAACAGGTGGACCAGCCTCTGCTTTTGTTTCTACATGAGAAACTCGATACCTG
>VZSV01000258.1:0-32533 GCA_013398735.1 Nothocercus julius | reverse complement strand
GCCGCCGCTCGCCCGGGGCGGGAGCCGCGCGGCGCAGCGCGCTCGGCAGAGACGCGCAGCGCGCTCTGATTGCCGCATGACTCAAGGAGCTCGGGCTGAGTCACTGCCCGAGTCAGCGCCCCGGCGGGGGGAGAGGCTTCTCCTCCCGCCGCCTCAGCGCCGGCCCGCAGCGCTGCCCGGGGCGCTGCGCCCAGCTGCCGCCCTCCCCTCTCCGTGGGTGTGGGGACCACCCCTATACACACCCCTATACACCCCCTATCAGAATAGAGAGCTGGAAACACAAAGATAAAACTCCCCCAGCGCATAAAGGAGAAAAGAGGAAAACTTGAAGTGCCTTAAAAAATCCAGAAGCCTGTTTGAGGCGAGGGGAAAAAAAAAAAAAAAGAAAAAAAAAAAGAAAAGAGCTAATTAAACCGGAGACAGCACTTGCTATAAGCAGCACGAGAATGGCAGTTGTAAAATACTTAATGTACTGGTACCAGTACAGCACATCCTCCTGATACTAAGGGCAAGAGTCACCGCGCTGGACACAGAAAACAGTTCTGCCACACATCTTGTCCACAAAAGGCTTACTGGAAAGAAAATTGTTTTAACGCTTCCTTGCTATGCCAAACAAACCAACCCACTATTTTATGATAGCAAAGACAGTGGCTCTGTATCTAGTAATGACTTTTTCCAAATCATATTTCACTTCTCTGTATAAACCAGGTAACTCCTATCTCTCAAGAGCAGATCAAACGAACTTAGGAAACTTAAATGAGTGAAATCTTTTGTACTCAGGTTCCTGTTGGTACTAGCAATTCAAGGCATATATAAAATTTACTTGCCATTGCTGTGACTATTTAAGAAGGAATTTGCTTAGCCCTAATTTCAGGTTTGGACAAATACCACAGGTCTCTGACAGACCAATCCTTGGCATCCAGTTAACAGGGTTTTTATTGCACAGGGACAACGTTTCAATGCTTGCTCTGCATATAGCTATTTTCTCAGGCTTGTCCATTCAGAATGATATCATGTTCCCAGCCCTCTTGCTAAATTAATTGCCTGAGTTTTCTTATTTTTATATGGCTGGGTAAGGAAGGGCTGTGGTCTGCTCAGAGAAATAATTTCGTTGTTCAACAATTGTCCTATCCATCTCACTGCAGTCTATGCAGAAAGTGATTAAAAAAACACTTCTACCCCCAAACAAACAGAAACGTGGGCAATAATGTGACACAATTTGCAAACATTTTCCCCAAGATCCTTCATTCCTTCCATACTAATTTATTAATTAGGTTGTGCTTAAAAAGCAAAAATGAGAATAGCTAGTAGCTGGATGAGGATTTTCCGCTCTGCACGAGAGTTGAACTCTCCGCAGGTGGGGTGTACAGTGAAGCGCGGACGCAGAACTGCGAGCTGGGCACAACTGCCTCACACGTGTCCTTTGGATGGACAAACAGCCTTTCACCCACTGAAAACAGCAGAAGCAGTGCGAGCAAAATGCATTTTAAAACCAGAAAAGTTTTTGGAAACAAACCTCATCATTGCTGCCTGTGCAGCCTAGAATATTTTGCCATGTAGAAATTTGGAAGGGCTGCAGAAAGTGACTCTCCTACCCAACAGGGCAGTAGATTGCCCCTGTTTTCCATCGGGTGCTTTATTGCTTGCTGAGATACATAAAGGAGCAGTTGTCACCACTTTGCCAAAATAATAGGTGCCTGGGCTAGCAACGGGGCAGTGAGGCCTCTGGAGAAAGGGCACCGACGCAGAGCTGCACTGGGGCAAGGAGCAGGGGGCACAGAGGCAGCAACCAGCTGCTCCAGGTGCTCCGCATCCCTCTCCCCTGGTCTTTAACAGCAGTGTCACAACGGGTGCACCTTGCAGCACAGAGATCCCCAGGCGCACGCAAGAGATCTACCACCGTAGGGTAGCAAAGAGAGGAGCCTTCCCGGCCTTAGACACAAACACATTTGCAAGCGAGGTGATGGACACCCAAAGCTGTACTAACGGTCACGCTGCTAAATGCCCCCTTAGTTCCATTTTCACCTTATTCCAGACTCCGATAGACACCTTGTCACTACCACTTACGCAGGAGCTGCCATGGAACAGGATCAAAGGCAAGTTCCTGCCCGAGAAACGCCACGCCGGATTCTTCCTCCCTTCTCCAGGACCTGCATGTCCCGTTCGGAAATGCAGCCTGTCCCGTACGTGCCCCGGGGGCGCAGCGGCGGCGCGGGCTGGCTGAGCAGGGCTGGCACTCGGCACAGCTGCAGCACTAGAGACGGGCCAGCGTGACGCTCAGTTTCTATCACAAAGAGAATTGGAAAGCCAGCATGAGCCTTTCAGGGCCTGGAGCAGCTCGCCCTCACCGAGGAAAACTGCTTAGCGAACGAGCCACTCAGTTCTTTACAGCTGTAGGTGCTGGGCAGGTTTCAGATAGAGCTCGCTGCAAAAACCACTGGAGGACTCCCAGACAGTGAGATATTGGAGTCAGCGAAAAGAAACGTCCACAGATTTACAAGGGATACCTTACATTTACACTTCCACACACACACACAGCTTTAGGCACAAGCTTTACACATACCTGCCACTTACCATACATTTTCTGATTTGTTTACATTCACATTATGTTGGACCATATTATTTGGCCCAGAATGTTACAACTGAGCTGTAACTCTTAAAATAAAAAATCTGCAGAAAATTTTTTAGTTCTGTCACAGAGCTACACAAACGCAGAGTTTAACAGCCTGCATTTCCATCTTGCTCCTCAACTGGAAAGCATCGCCAGAAAGGATCTGTGTTGACGTCAGCCAAGTTTCCACGTTTTCTAAATGAATTTTAAAACAATTCATCACCCACCCTTCTCACCTCCTCCCAACTTACAGCAGTCATTATAAACATTGTTAGGACTACATAAGCATATGACAGAACACTTTCCTTTTATGAAAAAATATGGCATCACTTCATACCTCTATAAACTTGACCATATTTGGTAAAGATTGAGTAAAGTTTCGCGTGTTACGTAGTATTTACCAGACTGACCTACCATCGAGGTGTCTTAAAGACTCAAATGATGTGACCGCAATAGGTACATGAGCAGCCATTCCTGTACATCTTGAGAACTAAAAAATTAGTCCATCATCCAAATACATATCATTATTACACAAGGCAAGTTGTTCAGCATAAACTAATCTCATCCCCCCCAAATACCACATAAAACAAAAACTAAACAAACACTTTTTAAGAACTACAAAAGCAACCAGGCAGGGATGAAGTTTTAGTGCCAAGTGACTTCTCCATTAGACTGATTTATTTGGCTTCTCATCTTCTCCTTGAAGATGATCATGATTAAGCAACAAGAACCAATTTTGACTCATCTCTGAAGTCTTACAGAACTTCTGTGTGCACTGTACAGAAAACTAGAACATTAAAATGAAAGAAAGAGTAAGTTGGTGGTAGTCAGGTAGAGATAGAGAGCATTTTTTTTTTAAAAATGAATGTGAAAAAGCACCAAGTAATGAATCTGGAGTAACTAAGGGTGAATTCAAACATGACCTTTGAAGCAATTAATCTTAAAAAAGAGCAGAACAAATGACTTAGGTCCAAATGATGCTGGACAAGGCTCCTTTAACAAGTGAGTTGTTTATAAATGCAGACACATTTCAGAAGGCACATGGCAAACCTCAAAAATTTGAGCCAGTTAAGCAAGACCCCTCCAGCTTGAAACACTAAATTCAGAAATACAGCATTTACAAGGCACCTGTTACAGATGAAGAATCAGATGCTATGACATGACAGTGCAAAACACGTCACATGCCTCTACATACAATGTTTTAAGAATTTTCTCTGTTCTTCTGGAAACAGAGGCACCATAGGGAACTTTGGAAAGTAACATTCCGGATAGTGAGAACCTCAAAGAAAGCAAGAAAGTCAGAAGAAGTTTCAAGACATTGATAATTCTGGAGAACACTTTGAACATAAGAGCGACGCAGAGACTAGAATTCTCTTTACCTGCTTCATAAAAGCCATAGAGGCAGTGTTCAGGATTTGCCACTCCCTTTGGGAAAGTCGATGAAGAGGACAACACAAGATACGTTTCCATATTTTTTGGTTTGGTTTCCTAATGCAACCAATTAAGTGATGACTCATCAAGCACAAAGCTTTTATATGAAAGGAATATGAACCTTTAGGTTCCTCAGGAACCTTCCTTCCTTTAGGAACCTCATAGGGAGGAAGGAGAAACAAAACAGAACAAAAAATTGCCTCAAAAGCCACAGCTTGCACTGTTTGGGAGGATGAAAATTCTCCTCTGTCCTATCTCACCCTTCATTAGGGGGACGCATTTAGTCATTGAGAGGAATTCTGCAACTGACTCAGCTCAAGTATCACCAGCTAAAGGTGACTCAAACTCCTGCTTCCTCAGCAGCCATGCAGCACTGCTCAGGCACAGCTGAACATCCCTCATGGGAGATTCATCCTGGGAAAGTAACAGCAGAGACAACAGAAAGAGTAGCGTGAGGTCCTCTTTATTCTGTAACACTTAGCTTCAGAGCTGCCTTTTATTTTAAAAAGCACTGAGAATGTTCCAACTATTTTCTGTGTTTGCAGTTTCTTCTTGCAAGTTGTGTGATTGCCAAGGAGCTCTAAGCTAACTCACTAGATTCTTCAATGTTGTTTGGCAAATGTAGGACAATCATAATCTGAAAAAATCAGTGTCAGTTTTCCAACATTTAACCCTAGTGAAACACACCTGTGGTTATTCTGACTCTGATACTGAGTCATTGAAGTTGAGCTTTCTTCTTGTCTTATTCCCCCCAGAATTAACTTTTTTTTTGCATAATATATATTTATATTTACAGCAGTCACAAGCAAACTCACATGCTAATGATTAAAAAAATCAAATAACATTTTATTACATTGAGATATCTTAGTGATTAACAACTGTCAACAAAAGTTAAATAAGCTGGTAAAGCTGGACAGCTTGCATAGTTATTTTTAAAGGAACTAAGAAAGGTGACACAGGTGACAAGCTGAAACACACATACACAAAAAAAGAGATCATTCACTTGAAAATAAGGAGAGTACAAAAATGATTAACACAGCTGAAGTCAGGTATTCAAGGCCACCCCACTATGAACAGGGGCAGTAAAAAGCCAACAGAGAGGAATGATGCAGCTTGTATTCTTTCACATCTGTTTCAAAGAGGAAATTGGAAGTTTGTCTTCTGTTCACTGATAAAGTTGTTCCAGCCCTAGATTAGGGAGACAGACTGAACCTGCCAAACTCTAAGCTATCTAGTACAACAGTACCACACTCCTATTAAAAAAAAATATACACATTTATAAAAATAAAGCTAACAGAAAACAACCATATAGTCTGAGGTCCTGATTCTGCCATCTGTAACAAACAGCCCACAGACAAAGCCGGGGTCTATGAGGTGAGATCCCATCAGGGACAAGATTCAGACCATGTATTAAATTTCCAAAACTGGGAACTAAGCTTCTCTTTTTAACAAGATTAGATAGGCAGGTCAGTCTGAGATCATCCAGGTTTACTGGTTTTATCCATCAGAAAGGCCACACAAAAATGTTTTAAGAAAAAGAGAATAACATTTTGTGACAGAAGAATTAAATACAAGAACCAATAAAAAAATACATTGTAAGACCAGCCTACTTTTCAGGCAACAACTTACACAGCCAGACTGGAGAGACTTAGTCGTTGCTCGTTAGAAATAGAATTTGCAAAGACTTAAAAATTTATTTTTATCACATACAGTATATTGCAGCATATATCCATAAGCTCCAGCTGCTCATCAGCATGACAGAGATCTTCAGATTATAACTCTAACAATTCAAGACACAAATATTTTTCGAAGCAGTATTTCTGACCCTTTGTAAGCTGGCGAGCAAGCTTCTGTTTTTGCAGGCGGCTCGGCTGACATGCTGTTAGTGCACACAGGTATCCTCGCCTACATTTCCTGCAGGCTCCTCTTAATAGCTTCCTCCAGCTCTGCATCTTCAGCATCTGTAGGAGCAGAAGCAAATGCTTTAAAGGGAGTTTCTAAGAGGAAAACCTTGGCTGGTCCTGGCTCCTTGCCCTCTTGGCTTTTCTCCTCTTTGAACAGCTGCCAGGGCCCTTCCTCCCCAGGGTTATGTTGCCTTTTCGCTGCCTCTCGCCCCTGCTGGGGTCCCTGCGCAGGCCTCGAGCTGCCACCTCCTGCCCAGACCTGCCCTTTCGCGCCGCTGCTGTCACTGCCACCCTGCGTGGGGCGGCCCCTGGGGCCCTGCATGAACATGCTGCAGCGTGCACAGTAACGTGTCTGAACAGATCGTAGGGCAAACTGAATAAACTCTGGGAACATAACATTTAGTTATCTTGGCTTTATCACTGGTACCGAGCATCTAATGATATTTTGAGTCTTTTTATTGCCATCATGTGGGAGGACACAGTCAAGCCTTTAGGCAATACATTGTTTTTAAAAGGCCATCACAGTCTGTCTCTAGAAATAAATCACTACACAGTCTGACCACCACCACTAGAAGCACAACAGCAAAAGGATGACCACCATTTCAAATAAGGTAAACTATGATGTGAGCATGTGAACAGCAAGCTGTACTGCTGACTCAAACTTGAGCATCAATCTCCAGCTCCCTCTTGGCAGACCAGAGTCCCCCTGGTGAGATAAAATACACAAATCTCAACTGTTATGCACAAGTTCAATCGGAGAAGTTCTGCTGGAGCCAGAGCCATATTAAGCTGGTATGAAGTGAGCTCAGTCAAAGCCTTAACCTCACAATATTATGTGGTGCAGCAATAAAAATAGATTTTGAGTCTGCTGGCATACTTTTCAGGCTAGCATTTTTTTTTTTTTCTTTTTACCTCATCACATGTTCTCAACTGCTTACGGTTGCCCAGTGACATATTTGGAATATTCTAGAGTATGCCCAAGATTTCATGGTCTCTTGCCATGAGAATTATCTATGCTTAATCTCTTTACCTTCTGTATTACTAGAACTCCTGAAAATAGAACTGAAAACTAACACCCACCTTCCTGTTTCTTTGTTTCTTCTAAGCTCTTTTTGACTGTAACTTTGATATCTTCATCCTCTTCACTATCTGAAACTTAAACACACAAATGAAACATACATTTTACAGTGCCATTAACAGCCACCTCTTATAACCCTCTTCCTACACTAAAGCTATAAGAGAATTTTGAAGCACTGCCCTTGTGACCTGAAATTCAAGATAAGATACATAATCGTTCCAGGCAGTAACTCAAGAAAGTTTTTTCAACCTCTTTCCTTTCTCCCCCCAAATCCAGAAGGAGAATTTTATAATATTTTATAGTTTTATAATATGTTAAAGCAGTAAAAACTAATAATAGGTGCAGAAGCTACTGCTATGCTATTTGTTGTTTTAAAATATTCAGTTATTGGGAAGAAAAAAAATTATTAACTTTCTACAAATTGTCACAGATTTCATTACAGGGTGAACTGCTTTAATGTGAATACTGCCTGCATGTGGTATTAGCTAAATTTTGCTGCATAAACACCATCGATTTTGAACAATCGAGTACTACACCTCTATTTGCTACACTGAACACTGCAATTCAGCAAACTGTTCAATTCTTACAAAAACAAACGATTGGATGCACTTGGTTCAATCTGCTAATTTCTCATTTGCTTTAAATGGAGTCTCAGGAAACTACAGGTCAAACAAACCAACAAGCCCATTAGTCACATCTTATACTTACTCTCCTGCTAGAGGTTAACTGGTATTTTGGCAGATGGTCTCCCTAATATTGGCTTACAATATTTACAACCAACTACTCTCCTAGGGTCACAGCAACATGAGAAGCATTTCCCTTAAAGTCATTACATTTACTCATATACCAATATAGTTTTGCTTATGTTTAGAGGCAAAACATCTGGATACAAACATCTAAATTATAGACTTAAGGCTTTTAAATGACCCAAGTTAGGTTTTCAAAATGACAGGCACACTTCCTAAATCTTGTCTTCAAGCTTCTAATACACATACCTTGTTTGAACAGGAACATTACTGTCTCCCTCCTAATCCCAGGAATACAAACTCCAACAGCTGGTACCAAGGGGGAGCAGAAGGCCAGAGACAGCCAGCAATGGTTGGATATATATTGCAGATAAAATGGGTCTTTTTCCAGCCATTTAGCAGACTCACTGTGAATCCTTTTTGGAGCTGCCCACTACACCTCTGGGTAGAACTACCTTCCGGTGTATCTTATTTCATGGCAAATAAAGCAACAAAAAAGGTAAACATACACAAACGCAAACAAGCCTCATGACAACAATTTCTGAAAGAGATAAGAAGTGGAAAGACTTTGCACAAGTGGCTTCTCCTTCACACTTTCTTAAACCTCCAGCCTGGAAAGCATCTCACACTGTTCACCTTTTTTTTTTTTTTTTTACCTGTTAGTGATGGGACAGTTAATGTAATCACTTTCTAGTTCATTTTCTGGAATAAATATAATGGAAAGATTGAGACTTAGAAGGAAATAGGTGATAAGGCATTGGAGTGTCTCTGGATTTCTACAACTTTAAATACAAGCATTTTAAGAGTGCTTTACCAGTGGGAGGAGAGCACTTCTGAGGCATCCCGATACAGAATGCTGGCAAACGGGAAAGACCATCAGGTCGGCAACTTGCACAGATGGCTAAACAGCAGAGTCAGAAACCCAGCAGTTCCTTTCAGATACTATCTAAGGATATCAATGAGCATCACCTGGTAGTCACATCAAGAACAGGTTTGCCTGCAGAGGGTTTAAGGAAGCCTATTTTGTTGGTTCATACAGTTTGCAAGCCCCTGGCAATGAAAGCTCAGCTCAGGCTCAGCTGGCAGTAGCTGTCCAGTCATATCACAGGGACAAAACATTCCACAAATTGCATCTCAATTTTATCTCCTGTCTGACATTGGTTAAGATGAATTCAACTAGAAGAGCTCAAAAAACCTAGGAAACTTGAAAGCAACTAGTACATAAGATGATCTCCTCAGTTTGAGGGAAGGGTCAGCTCGGAGTCACATGTAGTTGTGAAGCATGTTCCAAATCTCTTGAGCTGCGTCTTGCCTCCAGTGATCTAAAGCTTGGTTGTTACTTGCAAGACTTTTCTCCTCTCTAACTGCACTAATGTGTATTCAGCTTCCCAAAAAGGCAGATGCTGAATTCTTTGAAATATTTGCGTTGGTGAAAGTTAACCTATTACGAGACTAGCAAAAGTCCAAACCTTATTTGGGACTTTTTCGAGCAGCAGCTTGTACGTGAGATCGCACTGCCTTTCCTTTTCCAGCCTCCAGAGGCTGCTAACGCCGGTCACGGTGCCGCACCTCTGCGCTGCTCGGCACACACCAAGAGCAAGGACCGAGGCAGGCTGGTGAGGCACGCACGTCAGTGGCAAAGACCACAGGGCAGGGAATTCTCAAATGTTCCCAGACATGGGAACATGCCAGTTTTATGGCAAGCAAGAATAAGACTGCAACAATCAGGAATTAGCCTGGCCACAAACAACCTATGGAGAAACATTTCAACAAATAAGGTGAAAAAGTACATCTTCTTTAGGGGCTAGAGCTAGCAAGAACCATGGAGCAGAACTTGGCCATCAGGCAGAGAGAAGAAGATCAAACAAATGGATTTTAAACCACCAGTCTCATCCTCCTCTTTGGACAGGTCACTATGCTTCAGCTATAGTGCTGGTACCTGTGCCTATACCCTGTGAGTGAATTCTGCTCTCAAGGAGATCCTGCAATCTAATAACTCTTTACCCCATGCAGATATACCCCTAGCACTGCTGGCATCTGCTGAAGATGAACAGTAAATGAGAAAATGTAACTTGCAGAAATCAGGCATGTCCTGTTCCTCTTGTTCTAAAAGTTGAGCAAACTGTGTGGTTCCCAACTCCTCTGGAGTCGGACAGCAAAGAAGAAAAAGGGTTTTTTTTTTTTTGGCCAGGAATCCTCAAGTTATGGCCTTTTCTCTAGCACACTTTGTGAAATACACAATAGCTAAGAAGCTCTAACTGTACCTCTTCTCTCAAAGAGACATTATAGTCCTCACATACTGCCAAATTTCTGCTGGGGGGAGGGAGAAAAAAAAAAAAAAAAAAAAGAGCAAGGAAAATTCTGCCAGGTATAGAGTTCAAAGATCAGTAAGGTTTAACCTTACAGATGGGAGTGAATATGCTATGTTTCCCGGAGAGATGCATTCCGGTGCCATTTCAGGAGTCCCTATTTCAGGAAAGGGACTGGGGAACTTGCATGGAATGCAAGCGCCACCCCCTGTCCTGGACTCCAAAGAGCCTGGCTTTCGTTTGGATGCGCAGCCCGCGTTACCTCAGCCTACAGCTGTGTCGCTGCTCTAGCCGCCTCCCTAGTTGCCATCAGCCCCTTCACAGTTTCTGCTGTTCCTCCTGCCCTGGTCCTCCTCCTTTGCTAAAAGCTTCTGCCGCCTCCTGACGGTTCCTCTCATCGTGCACCCTCATCCCCCGTGCTCCTGCTCTCTCCTAGGACACTCGGCAGCTGCTCTCAGCCTCCCCTGCTTGGTTCCCGGCCCAGTGCACGGCTGCACTCTGCTCCCTGTCTCTCCAGTTGCTGCCCCACTTCTTAACTGTTGATGTCTCAAATGTTTCAGAGCTTTTTTTACTTCAAAAATATGGTGAAAGTTATTTCATTCAGGATGCTAGTGACTCCTTTGCCTAGAGCTCAGGATCAGTACTCCATCCTTATATTCCTCGATTTCTGAATCACATTCAGCACATATCATCATGTTAATTTTAAAACACTCCTCTCTGGCTTAATCTTTTTTTTTTTTTTTTAATTCATTTTTCAGTATGCGCTTAGAGAATCCTCCAGTTTTTTGCTGCACTTACTGCTCTGATCTCCGTTTCCTCCTTTCGTAACTTCACCTGCAAATGCAAGGACAGCCATCCGCTGCTGAGAGCTCACAAACACACAAGACCTCTCCTCTTCTACCCTTCATGCTTCATCCTGGGCATCTCCCCAAGGATGTTTATTCTCCTTTCCATTCAAGTGTAGCATGACTAAAAATAGGGCTTTCCATCTTCCCTCCTCCTCCCATGGCATCTTGTGAAAGCTGTCGTCAGTACCATGATGGTCACTCAGGCTTCCACGTAGCCTTCACCTCTCAAAACTTCCACCCAGGTTAACTTAAACCCTTTAGGTGTTTCTCTATCATCTGGCTGGTGAGGACTTCCCAGTTGATCTGCTTGGCTAAAACCCTTCCGCGACTCCCAGTCTCACCCATCAATACCCTGAGGCACACGTACGAGTATGAAGCGCCCTCACAGCAGACGGCCCGCACACCACAGCGGATGACAACTTTCTGTGGCAGCGAACCACGAGGTTGCGACTCGGCAGTGGCCTTCTCATGGTTCCCTACAGCAACCTGCTGCAGCTACCGCAGTAGCTGCTGGCACAAGGAGTAGCAGGATCACACTCCCTCCGCGAGCAGCCAGGGCACAGTGCGCTACCGACGCTCGTGTCTCTGCCGCTTTGGACAGCAGGAGCTGCAGGCGCTTCAGTCCATTGCAGTCCAATGCCTGTTGGCAGCTGAAGGCCTGGGAGAGCAGGGATTGGGGTCAGCCACACCAGACCACAACGCCTGCAAAGACCTTGGCTGCCAAGAATCTAGACAATTCTATTGATCTTCTTCTGTAAATCAGCCCTTAGTTCTTCTCAAATTCTTCTGTGCTCTATATGAGAGACGCTCTCTGTACGTGTAGGTTCTTGAGGATAGCGGAAGCTTGGAAACTTGGCTGCACTTGTCAGAGTGAAGCGGAATACTGCTCTTCCAAATATCATTTGTCATAGAAGATAAACTCAGTGGCATCTCAGGTTGTGGACAGGAGTAGTAGATGGAACAGAGTTCTCAGCCTGCTTCTTCCAACACGGCCAAAATGAACCTTCTGGGTGACTGCAACAGGTGCACGGGCCGTCTAAGAGCCCGTGTGTGGCAACAACTTGCAAGTGACTGATTTTTTTTAGTCTCCTGAAGCAGCCTCGCCCCTTAAAGAAAAGGGAGGGAATTTTCTAGAATATGCGATCCGTTTGAATATATATAAAAAAATCTGTTTTGATCTAAGAGCTTGGCTAATTAGAAATCTCATGTGATGACTCTGTGAATAACGTAAGTTAAAGCCCCAACTCACAAAACTCCCTTTTGTGAAGCCAGCAAGTCTGGCACTCATACTGGTGTCAGTGGGGGTATGACGACCCCCAGACCAGCATAAGCCTTGTCCTCAGCACCGTCGCATCAAACAGGGATCCTTAGAAGTGAGCTGCAGCACACAACTCTCTGCGGTAACTGCTTTCTCACTTATTTTTCCCATCAGAACCAGCAACCTGCAGGCTTAAGACAGACAAAAACAGGGTTTGTTTGCAGTGTAACTTGGATGTCCCTATATTCAGCTGCATCTCCGTAACAGGCCAACAGGTTATGCCAGCCTGTCAGAGCTTCCTGACCTGCCATCTCATTGCTACACTAGGACTTGCAAACGCTTGCGGGTGCTGGTGAGCCACACAGTTAAGCATGTATTTTGGGGCAATCACACCTTTTCAAAAAGACCTTCATAGACCCTTTGCAACTGTGCCATCCCACTACACAGAGAACATGGGCCTGATATCAAAATTCATCTTCCCCCCCCCCCCCCCCAAGTCTTTGATCACTACCTTGTACACAATTTAAGTACACTACCTTGTGCACAATGATCATTGGGACATCAAGTTAAAAGCTAAAGGCTTGGATGCTTCCTAGTTGTGCCGATCACCATAACAGCAAATAAAAGTATTATCATAGTAAAGGATGCTGAAAGAAAGGGTTAGATTAGGAACTGATGAATGCAAGACCAATATAAATATATGAGTACAATTTATACACAAAAAAATGGTTACATCACACTCATTTCCTGGTAGCCAGGATAGCCAAGTGAATAAAGCAAAACTACTTGACAGGAAACTGTAGTACTCTCTACAGTTTCTGTAGTTCCCTCTATCCTACACTCTCAGTTGAAGTCACATCACAGAATCATAGAACAATTATGGCTGGAAAAGACCTTCAAGAGCATCGAGTCCAACTATAAGCCCTTCAACTCCATGCCTGCTAAACCACATCCCTAAGGGCCACATTTACACGTTTCTTCAACACTGCCAGGGATGGTGACTCCGCCACTTCCCTGGGTGGCCTGTTCCAATGCGTCCCCTAACAAAAACCTATAGAAGATAATTTACATTCACAAAAAAAGATTAACCAAGCTCTACTGCTTAGAAGTTAGTTCTCTGCCAGTCCTACCTATTTTCCATAACACTATGCAAAGCTTCCAAAACAAAAGCAAACTTCAACACAGTTACAGCTGTAATTACATTAGAACTACTACAAATTTAGTATGCTTTTGGCCAAAAATCACATCTCCGTAATCCCGTTAACAAATCAAGACCACAAAACGTCTAAGGCAGTAGAAAACACCAAGGACCTTATCCCAGCTCACCACAGATCACTTTGTCAGGGAAAGCAATTCTTTAATCCTGTGTTTCTGTTATCAGTTGATGTCAATTCAATCTTCCTGGCAGAACAGCAGCAGCACACTGTCATTCTCACAGGCCTGCATGAACACTCAGAGCCTCCCTTCCCTGGAAACAGCTTAGGGCTAATTCAGGAATGACCTCTGTAACGGGCTCAACTTGCAAGCCCCCAAAGCCATGACAGAAGCAAGAAGGAGCAACAGGATGCCTGTAGAGAAATAGCAGGTTTTCCAGAAAAAGTGTATTTAAAGGTATTTTGAAACATTGAGAAAGTATTTAAGCTCAACTCTGTTTCCAATATCCTTTGCTCCTTGGAAATGAACTGGATCAAATTTCTTTTGATTATTCTGCATCAAATCTCTATTTTGTATTTTGAAAGTGTGATCACTTTAGAATATGGATTCCAGAGAGCCTGAAGGCTTTCATTGATATTCTTTCTCCATATGGACATGTGAGTCACAAAACAGGGAAAACCAATATCAGATGACTGGAAGTGGCCTGGAGGACAATCAGAATTAAAACAGACAGAGAGATTTTTTGAAACAGTGCTGGCTCCAGCAGACTCTTTCTCAAGAACCTCATTCCCATGTTTGTTTCTGACCCAGACCAAATTAAGCAAAGATTTTGGGATGAATTAACCAAGATGTACACTAGAGTGCTCTAAAGAGCCTTTCTTTAACCAGGAAGGAATTTACAGACTGATATAACACAATTTGTCTTCTCTATAACAAAGGATATCATGAGGACAGAGTTTGCCATGTTGAACAGAAATGCTTAATTAAGTCTTGCTTCAAAATGGGACATGAGAAAATTGATTCTCTGATCCATACACAATTGAAAAAATGACTATTTTAAAGAAGCAACAGAGATAACCATTAGACTGTTTTGTCAGCATGAGTATTCTGCTCTTTTATTGGAAAGACTATTGGTTTATTGGAAAGATTGTGCTTAATGTTTAGTTAATATGTTTTGTGTAGATACTACCTTTTGTGGTATCTGAAATGCTGTTTAGCAAGGCACACATCATGTCTCCTTCAATGTGATGAGGATTTAGGATGCGAGCTGAGCGCTGTGTCATTTTAAACTGAGCTTCCAGTTCTAGAAAGCTTTTGTCTCCAGAAAGTACAGTGAAAGGAATTTGCTTGGGCAGGTGCTCATCCAGACGACCAGCCTATGGGGAGAAAAAGGAGACTTGTTTAGGGAAAAGCAAAGATGATACCTACATTTAATATACCTAGCAATTTAATCTATGTTGCAATGTCTCTGAGAAATTCAAAGCTCAATTATGAGGACAAAGAGAAAAGTATGATCAGAGAATCACAGTATAACTGAGGTTGAAAAGAATCTCTGGATATTCAGGGCACCAGGGGCAGGTTTCAAACCCACTCTTTGTAGCAAAAACACTTCCTGAGTGACAGTTTTGTCATTCTTTTTAGCAGAAGTCATGTGTAGAGAGCCTAAAAATCTCACTTGTAACTAGTGCTCCAGATCACTAGCTGACCTCAGCTCTTTTAGGTACAGAACCACAGCAGTGAAGAATGTGTGTGCTAACGTACGTGAACACAGAGGGCAAAGTCTGCTGCTTCTCTTCGGGTGCCACAGCGCGGATGAAGGAAGAAACATCCGATCTTCTTAAGATAATTATAAATTTTGCACTGCACTGGAGGCTTCCAGTTGCTATATCCTCCTGCACAGTCAAAGAAAAGAAATACATAGCAATGTCACTGGGAATTAAGAGTCCAAGAAATCAGAAGCAAAGGTAAGTTGGGCCTATTAAGACAAATTTGTTTTGATAACTGTAAAAACTAAAAGAAACATATATACAAAACCTCTAATTCCTTATTCTCAGCTTAAAAAAATTAAAAAAAAAGAAAAAAAAAATCTACATTGATTAAGCTTTGCCTGATCATACAGAAAGCTCTTCACTCAAATTTGGACTCTTATTATTCTGAAAGAGTCATTTCCTGGAAATCAGGTGTGTTTTTACACAAGCACGTATCCTTTCCATTTGAAGCACAACTCATCTGAGCACAAAGACAAGAAAATGTTAATGGTTGTTGTGCAGAAACAGAGGAGTCCTGGGAAACAGCTTCACAGGGGATCCCATGCTAGTGCCAGAGAATTTCCAAAAAAGCCTTTACGTGTTTGACATCTCAAGCCAGAACTGTTTTAAAGAGAAAATCCAAAAACTTGGGCAGCAACTGAAGACAAATGCCAGAGTCCAATAAAGACCTGGATGCAATGAAGGATAAGCAAGATAAGGCTCTAATGAAGGAAAAGCAACACAGAAATTTTCTTGACTGCAGTGTCCTAAAATACATGAAGAGAGGAACCCATAAAAACATGTAGTTACTGGCAGAGGGATACTGCCAGTATTATCCAGAGGCATTGGATAATGGAGTAGGGCTGAGTAAGGCTTGGTACAGGATAAAAAGAAAAAAACAGGTTGAAACAGGTAACAAGAGAAAGGAAAAAGGCAGCAAATCTCAAGAACAGAGGGGGAAAACAGAGGAAACAGCAGAGTTACTAGAACAGTATGAAAGAAAGAAACAAGTGGAAGAAACTGCCACACAGTTTGAAGGGAGCAAACAGGAACTTCTTGACATTCCCAGTTGTGAGGAAGTAGCAGGTCTGGGGCCCGACAAGGGGTCGAGGAAGAATGGGGCAGTGTCTACCAGGAGAGGAAAAGGCAGGAAGAGAACGTGGAGGAAGATGGAGGGGGGGGGGTTACACTTCATATGAGGACTTGCAAAGCTACGACTCTCACGCAAACACACCATGGACAACTGCAGGCTGACAAAGAAGTGGAAGCCCAAGGAATCCACAACAGAAATCTCTTTTTTGTTTGTTTTTGTTCTAATGACTAGAAGATATCAAAAATGATCAAAAGTTCAAGGTTTTAGTAATGTGGTGTGCAGAAAAGATTTAAGGGGATCTGACCATGAAAAAAAACGGCCTTTTGTTCTCTCCACTGCGACCAAGGCTGTCACTAGTATTTCAGAGAGATTTGTAATTGCCAAGCCTAGGTTTTGTTTAACACATGACAAACACGTGACCACGACAGCTGAAAACGACGACAGAGCTGTATTTACCATGGTGGAGCTGGACCATAAACGGGTAAAGGACAACTGAATGACTGAAACCAGAAGCACTATGGAGCCCTAGCACCTCTAATAGGGGTTCCTCACATAAGTGAGGCACCGCGTTTCAGGTTCTTGCTCTTGCTTGGAGCAGAGGACAAACATTTTGACAATGCAGTTCAGACACTCCTGAGTTCCACCAGTATTTCCTCATCAAATCAAACCAGAACATACTAAGCTTGCAGTAACAGAAAAGCTTGTCAGAGGAAACAATCCGGGGTCAAATAATGACAAACTAGTTTTGGTTAAATTAAATAGAAGGGCAAACAAAGGATGATCGAAAGCAAACATCTGATTTCAAGCAGGCAAAGATGGACATAACTATGAAAAAATAATTTACTAAAGAATTCTTTATAAAATTCAGATTAGCTTTGGCCTTTACATGTAAAAATGGCAAGACAGTTCCTTCAAGTCAGATTCCTTTTTTTTTTTTTTTTTAATCTTTATATCAAGAAGAAGGAATAATGGTTGTTCCTGGACCAGCTGGCTTGAATAACAATAATCAACAAGCCTTCAGCAAACAGGTAATTAAAAAAAGCCAACAAAAACAAACCCAAATCACAATATTGTTATAAATCAAGGAATGCAGAGACAGAGAGGGGAGCTTTAACTGAAGAAACCGGAAAATAACACCCCAGAATTCCTGAACAACCAGACATTAGACCACAGGTCCTGCTGTGTGCCTGACTGGCTCTTTAAAAAGCTCATGTTAATAAATGCACATACAAATCCTGCCCTGCCCTCATCAGCTAAATGAAATGCCTGGCTACAAGAAAAGGAAAAAAAAAAAAGCAATTCAGGCATTAACAGGCCTTTCTGTCTGACCTCAGCAGCTTGTAAACTTTCAGTACATGCTTGGAAGGAAGAGGTAATAAAGAATATTAGGTAAAAAAAAGAGGGTGTAACACAATGGGGATCCTAAAGATAAAACATGCCAGACAATTTTATAAGTTGACTTGGTGTGATGACGCAGGTTCCAGGCTACAGATCTCTGGAAGCTGTTCTTTATCTGGACTTTACTGACGTATTCAATGTACTACAGAGGAAATCAAGACAGACAGTAGCAAAAGTGTGAGGCACAGTAGTGACTGGCCTCAGAACAGCCAGGTAATGCAAAGTATCAAGTTAAGGGGATGCTACTAGGGAACTTCTTGAGAAGTTTTCTTAGAAAACCTTAAAAGAGTGAATTCCATCCATCACATGTTCCAGATGTGAGCCAAACTAATTCATAATACAGAATGACCAGGGGCATCCTCAAAGACAAGTCAGAAATGGCACAAGTACAAGGAGGCAGAATCAAGTCTTAGTCACTAAGAACATTAAGATTGCGACCTGGCATTTGGAAAGTAGCTACAAAGAAAATAATCTCCAAATATTATGGGTCTCCTAACAACTATAAAAAACTAACGTGTTAGAGCCTAAGTAATCTCAGCAGCAGAGAAGACCCTTCAGAAGCAGAGAAGACCCCTGAACTGCTTCAGCAATTCTGGAACAATATTCTAGGAGAAACAATAAGAACAGAAGAGCTTAGGACTGAATTTGAGAAGTTCAAACCCACTTCTGTTGCATAGCACCTGTGGCTTTGTGACTTAAGGGGCCCTTTGGGCTGATTGCTCCTGTTCAATATCCCCTCAGATGCAAAGAATCTCTGCTCAAATAGGAGTGGACTTCTTAAGTCTTTTCAAACTCCTATCTCCTTCAGCTGTTGCTTACCTTGAAAGCCCCAGATAAAGGTCCCCTGGTTGAGGTTAGCTGGCAGCTGTGTGAATAAGCTTCCCCAGTTGTCCAGATCCACCAACACAATATGAGTCATGGTACTCAGGTAGTCAAAATCAGGAAGTTCACTGTCTTCAGTGGGGAAGAAAAGGATGCATTTTAAGTTTATCTTACTTTCTGGGTCAACCTATGAATATCAGCTCAGATATGCTTTTAAAATTCCATATATTTAGCTGCTATATGAGCTAAACGTGATCCAATTTAGTGACAGCACTGTTTCAGTACTGGTTTTAAGCCAACTGATGTAGCATTTAGTAGTGCACAAACCAGGCAGAAGGCACAGCACGATCTGGTGATTTAATGGAGATGGATGGTGTTTTGTGGTAGGCACAGACAGCTCTAGCCCTGCACCGGGACCTTTACCAGCACCTTACCCGTTCCACTGTGCACCATGGCCAGTGCCTGCAGCATTTAACATCTTACACGCATAAAGGCACGTAAAATGTTTGGAAACATTTTGCTGTGGAATGAACATAAGCATCCACAGCTTTTACCCAAAAGCTTACTTAAGACACCATAAACGATTAAAACACCCTCCACTTTTGAGCATGTAGGACACTTCCTCTTAAAGAAACTGAACACATACAAAGGAGGTTTCCCTTGAACATGTGTGCGTTATAGAGCGCTTGGGCATTTGTAGGAGTTCAATTGCTTTGGGATCCTTGTTTGCTCTCTTTTAATCCCAAATCAATGATGACACTTTAATCCCAAATTACGCTCTCGTCATTTGGAAATGCCATGTTTCAGTCCCAAGGCTCTGAACTCTCCTTCCTTTTTGGTTTTGGAAGACTTAACGTGTAAGATATGTAGAGATAAAGCACTGAGTTCAAGTTCTGGAAACCTAAATACTGAGAATTCAAATGGCAACTCTGAGAAACAATGTATATCAAATAGACTGGATTCAGGGAAATGGTATGTTACCTACTTGCACTCACATTCAAACAGAGTGTATTAAGACACTAAGATTTTTCTAATGCAAAAAGATCCACAAACCTTCAGCAGATTCTTCCATATGTGCCAAGTTTTCTTTTTTCTCTTTCTTTCCATGTATTGGTCCCTGCAGAAGAGGAGACGGCGATCCTTCCTGAGCTCTGGCTGGATACGCTGCAAACTTGGCTTTGTCAGGTTTCTTGTCCACACACGCTCCACTAGCAGTGAACTTGAACAACGTATTTTCTGGTTCTGCTGCAAGCGTGGACAAATCTGGCTTCTGCAGGAAGCAGTGCTTCATGTGATAGTGTTGATGGGCACTCGCGAGATCGTGGAAGTTTTTGTTGCACGCAGCGCATCTGACAACGTACATCTCCTCGCTGCGTTTCATGGAAGGGTGACTACTGAGGTGGCTGTTCAAATCATCCAAATTCTGCGCAGTTGCAGAACAGAAGCAGCAGCGAAACCATAAGCTTCCATTTTGCAGCATGACCTTCTGACAATTCACATAATCATTCCTTCTGTTTAGTCGGGAGATATAACTTGTCCGGCAACCACAGGTTAAGTAGTCTCCTTTCTCTACCGGGAGGAAGTCATCTTCCTTTTTTATTGATACTTCCACTTGCTCAGGCACAAATGCATAGTCCATGCTATGAAGCTCCGTATAATGAGCTAGAAATTCTTCCTCCATGTCGAAAAAGAGATCGCCACAGAGGCCACAGAAGTATTTAACATCCATCTCATGGTTATGATGCTCTTGGCAGTGCCGCTGCAGCGTTTCAATTTTCCGAAAGTGGTTTTTGCACAGGCCACAGCAGTACCTGTGAAACGCGTGGCTTTCCAAAGACATGCAGTGCTGTTTAACACTGTCCTCAGAGTCAAACATCTCCTCGCACATGTGGCACTGCCACTTTCCCAGCGAAGGGCCTCTTTCGGGGGACAGTTCCACAGGACTAGCAACATAGTCCTGCCTTTCCGTCGAGGAGCCACACGCTGTGCCAGAAGCAGAGGGCACAGGCTCCTCTTCTAGAGCTTCCTGCTCATAATAGTAACTATGTCCACCATGAAATTCAGTCACATGCCCCATAATATCCTCTTCTCTGAGGAGATCTACAGCGCATGCTCTGCACCAGAAAAGGAAGTTAGTCAAGTGCGCTCCCCCATGGAAGCGGCTCATGTGCAGGCGGATAATGCTCGAGTTTTCCGCGAGCTTTCCGCACACGGCACACTTGTGACAGATCCTGTTCGCTGCTAAAATGTGCTTTTCGACCGACTCTTCTGTAAGAAACTTCTGAAGGCATTCACAAAACCAGGCTTTCACTTTGCTACCTTGACTTTGGTTTGCTACATAACCATCATTTTTCCCTTTTAAATCACTTTTCCTTTTTGAAGGAGTAGATCCACTTTCACTGCTGCAGTCCCTCGATTTCAAAGGTCTTTTAAGCAGTGGCCTGGAGCGATCCACGATATGACGCAAATGAGACGGATTTTTATTTTTTTCACTGATATGACAGAATGTCAAGATGGACTCTTCCATTGTAGAAATAACTTTGATTTTATGTTGAGTGCTTTGCTTATGCTGAATGATCTGATCCTCATCAGCAAAGAGTCTGTCACATTTCTCACAGTGACCTTTTGTTTTAAATATTTCTGCAACTTGGGAGATGCTCTTCTTTGACAGGGCCATGGGGCCAGAATTACGACACCGTGTTCTGGATTGGATTGAATGAAAAAAAAAAAAGTTTATATCATAACTTGTAACTATTGAAGATTTTCAGAGGTACTTTGAAATATTCCCTAGTAGCTACTGCAATTAGGGTGTGAAAATAGTGTCCCCTGAATACTTTAGTTGGCCTATTAACTTGTCAACAAAAATACACAGTGCCTAACTACCACCTAAGCCTCTGCGCTTCGGAAAGAGTAAGGTACCAATTTCCACGACCAGTAGTAGGGGTAGTTCCAAAACTACCCCCGAGATGGACGCTTACACTGGTCACTCAGTATGTTTCAGAAATTAAACACACCCAACTGAAACATACTGGTATAGGGACCAAGAAAGTTCTGTTGCTCTCTGTTACAGAAAGTAACAAAAGCGAAATGGACATTGATCAGCATTCTTCAGTGGATCATGTGGAAAAGGAAATACATGAAGAGAGGGTTGTTTGGGGATAGCCTCCCCTGGGAGTCCCCCCATGAGCACATATCTACCATTATCTCCATACGGCTGTTCATAGCATGAAGACATTGTCTCTCACAAACCTGAAATGAGCTGTTAATTCCATGTGTGAGCGCAGTATCTGGTAGCAGGATATGCACTTCACCTGGAAGGGGACCTCTTTGCACAGCGATACCAGGAGCTTCTTTGCATATGATGGGAAAGGGAGAGGAAAGCCGCTTTTCGCTTCCTCTGTAACAGGAAAGGCAGAAAAAGCAAGCTTGGATTAATGAGCCCCTTCACAGTGTGCTTCACCTCTCACTTGTGCTTCAGAGGCAGAGCTCAGACATCAGGTTACCAAAGTGATCTGAACCACACCTGCTGTGCCATAAAACTGCATTAAATTTAACAATCTGGCATCCATTCGTTAATCAATAAAAAACTGCATTAATGTGTTAAACAATCCCATGCCTGAATGCTAGCACCTCGTTTCTCCCTAATCAGTGATTGACTCCCCTTCTCCTACAAGTTCTGGTCAGAGGACTCTCTCACAAGTATTAATGACTTAAGTTCTTTCAATCTATGATGATATTAAATTATGAAGACCTAAAATGTAAATGGAAGAAAAAGAGCACGTCTGTATTTTGTTCTTTGTGTGACTAAATGCTATCCATCATTGAAGAAAACTGCTGTCTTTGTTTTAACCTTTTCACATCAGTGGTCACCTAATTTTTTCTAAACGCAATATTTTTAAAAACCTACATCCTGGCTTCCATGGAATTTGTAATAAATGTATAAGAATTAGTAATCCATTTGAAATAAAAGTCCATTAGAGTTAAAAATAGATGAGAGAACTCAAAAGGGGGCAGCTGATTGTCACTTCTGTGAACGGGGCACCCTAGACTCAAAACTGCAGGAAGATTCATTCAAAACCTGTTTTTTTTAATCTTACACTCTGAGAGAAGGAAGTGGCAGCACGTATTGGTATGAACAGGAGCTATACAAATCCTTCTGGCCACATACGTCTATCCTGCAAGCTACAGTATCCGAAATATGGCAACTGCTTGAGAAAGAAGTCAACTCCACTTATGTCTCACCTCTTTAAAACATTTACCTGACATTAAACTAAACACTTAAATACCCACTGCTCACATCAAAGCTAAAAAGTCAGTACAGCTGGTAATGCAGCCTGGCAGGGCATTGACAGTTTTCCAAGATGATGCTCACACATCAGCTGGGTCATTTTGTACACAGCACTCAGGAGGCTACGAGCTCACAGCAGAGCCAACAGCTCAGCATGCACCAGCCTCTGCAAGACTCTTCCATGGAGAAGAAACTTCCACGGGTCTTTTTCGTTAGGTGTGATAAAAACACAAGCCAAGAAAATAACCTGCCACAGATTCCAGGCAGAACAGCAGAGGGCAGAAATATCCCGGCTGGATTCACAAGAAATATTTATGTGGTTCGGTCTGTGCTCCTTTCAATACGTTAAGTACAAAGGTATTTAGGACAGTGATCACATAGGGTCACTGCAGGATGAAAAGCTTATGCGAGATAGCTGCCAACATGGGGATAAGTAGTAGTCTGCTTGTCAGTAGAGCAACTGTAATAGAGAATCAATGATACATAAAGCATGACTTTAAAAACATCTACAGAACTTAGTAACATATAAGATCAAGAACACATTAAAAGCTTTTCTTTAAAAAAAAGTTATTTCACTCTGTCAGGATCCATTATCAGAAAGAATGAAAAGCAGTACACTGAGGTTGCAACATACCTCTCAGTTTAAAAAAATGGAGGAAGTGGTTCTCTGCAGACATATGCTGCAGGCATTCATCTCTTCGGGTGAAGAGGAGGAAGCAGCTTGGGCAAGCATAACACTGGATAACCTGAGGAGGGAGATCTTTTCTATGTCCATCATTTTCATTCAGCTGGAACATAAAACGGTCTAGGTCAGGGAAAATATAAAGGCAACAGATCAGTCCCATCTCTCTGCATTTCTCCCTTCCTCTTTCTCTCCACAGAAATATTTTTCCCTACTAGGTCTCCAGCTACCACATCTATGTTTATCTACAGCCTACATCTACACAGCTCAGTTTGAGAGAAGGGGAACTGGAAAACCTGTCTCCCTTAACTCAGTTCCTTAACCTTGCTGCTTGGGCCAGTTTTCTGTTCCCTGCCTCTACACCACTGCAGCTACACTTTCCTCAGAATGACTGTATTTATCCACCAGTTCTTACCTATTTCCTCTGAGCAGGCTCTCTGTAGAAATTCTCTTTTCATCACTACAACAGAAAGGCTTTCCTGGTACATTGTGTTGTTTCTTCACTAGTGTTTCTCACCTCCATCTTCTCAAAATGCCACTCCTCAGAGCAGCTCAACAGGCCATGAGACTTATCAATGTCCTGTACATCTCAAATCCCTTCTCCCTTACTCCCTCCACCCTCTTTGCCTTCTACATCAACTGCAAGTCTCGGCCTTCACAGCAGAAATCCTCTAGCTTTGCTTTGGACACTCTGCTTCTGCTTATTCCTTCCACCTCTCCCACAGCACCTTCCTGACAAGCTTTCTTCCACAACACAGCCTTGCATCATCTCCTCATCTTTTTACACCAATATTATCCTATCCTTATGCCTGCTGCAAGAGCCACTCCTTTCACCAAACATGTCTAGTAACTCCTGTTGATGTCCTTACAGCTGAAAGAAATGGATAAAGAGCAGGGACAAACTATGGCATAAACTGTCAAGTTTGTGAGGTATGAACATGAGTCAGCTGAAAGCAGCCTGATTTTGAGAGCATCTAAAACTTCCCTTGATTTTAATAGGCTAAGTGGGTCCACATGTGAATTACTCAACTTTGAAACTGCTATCCATTACCCATTTCACCACCAGGGTGCTAAATAAAGCACCCTGAAGATAATATTTAAGCATGTTTCACTGAACTTAAATTTCACACCCTAAGAACCTAAGGAAGAAACAGGTAAAGAGTATAATTAACAAAAAGAAGAAATGCAGAAAGCGGAATACTTCTGGCAACAACGAATACCTTTTGTCCCATCAACAAAAAGCTCAAGACAGAACTACAGTCCTTTGAAAATAAACTGCAGAGTACAACCTCATGATCACATATTATAGGAGTATTGTTAGGATACCCCAAGTGTCTGAAACATAGCAAAATAAGAAGATTGAATGAATGGAGGAAGAGGAAGAAGATTAAAAGAGAAAAGTCTATGCATAACTTGGTGATCTTGCCTTAGAAAAAAGATGATCACTGTACTGTTGAGAGGTCGAAAATTTTTTGCAGCATATCACACAGGCAACAGCATTATTTGGAGGTCCATGTAATGTAATCGTTGGGTCACAAGGAGAATGATCAAACCTGTAGAAGAAGAAATAATTAACTAGCCCCCTCTACATAGTCAAAATGTTCTTAAAGGGAAAAAAAAAAACAAACAAACAAAAAAACAAACAAACAGAAAAAACACGTCCTTCAAAGCTCTTGGGAAACAGTCCATCAGTTACAACTGTAAAACTCACCTAACTTCACCTAACATTAGCTATATTAGCCGAAGCATCCTATACAGAGGGGATTTTTTTTTTTTTGCAGCTTGTCTATTGAATTTGCAGAGGATTAAAAATGTTTCTAAAAACAAAAGGACTAATGAAGCCACAGTTTCCTCATGATCTGCTTACTAGTGAGAATATGGGAGCTGATGGAGCTGACCCAGAAACCATAAGTGCTGACCAGCAACAATCAGCTCTGGACAAACGGCTTGCCAATAGCTTCTCTCTGCTCATCCTTCCCCTCTTTAGGGGCATCTTTTTTACCCTATTGTCAGATTTTATACAGCTTTTAGGCATTTAATTTTACATTAACTTTTTACTCTTTTTCAAATTCGGATGAAAAGCTGACATAGCCAGAGGAGAGAAATCTTGTTCCTTATAAAAAAGTAGATATTAAAAATGCTTAACCAGAGGAAGAAATCAAGTTCTGAATGCAAAAATCATCAGAAAATCATCATACCATATATATAAAATTCCTAGAAGACTTATCTTCTTTCCAAATGAAATTGTGTTACTATAGGCAGTTTAAGACAGACTCGATGCAGATGTCTGAATAAAAAAAGAATATGCTTGAATATTCTTGCATTGAGATCCAAGATCTATGGCTTTACCTCTTCAGATGACCAAGGAGAAGGTGCCCATTATCAAACTTTCTGTTACAGTTCATGACAGGACAAGAAATTGGACTGCTCTTGCTTGGCGTCTGACCTGCCCTCTGATAAATACCCCTTCTTCCACTGTTGATGGTGCCTGGTTTAAGACCTGTATTATAAAGCAGAACACTTAACCAGAATCTCAATTACAGAGGCTTTTAAAAAGTCACATCCTGAAGCACTTAAAATGCAGATTACGCTGATTCTTAAAAAGCCCACTAGCAATGACATGCATTGCAATCCTTTCACTTGAAGCATCTATCTTCTCAGTCACTAGTACAATCAGATTCTAACATTTGGACACCCTTCCCCAGATTCATGCATGATAATCATGTTTCCTACTAAAGGTACTGTATTCAATGGCAGTATTTTCATCTGATTCAACATCCTGAAATTATACTTCTTTACAACAGTGTATTCTCCTGAGCAACAGTTAGTTACAGAGTAATATTTTTCCTCCTAGCAACTCTGCTTGTTAAAAGTAGTTGACACTACCTTTATACGTAGCATATTCAATTTACTAAGCAACAGCACGCTCCATTCTGCAGTGCAGCACTTGGAAATAATCATTACCAAGTGAATTAACAGTCACTTAGAAAATGTATCATTTAAACCTAGTTTCAAAGTATGTGAATGAATGTTCATTACTCCTTTGAAGCATTTATTATTAATCTGTGGTCTCTTATTATAGATATGAAACCCCATCATTCCTATTATTACCTGGCATTTTTAACCACTGGTCCACACACAATCTTGCAGCTTCTGTGTCACTGTGCCCCCGAATAAATTCTAGTTCTTGCAGTCCATGAGCATACTGGGAATCAACTTTCTCCTGGAGCAGAAAACATATTAGGCAAAAATCAAGATTAAGTATGCATATGAAGTTACCCTTTCAAAACTTATGTATGAATCTCTAAGGAGAAAATAAAACAAAACAAAAAATACCACCATCTTAAGAAAGAAACCTTAGAACCATTTGACTGACTTTCATATAAAACAATACGGATGGAATAAAGTAGCTATGAGAAAACTACAGAATACTACTTTTTATGTTCTCAATGAAAGCTATAGCTCTTAAAACATCATTGTTGAAAATTGTCAAGCAAATAAATCTTTTTTTTTTTTTGGTCTCCTCATTATCAACATTGGTACCTACAATACAGAAAATAAAGTCTGCAGCAATATCACAATCAAAACATATCCCTGTAATGCGAAATCTTCTGAAGCACTTCCCTAATGCAACTTAACTAGACAGGCCATACTGGAAGATAAAGAAATAACATCATCTTTGCATTGAAATTCTAGGAAAAACAACAAAAGACATTTCAGGTTTTCATATAGACAGCCAAGTCCATAAAAACACCACCTTCTAGTTATATATATTTTTACAACATCTATCAGAAAATAAATACGTAAGAGAAGAAGAGACAAGCAACTTCTGACACAACTATAGTTTCTGAAGCACATGCATAACCGAGAAGAATTTGAAGATTATAAAAAAAACAAACGACTGTGGAACAAAAGATAACACGAAAAGGCTTTTCCTAATATTTTGTCAGCAGCCTGCTCTTGCTGTCATAAAACGTGCTTTGTTTATATGAAAAAACTGCAATAGAAACTGCAGACAGAAAATCATTCCCCAAATTTCCTGAGTTATCATGACTTTAACTCTCGCTTCTCAGCTAGATGAAGGGTAGCTATGGGGTGTGCACCCAAAAACTATTCAAGCTACCAAACAACACACATGAACCAGAACTAGCTTTATTTCTCCAGAGGGGCACTTCCCCACCTCTATACCATTTATCCACTGCCATACCATTACAAGACACACTGAGGGAAAGAACAGGACCTCAATTTGTGTGCAGCATCAGTGAAATTTTGCCTTGTTGATATATTCCTAGCTCCCTTCTATTAATACTATATATCTATACCTACATATACACACACACACACAGATCCTACAACCCCTGCACCCAGCACTCATTAGGCTTCTTACCCTATTGAATGTCACATGTCAAAGAACCAAAAAGCATGAAAATGGTATGAGAAAAATGTGTCTCACTTAAAAACAGATGTACTTACTGCTACAGCAAAAATATAGTATGCTATCTGCTAGTGGCCAGGGCAGTAAAGCTACAGTCCAGTCACTGCCTGAACAATCACAGATTATAGGGGTTTTTATATTTGCAGTTCCTGAAAAGGCATCAGAAAGAACACCTGAAAGTACACAACAGAAACACCTGTAAATATCTCAAATGTAAACAGCACACTTCCAAACATCCATGTGTTGCAGAGGGATCTAGTGCTAGACTAATGCAATGAAGAAACCTTGAGATACACAGGATAACAGCAACACAAACTACCTGGCTAGCTAGACTCCTTCCTGCCTTTAATGCCTTGTACCAGCACCTCTTCCACATCCTGGTTACCAGTAACAGTAACCAAAGAGCACTCACAGCTCCTTTGCCAATGTGGCCTGTGCTAATCTCTGTGCCCAATCTTCCCACAGCTAACACCAGGAGGCACAAACACAGGGAGAACTCAGAGCACAGGAAATCACTGAAAATTTGCTTCTTGTATGAAAGAAACATAGATGGACAGCAAGTTGTAGGAAAAAGTATTTTGAAATCTGAAAACAGTTGAGAAGGCTCCTCTGCTACAGGCCCCCAGTGCTAACACAGCAGTTTCAATATTCCATGGGCTTCATTCACTGGCTCTAGGCAAGGTGCTGAACACCTGGCTTTGGGGGGTGAGGGGGGCAGCAGGTAAAAGCAGAGAAGCAGAAATTCACCTAGGGATGTTGTTGTTCCATAAAAGAGATGGCGAAAAAGGTCTCTGGAGATCAGAACAAACAAGGATAAGAAAATTACAACTAGCAACAAGAAACAGGAAAATAATGAGCTGAAGCAGAATGGGGAAAAACCCACGAGAGATAACTACTATATCTTAGCAATAAGAACATTAATTCCTTCTCCCCTCATCAATTTTAGGTGACATCTGAATGACACAGTGGACAGTGTTGCTTCTTCACAGCTACTTCAAGAATGGGTTTCCTCTGACATGATGCCATTTTTGATGATTTTTTCAAGAAGAAAGTGTGTCTGTTTTACAAGACATGACAGCCTCTTTCTAAAGACTACTCTCAGAGAGCTAGAGACACCCATCTTGAGCATCCTTTGTTCACTTCAAAGAAAGACTGGCTGTTTATTATTATACAACACAGCAAGTTTTGCCACCTATTTTTAAATGGCACAGATCAGCATAAAGATAGGGATTTACCGGTCACAGCCAAGATTTTTTTGCTGTCACTTCCAATCCCATATTTCAAGTATTTTTCAGACAATAATTAGGTGTCCCCCAGCACATTAGGGGGGGGAAGAGAGGAGGAAAAAAAAAAAAAAAAAAAAAAGACAGAGGGAGCATGCAGGGCTTTGGAGCAGCCTATGGCACCTTTAAATACCTACAGTATAGATATTTCCTACACAGCAAGACTTCATAGGAGAGTATCAGCTTAGCTCTATGAAGATAAGCTAAACTAGAATTTCTCAACTGAATTAGCAGAGCTTAGACCCACGGTCAGCCAGCTAGACCAGGAAACATATTTAAAAATAGTGTAGAATAAATAATCCTAGACTGAAGAACACGACAATTCATCCTAGTGACAGAAATTCCTATATAGCTTTCTGTCAATAGCATCTCTCCTTATTCAGCCACTATCTTGTGCACTTCTGAAATGAGTTCAGAGCAGGAAAAAACTTTGCCTTTCCAGCACATCCATTAGAAAAGCCCTTTTAATTCTGCAGACAGCTATACCTGCCTAGCAACTAATTATTAAGACTTGTCTTACTAAGAACTTCAGTTAAACTCACCTTGACATAAAACTTCCTGCTATCAAATTTAAAAAGCCATTCCTGGTTATGGATATTATCCTAAAGGTTTGAATGGCTACAGTTTGCATTGCTGTACTGCAAGGCCCCAGCTCTTATAGCACCTTTTCAAGGTACATGCTCCTCCCAAAGCAAAATTACTCTTTATTATTAGAAAAACTGCTGTCCTTGCTGTTAGATTCTTGCAAGAAGCTCTTGCATGAAGAAAAGATCCTCCAGTGTGACCTAAGGTGGCCAACATCAAAGGGGGCTGTTTTATTTTTGGTTTGGACTAGCATTTTCTGGCAGTAAACTTGGAGTACTTCTCTTGCAGTCAGGAAGCCAAGTGACAAAGCCTGGCAGGGAAATCACTTCACTTAAAAACACGTTGGTTCATTTGAAGGAATAAATATGGCCCTAGGAACATAAATGGACTCCCTCCTTCCCTTAAGTCATGTGCTATGCACAAAAAGGATGCCAGACCTCCTTGCAAGTCCGCAACGGTGCATCTATGAGGGACACACAGCTGCCTTTTTGAACAAGACAGATCCAGGCTGGAGACGGACTTCCTCTAACCTCCAAAGCTAGAGAAACTTAGCTCCCCAGCTGAACGTGAGGCACAAGCTGGAAAACTACTCTCATTATAACAAAGCCTGACACCATGGACTAAATCAGTGACATAAACGGGCAGCAACAGCACTTTGCCTTGAGATTAAAAAAGGCTACTTTGAAACAATTTCTAAAATATCCTGAAAACTGAGGAAAAAGGCTAACAGGTGAATATTTTTTCCCTCTGGTAAAAAGCTGACTGTTTTTAATCCCTTGTTTCTATTCTGCCAGATTAAGTAATTTTTAATTTTGCAGATATGTTTATTATGACAACTCTAGAACATTCTCAAGACTTCTTCCCTATGTGATCTTGAAAGATGTATAAGGCTTAGTAAGATGTTCTGCTTTTGAATTGCCAGATTAAGCAAGGGGCACACCTCAAGAGAAGGGACAGAAAAGGAGAACCTTCACTAGCTCAGTAATACCAATGATTTGTTTTTTGAAGTGGGAAAACACAACCTTCTTTATGAGAATTGAAGTCAGGGTGAGTCCTGTAAAATCCTCTGAAATGGCCTACAAGATGTTATTGCTGCGGAAAACCCCATGATCTCAACTAACCCTCCCTACCAGGCTACGAGGTACCAGTGCCCCTAATAAAGTCCCAGGGCAGTGGCAAAGTGCTCAGCTCAGACTCAAGGCTCAGCTCAGTCTGAGACATCTGCAGAGCTAATCTTAGCACCTCCTCTAGCTGTGACCATGATGCAGAGGAAGGTTATGCAAGATTTTATGCAGTAGAGACAGCAGATTAATAAAGACTTAACATCAGGATAATTCATCCTGCCATGAGAGGAGATAGAAAGTTTCAAGAAAAAGAATACAGAAAACCATAATATAAAATATGGTTACTGAAATCAAACCTCCTTCTACTGCCAAGACAAAAAGTCTGACAGTTTCATTCTAACTCTACAAATTGTATTATCTTTTGTTGAGGAGTGAGGAGCTGCATAGATGAAAATTACATAGATACATATGAAAAGATACATAGCTAGCTCTTCCACATCTGCCAGATTCTGAGTGGCAGAAACAGGAACAGAACATAGGTGTCTTCACTCCAAGGCTTCATTGCACCGTATCTGACAATCTTCCCTTCCCTTCCCCCCTCCCCCGTTATTTTACGGTTGCAACAGCCTGTAACCACTAAAATTATGCGGCCTATTGTAATGGCTATTAAAAGCGTTCAGCAATTTAGGTTAGAAAGTCAACACATTTTCTGGGAAGCAATTTCTGGAAAGAGAGTTCAACCTCCTGCTCAAAGGAGGCTCATCTATGAGATCAGACTATGTTGCTCTGAATTATATCCACTTTAGCCTACAAATCCATACCTTTCAAATGACTGCAGACATTATAAAAATACTACCTGATAAGGAAATTTAACATGCATAACAAAAGCATTCCAATAATCTAGTCCTGTACGCAGTCCCAGACAAAAGCAGGTAGACAATTTCAAAGGCAGGTAGACAATTTCAAATTTGCTGCATGGTTGTGATCACTATCATTTTTTGGTTTGATTATCTAAGCATCAGAATCACTCATGCTAAGGTCCCTTTGCTATGTACCCGAACAAGGAAATAAACTTTTGCTGTTGGTTTGCATGAGGTTAGTAATTATTCTTTAGTAAATGTCATGAAACTAGTGAATTCATTACCTAAAGGGCACTGAACATGCACAGTATTTATTATATTTCACTCAGTGCTTCAGAAGTAAAAACCTCTAACTGCTAGTGCCTGATCTGGCTCACTTCTGTGAATTAAAAATACAAAAAAAAATCCACACTTTTAATGAACTTTATAGTAAAAACAAACATCCATGTGACTACAAAGGCTGGTGCTACTATGCACTTTGAAAGAAAGCAGCTCCAGTACCTTAAAAGCTTTGTTCTTCTCTTCTTTTTGCTGTTTCTCTACTTCAACATGGCGTGCCAGACGATCCAAGGTTGATGCAACCCTTTCCTTCTGATAGTCAAGGTGATCTTTATGTTTAATGTTTCTCTACAATTGAAAAGTTAAAGTCTTATTTGGTAATGGTTAGGCAACTAACAGGTAAGCGACATCCAAGCATCAGAACTTAATTCATTCCATATACTCCAGTCTTGTCTTCCTTGAGCTTGCCAGTTTTCACTTTCAAGTCAGTAACAGTAGCTTATGTCAGAAAAATAAAGAAAAATAAATCAACAAACCCCTCACATATTCAAGGTACACAAGATCAACAATGTTACCAAGCCAAAACCCTAGAAGAGACAGCAGTGACTGCGCTGCATTTGTGAAAAGGCTCAAACAAATTAAAAAAAAAAAAAAAA
>VZSV01000257.1:807313-818073 GCA_013398735.1 Nothocercus julius | reverse complement strand
CTCATTCCTGCGCTCGTGCCAAGGATGGCAGCGGAGATGGCACATTACGGACCCATTCGCATGCTAATGGCTGGCGAGAACAGGAGGTGGCTGCTTATCTGGCTTGGCTTTTCCGATGGAATCCGACGCTCCCAGCCGCTGAGTTCGCAGCACCCGGCAGCTCTGTGGCACCGTCCTGCAGTGCAGGGGATGCTGCAGCACAAATAATTCCTCTAAGAAACAGGAATGCAGCGAATGGGCCCAGCAAGCTCCCCACGGGGAAGGTGCAAAGGTCTAACCCCAGATTTGCTCCAGCGCCTTCAAAAGCAGTTGGGGATGCAAAACTAGCCAGGTGCCGTGCCCTGTGCCCGCTGGAGCTGCATGGCACGGCAGAACAGGGCCTGGCACGGTGCAGCAGAGTACAGCATGGCATGGCACGGTACAGCACGGAGCAGTACAGCATGGCCTGGTGCAGAACGGTACAGCATGGTGCAATATGGTACAGCACGGCATGGCACGGCATGGAGCAGCACAGCATGGCATGGCACAGAGCAGTACAGCACGGCATGGCACGGCATGGCATGGCATGGCACGGCATGGCATGGCACGCACCTAAAGAACTACAGCAGCAGGTCTGCACGCTGGTGCCGCCGGGCTGCCAGGCCTTGCCGGCCCATGAGCCTGAGTTATGAGCGCGACGCAGGGAGCTGCCCGTGATGGATAACTGCAGTTCATTGTAAGGCTGAAGTACAAATTAATTGTCTCATGTTGGGAAAGGTCACAACTCCCTCTCTAAACTTCATAGGATCACTCAAAATACCAGAGAGCAGGATAGGAAGATGATAAAAAATGAGGATTTTGCAAAAATAGATAGATAGATAGATAGATAGATAGAATGATAGATGATAGATAGATAGATAGACAGACGGACGGACGGACGGACGGATGGATGGATGGGCAGGCTGCCCCTGCTCCGGGGCGCAGGGAGCACGGAGGTGTTCCTCCCTTTCGTTCAGGATCCTTTCGCTCCTGGCTGAGGGTCTCCACACCCATAGGAAGCAAAGCATCTCCAGCTTTTCTGATGCAAATACACAAGGAAAAATGCAAACGAGATCAAATATTTACTGAAAATGCATGCGAGGTGATACGCAGCTGGGAAGTTGGGAGCGTGCATTTGTAATTCACATTTCACAGTACACGCTACAGCGACGAGTTCTGTAAGTCACGCACTGAGAGAAGAGAAATAACCCCCTAGAATCTACTCGGTTCATGGACACGGTGAAGCCTGGGGCCAGCCCCGGCTTCGCTCTTCCATCCACACGCCCGTTCTGCTCCCGCGGCCGCTCCGGGAGCGCGCGGAGCGCGGGGGCCGCGGCCGCTGGCGAGGGCGCGCAGCCAGGGAGAGCATCACAACCGGCTCGTGAAGAGCTAATGAAACGATAACATTTGCTGAATAAATTATCTGATGCCTTGTTTTTTTCTCAGCTTTGGTGTGTTATGATGGTGCAAGACAATAAAACTCTTATTTATGCCTGTCGGTAGCTGCTTGCTGACAGTGGGGAGAGATGAATGATAACCTGAATACTGCATTGCACCCTCTCCCCATGAACCCTGCTAATATTAGTTTGTCCGAAGTGTAAGGCCCTGAAAATAAGAGCTGATAAATGGAAACTAAAGCAGACACTTGACCTGCCTGACGTGCAAGCTCTTGCAGAAGAGCCAGGCGTTTCCAGCACCTGCTCCATTCGCTGAATATTGATAACACTGCTGAGCCCGGCGAGGGCTGCAAAGGGAGACCCAGAGTCCAACGGCTGCAAGGGGAGACATGGGGTGCAAGGGCTGCAAGGGGAGACACGGGGTGCGAGGGCTGTGTTGAACACTTCTGGTCAACAACCATTTCAAACCTTTAAACAAGAGGTGGAGGAAAAGCGACACCTGATTAACCAACCTGCCTGGCTCAGGCTTTGGGGCCATTTCTTTCTCCTTTTCCTTTAGCAATTCCAGGAGAACTGGAATTCCAGTATCTCCACGCTATCTCCTTGCAGCCAGCACTTCCCTAATCCATGCGTGACAGCACAATCAGTCACACTCTAAATTAAGCATCTCAAATAAGGATTTATTAGAATTAATCAGTCAATTAATGTATGCTCATGGAATGGAGTTTATTAAAATGCATTTAAGTGCATTAACTGCTAAATAAGATAGATATTGGCTATGGCGGCGGCTCCTGCGCAGAGCGGCCGGCGCGTCCCCGCTCGCGCCCTGCTCCTGTGCAGCGCTCTGCGCGTCCGGAGCAGAGCGCAGCTAATTAATCAGATGTTAATGACTGCTCAAAGGTGCAGCGGGCCGGGCAGCTATCCACCGCCGCCTCCCCCTTCGCGCCTCTCCCGCCTCCGCAATTAGATTGCGGCAGCTCCTCCTCGCGCGCCGCTCTCTGCTCCGCGGCCGGCGCGGGAAGGGAGGCGCTGCTCGCAGCCGCCCGCCCGCGCGCTCCTCAGCGCGCACGGCCAGCGCGGAACGCGCAATTCGCCCGGGGGAAAGGGGTGCAGCCCAGGGAAGAGCTTTTCTTTCTGCAAGTGCCGGGAGGGGGGCAGAGGTGACAGCCCTGAGGGGCTGGGAACCAGGAGCGCGGGAGGAGCCCTTGGTTCGCACAGCTCGCCTGGCCGGGCCCCCTCCAGAGAGCGCGGCCGCGGCATTAGGCAAATGTCCTCCTTCCAGGTGCAACGTGTGATTAATGCAACCGCAGGGCTTTGCACTCCCGCTTCCCCATGAAACCGATGGAGAAGAAGGCAAAGAAAAAATATGAATCTTTATTATATGCAAAAATATTCCAAGACGATGCAAATGAAGCAATCTGTGTCTCGCAAGCATTCCTCTGTGCACCGTTAGCAGAACTTCCCGGCCTGGAATTGCGATTTCTGATCACGAGCAAAACCCAGCGGCGCCGGAGCGCGAGCGGGAAGACGGGGCCGTGGAGGGGTGGCCGGCGAGGCGCCCGCTCCAGGGCATCAATTACCGGCAGCTTCTGGCAAGGCGGAATACCAAGTGTGCGGCGTGGGGCGAGAGCTCCCAGGGCTTCCCGGGATGCGGAGGTGCAGGGAGCGCGTCGCTCGCTCCTGCTGCGTGCGGCCTCCCCGGCCCCTCCTGGCCTCGCTCCGCGTCCGCGCCGGGCTTGGTGCCTGTCCGAGGAACTGCCTTGTTTCCTTGTCTCACTTCCATCACATTTGTTTCCAAGGGAACTATAGCCACTAGCTCGCTAGGCTGACACTTGAAGTCCGCTGCTTCCGCTCCGCTCGGCTCCCTCCTTGCCTTGCGAGGGGTCGTGAACGTTACGGATTCATGGGGCTTCCCGCAGGCCACCCCGCACGCTCCGGCAGAGCTCCCATCGGCCGGGAGCGGATCCGAGGAGCTCGCACTGACGTCCTGTTTGCTTCAAAGGCTGCTGGGTGCAGAGGACAGGGCACGGCAGCTCCGGAGCCGTCTCCTCGGGACGCTGCGGGAGAGGGCCCTGCCGGCCCCGGGAAGGGCAGCGGGACGTTCCCCTCGCCCGGGGCACCGGGGGGACGTGGGAGCCACCTCTCCAGGATGGAAGTGACTAAGGAGCTTGGTCTAATTAATAAGCAATGGAAGTGTAAACAACGGCATCAAAGGGAATTTAATTATTGATACTATGATATGATTGTGATTAATACAATTAGACTCTCTAATTGCTTTAGTAAGACCAAAAACCAATAGCGGCAGGTCACTAACGTGCCTCGCTCCCGGCCGCCCTGCACGCGGCAGCAACGGTAGCAGCCGCGAGGCCCCTGCGCCGGGAAGCCCCGTCCTGGCGGTGCCACGCGCCGAGGGGATGGGGCCCTGGTGCCCACGGACCAGGCGTCCCCGGCCACGCCACCGTGGCAGGAGCCGCCCGCAGGGCAGCTGCGCAGCTGGCCGGGCAGCGCTTCCAATCACCCGTGATGAAAACCTAATTATCGGCGCTAACGGGCGCTGGATTGGGCTGCAGGAATGCAAGAGCAATCCCTTCGGCTGCCATTGGATTGAGCGGTGGGGCAGTCCCATCACATGGACATGCTGAAATCAGAAGCAAATAAAAGCAAAAGAAAAACATCATCCATTCGAGTTTTGCTTCCCGCGGCAGGAAGGAGGTGACGGGGCCGTTGGAGCGGGACTCGTCCAGCAACGCCGGAGCGTGCAGGGCCCCTTGCGGTACAGCAGAGAGAAGCCCCCCCTCCTGCTTCTTCCTGAACTTTTATTATACTGAAATCAGTAAAGAAGTGGAACTCAGTAAAACGCCACCCACCTCTCAGACATATTTGCCTGGTTGGAAAGGCAGGTTCTAACCCAAAGTGGAGACGTGCTGGGCAGGGATGCCCTGCTGTGAGCCGCATTGGCTCACGGGTTCTTCCCGGGTTAGTCGCATTAGCATGGAAAATGCTCAGGTCAACCCAAAACGTGCATGTTTGCAGGCAGAACCGCGGGGACCCGCGTGCTCTCGGCCACCACATTTACTGCTCAGGGAAGTGGGAGATTCGAGAGCATTTTCAGCTGTGCATTACCCACCCGCCAGACTGTGACGGCTCTTTGTGAGCTGTGACGCTCCGCTGCATAAAAGCAGCGTTTAGGACCCATTTTAAAATTCATATTTTCTACCACATAGAACATAACGGCTCCTTGGGAGCCAATTTAATGATTACCAGATAGATATGTTGTTAGAGTTATTATGTTTTTAAGACACACATTTATCTAGAGACCGTTTGCACAAGGGGGTTAAGCCCCGTCAACGGGTCCAAGTGCACCAAGTCCCGGCCGCTGCACAGGCTCTTTTCTGCACAAATCATGTGATAAAATTTTGCCAGGGCCCTTCAGGCGCAGCCCCAGCTCAGCTCCCGGCTGCCTTTCCACACAGGACGGCGCGTGCAGGAGCACTCGGCTTTCCCACCTCCCCGTTAGAGTTTATTAAATTCTCATTGCAGCCTTGACGCATGAGGCTCCTAATCCCATTACAGGCAATTAGGCGGCTCGCGGCGCGGGTGACCGGTGGCCGCGGCGGGGCCGGGCGGGCGCTGCGACCTTGGGGTAGCTCGCAGCAATGCCAGGGCACACGGCGGCCCCGGGAGGCGCGAGCGGCTCCGCTTCCAGCTGCGGCTTCACCCCACCCGGCACGGGCTGGACCGGGGGACACGGCCGGGGGCGGCCCGAAAGCAGAGCGGGGCTGCACGTCCGCCGCGGGGGCCGCGCCGAGCGGCGCCGCTGCCGGGCGCCAGCCTGCGAGCACGCTGCGTGCAGCACGCTCGCATGGAAACACCGCGAGAGCCAGGCCAAATGAAGGCGGAAAATCACCTTTGGGGAGGCAAAACCCTCCTTTGTTTACAGCAAAAGGCAGATTTATGGGTTAATAAACATCTACAATTAGCCCCTGAAAAAATAGACTCAGGTAGACAGGAAATATTCATTCAAATCAACTATAAATTAAGATCAGCCTAATTTATGTCCATTAAAATGGAAAGGCACATTATCTCCCATTCAGAGGAATTTGTATTTGATGCAAATAGAACAAATTCCGAAACTTTAGAAATGTTCTTTGATTGTTCATTTGCATCGTTAACCAATGTAGAACGGGACTATGATTTGAAAACGGGAGAACAGAAGGAACAATAATTAGTTATGTAAATAATGTGGCATTCTTGTTTATAATTAGTTCAAGAATAAAATAAAATTCACGCATGTCACAGGACTAATTTTCGTATGCAAATTAACAATCAAAATTATAAACGGTAATAATGCAGATTGGGAGAATGTGGCATTTTTAATTTATTAGGCAAGGCAGAAGCTGGAGCTGATTCCGGCTGACGTGGGAAGGATTCAGGGGCGCCTCGGCTG
Organism: Nothocercus julius; assembly: GCA_013398735.1. Classification (NCBI taxonomy): domain Eukaryota; kingdom Metazoa; phylum Chordata; class Aves; order Tinamiformes; family Tinamidae; genus Nothocercus; species Nothocercus julius. Next base: position 812,211 of record VZSV01000257.1, on the reverse strand, counting down.
AGCGGAGCATCCCAGGAGGCGGCGGGATGCGCGGTACCCGACTGCACATCCCTCCCGCCGCGGCAGCCAGCGCCGGCCCAGCTCCCGGTCGCCAGCCCCGGGCTGCACCTTTCTGTCAATCCGTCACTTTTAGGGTAATTTAACACCCCCCGAGCATCCCCCGTGAACTACCAGCGATTTCCCCTGGCCTCTCCTGCATCCCTAATTCTTGGCTTAGGAAAATCCCTCCCACGTGTGCAGGTGGGAGCCGTCCCCACTGCAGAGGACGAGGAGCGGCGCCGGGCAGCTGCTTGGGCCAGACCTGCTGCTTTCTGCGGCTGCTGGTGCTTCACCACCCCACTGAGATGGGGCTGCAGGGCTGGGACGAGGTGCCCTGACAGGGAGGGAAAATCCTTGCGGAAAAGGCAAGAAGGGGACAAAGCAGTGGCAATGATTTGATGGCCTTTCCCCAGTGCAAGGGGGCTGCACAAGGCGGCTCCTCGCCGCGTTCATGGGCGCGCTCCGCGGGCTCTTTCCAGGGAGACGGGCGAGCGCCGGCAGCAGCGAGGGCTCTTCAGGCGTGGAGGAGGCCGTGAGCAGAGCGATGCCCTCCGACCTTCAAAAACATACCCAGGAAATTGCCACAAAACAACCCCGCGAGCGAGCAGAGCCGCCCCGGGTCCGGCGGCTCCATGACCACGCGCTGCAGGACGGCGCCGACAGGGGACAGGAGCAGGACGGGCCGCTTCCCAGGGCAGCTGTGTCCGTGTCCTGCCGGCGGCGAGCGCGGGGACAGCCGGGTCGGCACCGCGGGTGAGAGGGACGCGGCCACTGCAGCGCCCGGAGCCGCGTCCTGACCCCGCCGCCCGGCTAAACAAACCGAGTAAATCATCCTGGCAGGGAGATAATTAAATAATTATCAGCCACTTAATAACAAGGAGTGGGTGTTCAGCATTAGCATATTAGACAGTGTCTTTAAGGGCTAATTGTTGCATTACATCAGAGTTACTCATTCATTATTCTTGTCATTTCGGGTGATAATTTGCACTTTAGGAGACAGAGACGATTTTAGCAGGCAATTAGAGACATGTCAGGCTTGGCCTAGTGAGTTACTGTCACAATTATTCCATTTTTTCCGGTGTCCTCATTTGCAGGAGTGTATTTAAGGGCAGTCTAGTAATTTCACGGTTAGGCAAAATAAGCGGCGACAGCAGCAGGCAGGGCCGGGCCGCGGACAAGGCTGAGCGCGGTGCACGGTGCGCGCGCTGCCAGCGCCGCCGCGACCCCGAGCCGCCGAGCTGCAGGCGCGCGCCGCCTGCTCCTACCGCCCGTTTTGCACAGAGCAAAAAAGGAGAAAAGCACAAGAAAAGAGGGTTTCTATGCCGCCGCCTGAAATGCTCCAGCGACACGCGTTTTGGGTCCCGGGCATCCCTGCTGGCCCCCCGAGGGCTGCTCGTTTGGGGAGGTTGCCCCTCCGCGGCCCCGGCCTCGTGGCCCCGCCGGCTCCGCGCCGGCCGGGACGCGCTCCGGGACTCCGCAGTCACAGAGCTACGACGGGGACTAAACACTTCCTGAACCACTGCTGAAGGAAAGAACTCGATAGGGAGCAGCTGCACCTTGGGATACATGCATTATAAGGGCATATACAGTCAAATAGAGTTAATTAAGCTAAAACCATAGTAAATCTGTCAGATCCATATTAACACGAGAGTCAAAATTGTGGAAAATATAGTATTTTCGATAATAAATCCTCTTCTGTTACAGATTTATGTTGGCATCTGCATAGTTACCATAGTTTTACAATAATCATTGATCAATCAAAGTTTTATGACAAAACTATAATTTTACTGTGTTTCTTTCTTACTTAGTTTCCTAGTTTGCTTAATTCCCAGAATGCAATACAGTAAATCTTTTGATCTGAGATATTAAGTAGATAATAAGAATGCCATGTAAGATTTGCTTATATTTTAAACTGTCTTTACAAATGATTTATAATTAGGACCAAATCTAAGACAAAACATTATTAAAGTCGAAACCCTCTATAAATTACTAGAGTTTGCTTATGCCTGTAGTAATTTATTAGGGTTTTACTACAGTATTTTCTCTGGCGATATCCACAGCTTTATATGTCATAAATGGAAAATATGAGTTTGTAAACTATACGGAAAACAAGAATGATCCCCTGTGACCTGAGATGACAGACTCCTACTCTGATACAACATCAAAATCATTTTTCAGTGGAAACATAACGGTACCAATAATATAATTGTGGCAGACTCAAAATGCACTTACTCTTTTAAAATTAAATCTTTATTTATATGTTTTTTAAAGCTGTCCCATTTATTGAAGGTACCTACCTGAAAAAAGACTGGCTGAACAAAATCCCCCGCCTGGAATTCCTCCCGCTCAGAGCCTGCGCTCCCGCGGAGAAGTCCCTGTTGGAGCTGGGGTTGCGCCAGGAGTCGCTTGCGAGCAAGGGGAAAACCGGGGAAACAAGTTAAACAGAGTAACCCTCTCTGCAGCTCTCCCCTCTGCCCGCGGAGCTACTGGGCTGACAAATTATCTTCAAACACAAGGTTTTCCTGAGCATCATCCCTGAAGAACCTCCCACGTGCCGTGCTGGTACGAGACACCATGTTCTGAACCGATCCAAAAGCCGCCTCGATTCACGTAGCGGTGCCTGGGCGCTCCTGCCGCGAGCACCGCTCTGCGCTGGCAAGGACGATGCTGCAGCTCTCTGGAGAAAGCTGCGGGCGAGGCACCGGCTGGGAGCCCGTCCTGCGGCACGAGCGGCCGGACGCTCCCGCTGCCGGGCTGGGCGGATCCCGCTGAAAACACCCTGGGAAGCAGCCGGGGTGGCAGCGGCAGCGGGAAATCCTGCGCGCCTGGAGGACAGCTCCGAGGAGACGTGTTGTGCCCCGGAAGGGGCTGGTGTTTCTGAGGGCACCGCGCGCTCCTCTCCCTGTCCCTTACGGAGCCCGTCGGGCGCAGCCCGGAGCCCGGCTGACGGCGCGGAGCTCGCGGGCCCAGCCCAGCTCCCACGCTGTGTCGGGACGCGCACAACCGGAGGAGCGATCCGAGCGAACCCACGGCGCGGAGGCACCGACGGCGGGCGATCAGCTCACTTGCACTAGAGCCGTTTGTGGACACTCATTCAGAATTAAAATCCTGTTAATTTGGTTTAGTTCAATTTACGAGGTCCTTTAATTCTGAATAGGACTTTCACTGCAGGAGGGGATTTAATGAGGTTTAGCTAATCCACTGTAAATTCACACCTTAAATTAATTCAAATTAAATTTCCTGAGCGGCACCGGCGACAGGACCACAGGTAGCCGGAGCACATGGGACCCGGTCAGGAAGGGTCCATAGGGCAGGTTTCTCTCGGGAAATGCGGCATTATTGGAACTGGCATTGGCAGCATCAAGGTGAGGTTTTAAGAAAGAAAATTTCAGAGGGATTTGTACTGGCTCGGCCCTTTTTTCTTGCTACTACAAAAAATAATATTTTGGTATATTCAAAATGGAATTAGTCCATGTTTCTATTTACTATATGCAATATTATTCTATTATTATATACACTTCGTAGTACTCGGGGTTCTTCTGAGTGCAGCACAGACCCATTTGTCCCACCGCAGCACAGACCTATGCAGATCACACCAGCCAAATTTCACGCGATTCCAACAGCCCAGTGCTGGGCTCCGGCTGCCAGCACAGGGACGGGGACGGTGTCACCGGGGCGCGCGACGCAGGGACTGCGCCTGGCCAAGCCCTCGCACCCCACGAACACTCCTGCATTTTGTGGTTATTAACCAGCCATAAAACTCCCTTCTCCCTCCTGCCACAATCATCTTCGTAAACGTTGTGAGCGCTCACGAGGTTAATGCGGAACCGTAACTCTGCAGGGGGCGGCCGGGCGAGAGGAGAGCAAGTGTCCGTAAACCCGCAGGATCGGCTTCGCCGGGTTTATTTAATCCAGGGCCGTTTCCCAAAGCAGCGGCCGGGCACGTTTGCTTGGATTTTACAGTGAAATTTGAAATCCACAGTTACAAGGAAACACTTATTTTCTTGCCCTTCAATGATCAAACAAGTGGCGTCAAGGCACAAGAAAGCTGAGTTTCCATTAGTCGAGCTGTTTTCTTTTTGCTGTAAAATATCAAATATTTTGACATTTCCATCAGACTTTTCTTTGTATCAAAGCTTTAATGGCAGAATAATCTCAAGGCTTTCAGACTTCATAGGTTTTTATGTTTGCAGCCCTCCCTGCTTTGTAAGGGGACACTTGGGAAGGAACACGTTGCTCCTTGCTCAAAGGCAGGGAAGAGAAACGCGGCGTGCGGCAGGGGCGGCAGCGGGGCCGAGCCGAGCGCCCTCCCGACACGGAGCTGCCGCTTCCCGAGCGGCTCCGCGAGCGGCGGCTCTCGGCCCCAGCCGGTGCCCTGGCAAGCTGCAGAGTTTAAAGCTTTATGCTCTAAAATGCTTAGAATGAAAAATATCTCCGTGACCAAAACAAAAGGTTTAACTTAAAAACTTCATTTTGCCTAAAATGTTCCATTTCTTTGCAACAAAAAATGAGAAACTACCTTTTTTCCCAAGAAAGCCTTTCGCTGTTTGATTACGCCGAGTGGGTTCCCATTATGGCTCCTTCTGCGAGGAAGAAAGCTTTTAGTGAGATATCCTTGCGAGAAGCTTTCAAAACACCAGAGATTGGGGAGAGGCTGTTTAGCAAACAAGCTATTTACACGCGGTTTCAACAAACGGAACGGTTCCAACGTTTCCCTAGACTGCAGCCATTGGAGACTGGCTGTGCTTCCCCCCTCTCCCGGAAAGCACCTGCGCTCCCCTCTGACCCTCCTTCCTTCCCCGTCAGTGCCTCCGGCGCCGGGCACGTCCGCGGCGCCCTGCAGCGACGCCCCTGCGAGG
>VZSV01000257.1:792154-804852 GCA_013398735.1 Nothocercus julius | reverse complement strand
GCCCCGCTCGAGGATGCCGAGCGCCGGGAGCGCAGCTGCCCGCTATGCCACGTGCAAGGGCAGGGGGTCCCCAGCGCCCACGGGACACGCGGGGGACACGCGGCCACCCACGGCCTCCGCCCCGAGCGGCTCTGCCCCAGGCGCCAGCCCCGTGCGAAGCCCTTCCTCCTCCCCGTCACGAGAGCAGCTAAACGGTTCCGCTTCGCGCGTCTTCCCCACCCCGCGTGATGAGATTTCTTTTTCTTTCTTCTTTTTTTAGTACTGCGGGGTGCTAAAACCACTCTTCCCATTAGGGGCTAGACATACTCTGAGCCTTAATGATAGATTAAATACCAAATACCTTAACATTTGAAAAATGACATTTATTATACAGAGTTGTAAATAGAGAAAAAAAAATGACAATAGAACACAGTGTAGATCTTACATAAACCGCACCGGCTCGGTGTAATGACTATGATAATGTCAGTGCTAACAAGCAGATAATTGGCATCACTGAGATAATTTTTGGCACCTTATGCAGAGGGGAAACTGTTCTGCATAATTATTTTACCTAGGAATATTCTTCATTTAACAGGTCTATTTGCATAACGGTTGGAACTTTTTAAGCTGTAAAGGGTGTTTAATATGTTGATTCGTTTTATCCACGAACCAATTGTTTATTCATGAGAAGCTGCACGTGCGGACGCCGGTGAGCCGGCGGCGGTGACCGCGCTGGAGGCCGGAGCCCCGTGCAGGGTGTGCGGGAGCTGCCCAGCCCGCGCCACCACCTCCCGCCTCTTACAGGTACCATAAAACTGAGCCATTTCCTGCAGTCAAACTCTATTTCCCAGCTTTAAAGAAGCGGATAACGCCTACATTTCCCCATCAGCAGAAGGCACCTGCCGGGTGCCCCCGCCCCAGTCGGATGCTCTGGTGGGATGCTCCATAGGATGCATCCCGCCGCTGCCTTCCGCAGCGCCCCGTTCTGCGCGTGGTGCCTCCAGGGGCACTGCGAGGGGCCGCCGGTGCCCCAGCCGGCCAGGGTCTTCGCCTCTTCACACATGGGCTCCGCAGCAAAGCGAATTCCTTCCACTTCGTAAGGTCCAGCGTGCGCAAATTAAGCACATCAATTGCTACGTTGCAATTAAGCAGGGCTGTGTGATAAAATGGATGCGCAAGGCGACTCACACAAGCCCTGTTTATGTAGTATTTCTAATTAGATCAACCTACAGTAAGTCAATGTTATTAACACATTTCAGCGCAGAGATGAGAGCATTTCTCAGTCCAAGTGTCGCCTTGACAGGCCAGGCTGATGAGCTTGCTCCGTGGCCAGGCAATGTCAATGATGTCCCTGCGAGTGTGTGCCAAGCTGTCTGGAAGCACAAAAGACGCTGGAAGCCGCCCTGGATTCGCAGCACAAACACATACCTGGCCCCGGCCCAGCAGCAGGTGCTGCCTTCTCTACAAGGCTCGGAGCAGCCCGGATTTGCCTCCCTTTGCCACCCTCAACTCAGGGCTCCTCACCCATCCCCGCCAGGTTCTGTGCTATGTATCAGACTGCTCTTTGTCCCCATCCAAAACACATTTCCAAAACAAGGGATGACTCCTGGCTCAGACAGGATGTTCCATCCCAAACCCTCAGCCTGTTCGTCAGCACTGCCAGGATCACTGTGATTCATAGGAGCTCCGGAGCACAAAGGCTGCGCTGGAAAAGTTCAAATTCCCCCCAGGTTACACTTTGATGCCTACTTGGCTTCTCCATCTCCATTTCGGAATGTGCTGGCAACTAGGAAAGCACCAGATATTCTCTGACAAACACTTTACATCCAGCACAGTGTTCTTGGCCCTTTGAGAAGGGAACGTGAGGCTCCTCTGCAGTCTGAAGTTTCCAAGCAGGCACTCAGAGCCCCTCAATCCATACTGCATTCCTTCTTGTGCCTGTGCAGCCATTACTTACAAAGAAAACCCTCAGAAAAAAATAATTACGAGCAAAAACTTTGACAGAAACCAGCATGTCAATAAGGAGAATCTTACAAACTCCTATTTTATGAAAAACACATCTAATCTTTTAGGTCCCACATCAGCAAGGCCAGAAAGAATTGTTAGTAAATCATTGCTGCAGCTTTGATTCCGCAAAGTCTCACATATCCCTAAAGTTTCAACCTGTGAGAACTCCTATTGACTATCAAATTAATCATGTGCTTAAGTACCTTGATGAGTAAGAGCCCTAGAAATGATTTGCCAACACACTTACCATAAAGCAGTTCCACACTGCAGAAGAACTAGATGAAGAACATGCAATATTTGGATTCAGAAATTTCAAACAGAAGTCCCAATCCCTGATGTTTTCCTCCAACATCTTGCCCACTTTAGGTAAAATCTTTAAATCTGCTAAAGGAGACTACATATTTTCCGAACCGGCAGACATGAATTTTCCTGGGAACTGAGCTATCCGCGCACGTGATTCTGCAGCTGCTTGCCCGCGCGGGTCCGAGCGTGTGCACGCGCCTGGGTGGGCTCCTCCGCAACGAGCCGCGCTGCAGATTTCAGTTCCGCCAATTTTTGTTAGATCAGAATCCGTTTCTTCCCAAACAAGGCTCTTGGCTGTAGAGAAGAGGTCTGTAACGTGTTTGTTTTGGGAGCGTTTACATGAGACGTTTGACTGCTCGGATGAGGTTTCCCTGCCCTTCATGTTCGCGTTGCGGCTGGAAGGAAGAGCCAGTACCGGGAGACGGGCTCCGGGGCGATACATCACATCCCCCTTCCGCCAAGGCCATCTCGCCGGCCTCTAATGCTCTGCAAAATGCTGCACTCTGCTCTTTTACAAACTTCACATACAAGCCTGCAATTTTTCAGCTATCCCCTGGATTTTCCAGAGCACCGAGTCATCCGCAGCTCCCCCTCGCCGGCGCCCAGGCCCCCAGGAGCCACCAGCACCGGCTCCAGCACTTCCAATAGGTGCTGTCCACCTGCTGCACTAACAGCGCCTGAAGCGCCTGCCTTCAACCACGGCCGGGCCGGGCCCCCGAGAGGGGTCCAACCCTCCCAGGACCCGCAGGTGAGAGCTGGAAGCCGCTCTGCTCCTGCTCGTCGCGGCACCGTAATTGCTGCGTCCTGCGCCGCCCACGAGTTCGGTACCACTCTTTTTACGACTCCAGCAGCCCATCTGTCTTGGGCATGGAGACCACACTTGCTCCTGTTTGATTTTTCTCCTTTTCAATTCCCAAGTCAGCTCTAGCTCAGTGAGTAGATTTATTACTGCTTCGCTGTCCGCCCTGGCTTCATGCCACAGAAGGAAAGCAGCAGCTCACACAATATTTTAAATGAAAGGAAACATAGTCCTGTGCTGACTGCCGTCCGCACCAAGCAGCGGTTCCCAAACGGAGGGCAACGGTCCCAGAGGAGCCTGACACATGAGCCCGGGCTCCTAGGCCAGCTGAGGCTTCGGGGCGCCTCTCCAGTGCCTGACAGCACGGGCAGCCCCGGGGACGCTCCGAGCACCGAGCGGGTTGGGTTGTGCCGACGTTGATCACAACTGCGTCTCTGCTCCCACCTTTATGAGACGCTCAGAGGGCTGTCACAACTCTGCCAAAATAAAGGGAGAGAGGCTTAAAATTTCCTTTTTTCTTCCCGAGAATGACATGCAGGAGAGATGTGAAACCAAAACTGAGCCGAGAACCGTGCCATGGCAGAAAGGGTGCAGCACCTGGCAGCAGGCCACGTGCCGTGCTGGGGGCTCGGGCACTGCCGCGGCCGCGGCAGCAATAGCAGCGATGGAGACGCGGCGCAGAGCTCTCAAGGACACACCAGAGACCGCGTGTGACACCGGCACGGCAGCCACGCCGGCGGCAGCATTGCTCTCTGTCCCATGAGGAACGCGGTGAAGTTGGAGGTTTAGGAAATGGCACTGGCCAGGGGATGGAGGAGCTGCCGACCAGCTCCACCAAGTCATGGGGTGACTCATCTCCTCTGGCATGGAGGAAAGTCCAAGGAAAGTGACAAAACGCAGGGCCCGAGGGGCTCCGGGGAAAACCCCGGCAGTCCTGCCGAGGCCTGGCTGCTTCGCCTGCTCGGCTGATGGAGCCCCTCTTGATTCAAGATGCTGAGGACATTATTGATCTAAACAAGTTGTCAGTGCAGGAAAAGTTGTAATTGCTGCTGTAGTTCCATTGTAACACACCAGCCCCGAAGGGAAATTAAAGTTTGTAGCTAATAGGGTTGTATGATCCTTCAACCTTTGATGTATCGAATCCAGAGTAGCCTATGGAATACTGATTTGATGCACAAAGGATCATTTTTAACAGCTGCTGCACCTCCAATTTCCTCAGATCTAATTCCCTGTTCGATCCCGACATGCGGAATGTGCAGCTGCAAAGGAGCGGCACGTGCTGCTCCGGGCGGCATCAGTCCATCCTGGTCTGGGATCCTGGCTGCTCTGCTCCAAGTCTCTGCTGCGAACGCCGACATCCCTGCGAGTCCCGACTCCTGCTGCGTGACTGAACCAGGCGGGAGCGACAACCGGGATGAGCCGGCACGGCCCGCGCCTGTGCCTGCTGGCTGGCCGGGCGACTCCTGCGCTCCAGCCGGCACTAACTCCTGCAGCGCCGCGGGGAAGGCCGGCTGCAGAGCTGGTAGACAGGAGGGAATAGAGCGCCGGGTGCCAAGGGGGACGGTGGCCACACCTGGGCCCAGCGTGGGGCCGAGCAGCGGCTCCTCCAGCCCTGCGCACTGCCCAGGCCGGGAGAACACAGGGAGAGACAGGGAGACGCGGCTGACGCCAGGCTGGGCTGGGCTCCGCGCGGCTGGCGCCGCCCGGCTCGCGTGCCGGAGCGCTGGTGCCGCTGCTGCTCCAGCTCGCGCTGTGCCCGGGGCTGCCATGGCCATCCAGACAACAGGAATTCTGCAGCAGAAGCATCAGTTCCACGAATTCAGCTTCCCGAGCGTAATGCGTCATCTTCCTGCTTGGACACGACTTCTCACAGCAGCAATTACTGATCTTTTTAAGCCCAATTGCCAGCTCCCTCATTAATCACTCACAATTATAACATAGGAGCCTGCTAAACAGTCGGTCCCCAAGGGCGGCTGTCGGGAGCAGCTCGCGGTGCTCCGGTTGTTGGCGCTGGGAGCAAGCGGAGGCGGGAGCTGCCCGGGGCTCCGTGGGGACGGGGCTGCCGTCCTGGTGTGTCCCCGCGGGGCGGCAGGGCCACGTCGGCCCCTCGCAGCGCTCCTGCCTTCCCAGGGACCTCCCCTGGGATCAGGCAGCCCGGGGTGCATCCTGCCATGCTCCCACAGACACGCAGGGTCTGCATTTTGAAGACGCTCTCTCTAATTACTTCCGTTAATTAGTGCTTCACCGGCACTGCAGATGAAGCAGGGGGAGAAGCCCCTGAGGATGCAGCGCTGTCCCCACTGCGGGCCGCGTCAATGACACCCCGGGGCCGAGGGAGGGACGCGGGGACCTGCCGCTGCCACCCCCGGTCAGCCCCGCACCCGGGCCCCGAAACCCCGCCGAGGACAGCAGGCAATTTAGACCTGCGTGCAGCAACTAATTAAATCAATATGAGATAATGAACAGCAATTAGAGGTCCAGCTAGGCACATCTTCTCTTGTAAATACTGTTTCTCTCCCAACGGGAAGCTCTTTTTTAATAATCTGTTTGTGTTTCATTTCCAGGAGCCGTAATTCCCCAAAGAAGCAATTTGGGAAAGTGATTTGTTTGTCTGTATAATTGCCAAAGCACTTAGTTAGACTTGTTTGTTTTTCTTAGCTGCTGCTACCCCCGGAAGAAGCAGCGCAGACACCGCGGGGCTGCTCCGGCTCCTCGCTGTGTTTCGGTGTCCTGCTCCGCGAGCTCCGTGCCCGGCTCCTCTCCAAGGCCGGGCATCCCCACGCAGCCCTCGGCCTTGGCGCGGCCAAGGAAGCAAAAGGACCTCGGGGACGGAAGCACCGCGCGGGGACCTGGGCGCCCGCGGCGTCGTGCAGCCCCTGCCTGCGCCATGGGCGCCCGCGGGCAGGGCCGGCACGGCGAGGGGCTGCTCCAGGCGCCGCCGGCGCCGCCTCGTGTCTCGTCACGCAGAACGTCACCCCGTCTGACGGAGCGGGGCCTCCTCGGGCCCCGCACGCCAACCCAGCGCCGCGCTCCGTGCTCAGCCCGGCGTCCCGCGGAACGCCACCTCCTCCGACAGCTTTCAGCGCGTTTCCTTTCATGGAATTGCCCTTCCTTTTTCCTTCTTTCTGTTTCATACCGCAGGCGTGATGCAGACGTTCTCCGTCCCGCGTGGCCTTATCTCCCGGGGCTGCTCCGCGCTCCTGGCTTCTGTCAGCCTGGTCTGCACTTCTCACCCTCTCCTTTTGTGGAAGTTTCTGCAGACTCCTTATATCGCGCCGCGGCCGCGCAGGGGTCCCTGTTCCCGCCCTGGACCGGGGCCCTTGTGGCTCTGACTCCAGCTCCCCACATGCGGCTTTCCCGGCGACGGCCGTTCCCGGCATCCCGGAGCTCTCCACAGCCCTGCCGGCCTTTCCCTCCGCCGGCTCCCGCGCAGCTCCTGCGGCTCCGCTCATTCCTCCCACGAGGCACCTCCGGGAGCCGGTTACCAACGCGGCTCTTCGGCAGCGGGCTGCCCCTTTGCGGGCTCTTGAGGAGCGGTTCAGAGCTTCTCTCAGCCTTTCCTGCCTTTAAATAAGGCAAAGCCACCATTCCCTCTGGTGACTTAATGAAAGGACGGTCCCCGGCTCCGGTGAGCCACCCCTTCCCGGGCTGCAGGGGAGCCCATTTCATGGTCGCGAGCTGACACCAGGTGAGTGTTATTGTTGCTATCAGTTATTTGGGCATAAGCTCAGAACCTGCCCCATTACAAGGCTACAGTCCTGGCCTAGACACCACTTACGTTAGCTAAATGGGATGTAAACAGGACATGAATAGCAGGTAGGTTTTGGATGGGTGCTCACACAGACATCCACATCACCCAGCGAGAGCGCAAACAAACTCCCTGCGACAGGGAATTGCATCTCCTGGGCTCCGAGATGGATGGGCGTGAATGAGCATCCCAAAAGCACAAATTACTTTGACTGAAATGATCTCAGAAAGCTGAAGAACCCTGATTATTCCCGCATTTCAGCCTCTGCACAGCGCTTATCTTGCACCGTTATTTGGGGAGAGCCAGTGCACCTGCCTCTTGCTGCAGATCCGCAGCAGGAAGAGGGTTCCCGGGAGCCACTCCCTGCAGCCCTCCCGCGCCGCCCGCGCCACTGCGCGTGCCGCCCACTGCCACCGCGACATCAGCCGCCTGCCGCGGGAGCGCTCACTGCCACGGAGTCATATTAAATGGCAATAACCTTTCAAATTAAACCAAGCACCTTGTTTATTAGCAGTTAAATGCTTCCCTGAGCCTCTGAGCTACGGCAGGACACGGCACCCTGTATACAATCCCATAATTGGATATCTATGGCTTGTTTAGTTTGGAGCCAATTAAATAGCAAACAGGTTATAGTCTGCATCAGCATTAAATATGACTTTAAACACTTCCTGCAAGGATTAGTTATTATTTAATTCAGCCATATGCTATGTCAGGCAATGCTCTGAAACACGCAGGATGGAAGAGGTCTGGGTCATTCCTGCAGGGAAGCAGATAAGGAAAAGCAGCCACAGAGACGCTCTGACACTGCCAAGGAGGAAGAGGAAGGTGACAGTTTATAAGGCATCCACAGTTACCCTTCCGCCACAGAAACAGGGGAAAGTCCTGCAAGGCCTGCATACGTACTGAGGTGCAATTTGAGTCCAGCCCTAGGTATGAAATCAAGAACTGGACAGAAAAATCCAATTTTTTAACAGGAAATTCACATTTTTCATCATATCACTTGCAGATTATATTTAATTAATAACCCGAACCAATAGAAAAGAGTGGTTCTTCCATACTGAAAGTACTTCCAGAGCCTAAGAGCATCTTCGGAGGCTCTTCGGGACCCCCAGCAGAGGCTGCTCTGGGCGCTGCCCCAGCTCGGGAGCTGCGCGGGCCACTCGGCGGGGACAGCTGGGGAGGGGCCGCACGCGCAGGCTGCTCAGGAGGCTCCTGCTCGCACGGCCTCGGTGGAGGCCAAGTGCCACCAGCTATTTCCGCACATCGTTATTCACACGAGCAGCTCAAGCAGCAGGGCCAAAGAGACACCCAGACAGACTTGAGATTCTCATCAAATGATCAGGGAAAATCGCTTCTCCCTATGGCTCCTCAACGCTCAATACCAGCATCCTGGTTTTCCATGCCCAGACATGAGGAACTGGAGGCTGCAGAGCTCCACATGCTGTACAGAGCAGTGGTGCTGCAGACGACGTATCCAGCAGCAGGAATGAGAATGTTTCCTGCTGCCAAAAGCCCCAAACTGCCGCCTTCCTCCCTGCCGCCCGTGCTATGGAGCTGCCTCCTTCAGGGCAAACGCTCAGCCTGTCTCTCTGTTTAACATCTCGGATCCTGAAGCTGTGCAGTGTTTTCCTTACAGCTTTGAAAAGAGACAGGCATATTTTGACAGACTAAGATTATCTGAAATCATCTCTCTCAGAGCGAGTGGTTGGTATATAGAACTTAATTATAAATTAATTAATAGTGGTAAATTTACAATCCAAGGTAGAGGGAGAAAGAGGAAGGAAAGCCTATTTCAGAATGAATGCAGCAAGTCTGTAACACACAGAGCCAAAATAAAAGTCCTAGCAAAAAACCTCCCCAGACGTCGGCAAGGTGCCCAGGGAAGTGGATTAGGCAGCGGCTCTGCTGGCTTGCGCGGGCTTGGAGCCGGCTCCTCCTGGCGACCTACCTGCGCGAGGCTTCATCCCACCCCTCTGGCCTGCTGGAGCTGGGAGACAAGTGGGAAAATGTGGCCAAATTCCGCTTGGAAAGCTCAAACATCACAAGAAGTAGTTCCAATAATTATTTAAAACCAAATGTGGGGATTTGAGAGCACCTTGAGCTGGTGTCCCAGGTCCCCGCTGCAGTTTGCATTCAGGAGAGGCAGTAAACCCCCTAGAGACACTATGAAACACTTGAGATCCTGGGCAGGATGGTGACAAGTGGCACTTTTGCTCAGCTTAAGGCTGGTGTCCTGACTGGGCACAGAGCCCCACGAGGTACCTTGTGTCCCTGTGAACCATTCCCGACTCCACGATGACGATCTGGTAGATCCTCCAGCTGGAGCAAGCGGGGCCCGGGGTGGTCACCCTTGTTTCCATCATCTATGATGGAACATAGGGACAAGCAAAGGTGATTTATAGAGAAAGCTAGGACGTGCAATTAAGACATTATAAGGTAAAAAGTAAAGCAACTACTATTCTTTAAAAGCGCCATCGACAAAGGAAAGCTGCAGGACACACTTGCAGCGAGCTGAAGGTGCGAGGGAAATCACGGAGCAGCCGGCGACGGTTTGAACTCTCCCCGCTGCACGGCACGAACCCCGGCACGCTGCTTCCCTGCTCCGTCCCGCGGCGCCTCGGGAGCGGGCGGCGCCGGTGCCGTGTCCCAGGGCAGCGCCCAGGCCACAAAACACTCGGGCTCCAACTGCCTCCCGCCCCGCAGCGCCCGTCCGGGCCGAGCCAAGGTCCCCGCTGCGAGCAAGGGGACGGCGGCGCCGCTGCCCGCGCCGCCTGCCGGCACCGCCGCGTGCCGGCTGCGGGGGGAACCAGCAACGCAGCCCAACAACAGCCGGTTTCTCCAAAAGTGCCTTGCCAGGCACATCAAAACAGCCCACTGGGGCTCTGCTGTTGTGATGAATTTTTCAATGAAGTAATGCAAGATCAAAACCCACCCGTTCTCACTGCCCTCGCTCCCTTAAACATCTCAAAGCTAGTAATGAATTATGGTATAGGCTTTTTTTTTTTTTTTGGGGGGGGTTGTTTTGTTTTACATTTTATTGTAATATTTTAGTATCTGTCACACAGTGTCATTCAAAGGAGACTGTTTCACTGTTTTTAAATGAGAGCAATCCTCCAGAATTTCCGTTCTGTGAAACAGAGATTTCCCTTTTTGTGAACCAATTCAGGATGAAAGAAAAAATCATTTGAAATATAGAAATTCCCTTTGGGAGACATTTTGTTTTCAGATAGGTTAGTTATCAGCAACATCTCGATATTGCCTCAAAGTTAAAATGTCACCCGATTCCATTCCAAAGCCATGCTACAATTTACTGAATATTCAATGTTAATTGCAGGCGTCACCAGTCAGGGTTGCTCTACACTCAGTCCTATTCCACTGTATGAGACAAACCTGTTCTGAAGAGTTAAAAAAACCGCTTCCTTAATTAAGTCTTCCATAAGCACATCTTTTAATTTGTGTCATATTTGCCTAAATGCAAAGATGAAAAACATTCAGTTTCTGAAAGTCGTTATATCCTGAACTCCTCACATTTGCTGGAGAGAACACCCAAGTTTGGTAGACTTTTTAAAATTCTTGTTGTAATTTTGTTAGAGAACATCATAAATTAGCTGTCACTGTTTTTTAAAGGTTACTGAACGTGTAAAATAATGTTTGCCCAATGCGGGAATGCAGTAGTTTACGCAATTATAAAATAGCACATCAAAAAACGCCCGCCTCTCCCTCGCCGCCTGCATAATTCATCACTCACTCCGTTGTCACGGGCCAGACCTTTCATATCTTTCAGGCAAGGAAAAATTAAGCTTACATTCTCCTCCCCAATTAAAAATTTAGAAGTTTAAAAGAAGCGAGTTTGTCAAGAGCGGCGCCTCGGGAAGGCGCGGCGGCGCCGGGCGGCACCAAGGCGCGCGCCGGCACCGCGACACGACGGCACCGCAACACGACGCGGCGCTGCCCAGCTCCCCGGGGCCGCGTCCCCGGCCTCCCGGCACGTCCCCGGCGCCAACACCCGAGCGAGCCCGAAAGGCGGCGGCGGCACGGGAGCCCCGCGCCAGGAGCGCCCCGGTGCAGAGCCCGGTGCCACCGCGCGCCCCGCGCTGCAGCCCGACGGGACTTATCAATTACCGCCCCAGCCGTATTTCTCCGCGGGGTGATTGTTTCCCGCAGCCTGACACCTCATAGAGCTTTAAATTACTCACAGCCGGGCCGCCTTACAAGACAGCAGTAAAATCAGGCGAGGGCCGGGCAATGTAATTATAGTATGGAAATGACGCTGATCGCTCAAGCAAGGAGCAGACCTTGGACGGGAGCCCCCGCCCGAGCCCGGCGCTGCTCCCGGCCGAGGGCGCGGGAAGAGCGTCCCGCTCGGCGCGCCGCGGCGGGCGCTGCTTCCTCCGCAGAGCGGCGAGCACGCGCCCGGTTTGCAAACGGCACGCGGGCTCGCTGGGCATTTCCTGGGAAGAATTAGAAAACCCCGGGAAGTGTTTTCA
The DNA here is from genome assembly GCA_013398735.1 of Nothocercus julius. NCBI lineage: Eukaryota > Metazoa > Chordata > Aves > Tinamiformes > Tinamidae > Nothocercus > Nothocercus julius. Next base: position 793,529 of record VZSV01000257.1, on the reverse strand, counting down.
CAGGCAGGGTGGGCTGGCAGGTCCCCCCCCACGTCCCATACGGAGCTCAGCTCTGCCTGATAACACATGGCCGGAGGCACCCAACGCCCCCGAGGCTCCGCGGGGGCTGCGCTGGCCGGAAGACATCACGGAGAGTTGCCCGAGAGCTGGATTTGTGCACAGGAGACGAGACAGCCTTTCTGGTAGTGCCGCTTTACTATTTATCAGCGGGGATGACGGCGGCCGTGGTGCCCCGGCAGCAAGGCCCCCGGCCGGGCGGCAGTTCTGCGCCCCCGCGCACACAGGCGCGCTCAGCCCCGGCCCGCAGGTCCCAGCTCTTAGCCAAAACAGCCTGAGATGCAAATTTGACTTTAACACCCCCTAAAGCTGGCACCACCCTGCAGAAACTACTTGCCAAATTTACAAGCGCCGCTGTGATGGATATACATTTCCCGGTCAAACCCTGCCCGCGCTAGCTCTAAAATACAGCGCTGTGAAAGAAATGGGTAGTTCAGTAGGACCTTTAAAAAGGCCAAATTTCCTTTCTTGGGTTCCTTCTGTGTTATAAATAGCACAGATACAAAAGCAGCACATCCATTTCATGGAGATTTTCAAGACACTGCAACTTGATTTTACTCTTAATTATGATTATTTTTTACATTCAAATGCAGTTTTTCAAAACATTACACTTCACTTTCACAGTCTCAGCTTCTGGATGCATTCTATTTCAGAAGCCAAAACGAAAAACTGAAGTAAATGATCAAATCAGAATGAAATGCTCATATTAAAATTAAACAATCATCTCCCTCAAAACATGAAGAAATTGGTAAACCCCTTCAAACACTGATTTCACAGCCTTGGCAAACGGCTCCAGCAGGGCATTTCAGGCACCAAGGGGCGGGCAAGGACGGGGCTGCGGAGCCTCCCTGCGGAGGCCGCAGGGAGGCCACACTGGGACGCGGAGCTGCCGCGGCTCTCCCGGCACCCCAAGGAAGGGGGACACCCTGAGGAAGGGGACCGGAGGGGACCCTCCCTCTGGACTGAGCGCTCCTCTCTGTCGCCCTTAGCATAAACACCCACATTTACAGCTACCAGCCCCACGTCCCCGCACCTGAAACCAGGCTCCTGCTCCCCATGCAGCCTCTCTGAAGGCAGAACCACCTCCCCAGTAAGCAAAACCCTGCAAAGCCGTCCAAAAATCACAGGCAAAGAGCGCGAGAGGTGCTCAACACTTTGTGCAAGCCGGCTCCCCGGCCACCGCTCGGCCCTGCTCCCACCCCCGGTACCGCAGCCTCCCGGGATGCTGCCGAGAGCACGCGGACAGCGCGAGGCCGGCTGGATGCTTCCCGGCGACAGCGGCGAGTGTGCCGGGGAGCGAGCGCGGCCCCGCGCCGCG
>VZSV01000257.1:780101-791714 GCA_013398735.1 Nothocercus julius | reverse complement strand
CCCGCCTCGGCGCACCCCGGTGCGGTGCTGCTGTCCCCGCTACCCATCGCACGGAGCCCGGCGGCGCGGGACGCGTCCAAGGGCCAGGCGCACGGAGGAAGGGGCGGCAGGGCCAGCTCGGCGCCAGGAAGCCCCCGGCTCCCACGGCCTCCTGTGCGGGGCTCTCCCGCCCGGCCGCAGGAACGCGCGGTCCCAGCCCGGGCCGAGCCCGCTGACGAGGCTCGTTAGCGCTCCCTGCGCCGCGAGGAGCGGGAAGGCCGGAATCGGCCCGTCCGCCCCGGCTGCAGCCCGTGCACCCAGAGCAGGGGCTGCCCGGCATGGGTGTGCCACAGGCCAGGTGAGACAACAAACCACTGTTCACTAAAAGCCTTCTAAGAAGGTCTGCAGACTAAAAGGGGCTCGGTGACCCCCCACGCCGGCTCTCAGCTCCCACCCGGCGTAGGAGCTTGGTGCTCACCAGTCGCCGCCCAGGCCCCGGGAGCACCTCCGGCCGCCGGGCCGGGATGGAGGGGAGCTGGTAGCCCAGGAGGCAGCTAAGGGCGTCAGGCGGCATCACCGAGGGGCCGGCCCCGCCAGCGTGGAGAAGTTCTGATTTTGAAATGCATCCAAAACAGGCATCGCTTTTGGTCTGAAATGATGTCACTGCTGATCATTAGTGTGGTAATTACAGTGAAAGCCTTTTGCAATCGTATCCTCTGAAGGGTCATTAATGCAACCCAACCGCACCAGTAAATGTCTCATTAGTCTTATTTCAGACTTATGTATTTTTCAGAGCTACAGAATCCTAATAGTGTTTTCCCTCCAATAACACTGCTGTGTGCTTGGTACCGCAGGGACCGCGGCAGCAGCCCATGGTCGCACGGGAGGCATCGGCGGCCCTGGCTCCCAGGAGCTGCTCCCACGGAGCCAGCCTGGCCCCCACGTCACAGGGAGCTTCCGAGCGCCGCCAGCTCCTTTAATCAGGGCAGAAAAACCTCAGAACGCAGGATTCAAATCCACCAGGAAAGGTGACAGATTCTCCTATTCTTCAAAGAGGCTCTTTAAATATTAAAAACAGCATTGTTGTTTTAGCAACGTTAATTTGCATGATGCGCCCATGACACGTTCGGCGCGCGCGGAGCGGCAGCGCCCGTCTCGCTGCGCCGCTGGCGGCGGGAGGCGCCAGGCAGCGCGGGTTCGCGCTACCGTTCAGGGAGAAGCCGCGCATGGCGAGGACTTCATAACAAGATACACAGCCCCCTTCCATCGCAACGGCTCCCACTGCCGAGCGGCGGGGCCAGCCGGGCTGCCCGGCACCGTCAGCGTTTACCTCCAGCAGCCTCCAACAGGGCAGAGCCCACGCGGTGCCACGGCTCCAGCACCGCCCAGAGCCCACGCGGTGCCGCGGCTCCGGCACCGCCTGCACACACGCACTGACCCTCCCGCGGGCCGGCGGGAGAGCACCGACGGATCCCACCTTCCCAGCAGGACCCAGCCGAGGGCGGGGATGCCAGGGTGAGGCCCCTGGCTGTGAAATGATGGGAATCAGCTGTGACTTGACCTTCGCTAATGACGGATAGCCCATCCACAAAGATCGCCCACAGAAAGCCTTCCTTCAGATGCATCACCTGCAGCTGCAACAAACTGAGCGAGGGGAAAGCTTGAAGCCCTTCCTCAGGTGTCCGGAGCTCGTGCACGATATGCAAGAGAACAGTCCCAGTTAGATGTTTGAATTTTCCTGCACAAAGCAATCTGAATTGCGTTTGATATCTGGACTATGCACAAGTCAAGCACAGGAGTTAGGTTGTGACTCCAGTTTTATCACCCAGGTGTCCCAGCACGAAGTCAGAACATCTCATTACAGCCTATTCCAAAGCAGATCTTGCTAAAGAGCTGAGTGAACCTGCAAATAATTTAACTTTCTGCACTGGCTGCTTGCCTCTCTGACACATGTGTCGCTGAAGGAATTCTCTTAATCTGCAAATTATTTTCCTGCACTTATTCATTTCAGTGAAATAAAAATATCCCAAATTACAATCAGCCTACGACTGGATATGCTTGGAGCTGCCTTGTGGACAGTTCTCGCTCTGCTCTTGGTGACACTGTATAATAGTGTCTTGTATTGAAGTGTCATGTGTAAGTAAGTGCCTTGTGCTTGCACGGTGCTTTCCAACTCAGGATCTCACATCCATAGGGATTTTTTAATACGATCATTATAAAGGGAACCTATTGCCAAAAGAAACAAGACAAGGAAGCCAAAAGCTCAGAAATAAAGTGGGATGGAAAGACCTGAGTTAGTTATTTCTACGTGTTTGGACTCAGAATAGCAGAAGAGCTGCTCAACTTGCCTGATCCATCTTTGCAGAGAAGCGCTGGGGCTGCAGACGCAGGAGCTAGGAACCCTCTCCAGTCCCTGACTCCTGCTTGTTTCCAGCATCAGGCTCTTATGGTCTTGGACCAGTTCCAGGCTGTCCCGAAAGACTGTGCCTGCTGTAAGCCAAGCTCACACGTGGTGAAATGTCACAGGAAGCGGTTCTTGGGGCTCCCGGGGAAGCAGAGCAGCCGCGGCCTCGGCGCTCCGCTGGCTCCGATCCTCAGGCTCCAGAGGACGGTTCTTCCTCCCAGCGCAGCCTTTGAGGCTCTGTCACTGCTGTGAGGCTTGGGAGGGGGCGGCGTTCAGCACTCCTGAGTCTGTGGGAGAAAGAGGAGCAGGTGGGAGAGAGGTAAACACAAGAGCTTAAGCAAAACTGCTGAGCTCCCAGAGCTCAGGTGGAACTGGTAATTAAAGAGGCAAAGGCCTGCGGGGCACGAGCCCAACGCTCGCTCTTCAGCGAGGGAAGCTCTGGGTTCCGCATGCTGATGTGTGACAAGGTGCGCTGGTTTGGAACAGCAAGTCTGCCAAAAGGCACCGTGCGAGCAGAAGAGCCAAGGGGAAGTCTGAAATCGCCTTGCTGCTAGTTCTGCAAGTGCAAGGAGTATTAACACCGCTCTGTGGGAAACCCCGGCCATCCCCGGCAGAGCTCGCGGAGACCACAAGCCATCCCCAAACACGTCCGTGCGCCTCCTTGTCCTCTTCCAGACATACTGCCCAGTTCCTCAGTCTGGGAAGGCGCGCAGAGATGACAGGTTCCTGAGCACGCGGGCGCTTGCTCTGAGCCAGGTTTCCGGAGCCCGTTGGAACGGCATGGGCTGTCCCCAAGCGCACTGTCCCCTGCGTGCCCGGGATGCCAGCGCGCCGCTGCCGCATCCCGCCAGGCACAGAGCCGAGCGCGGAGCAGAGCGCGCGGGGACCTGGCCCCTCCGGGCCTTGCAGCGCGGTGCTCCCGAGCGCGGCAGAGCCGCTGCCCCGCTGCAGGAGCCGCCTTTGCTAACGCTCTCTGCGGAGAAATAGGCGGGATGCCAGCACCAGTGCAGCCTGGAGATGATAAACTCATTACAATATCACTGAGAAATCAGCTTAATGGTTTCCAGTCTGCCGGTGGCTGTGCACAAGTTTAGCTCTGATGAAGTGAAGCACCTGGAGATTTCAGCTCAGCAGGAGCTTAAAGTTAAGCATATGCTTGAGGCTTTTATGAGTGACTTTGAGAGGAATATACCTGCTACGAGGATGCAAATTTAGATCTGCAAAGGTGGCTCTGTTGTGAGGATGCATCCTGCGACACGATGAGCTGCGAACGAGGAGAGCTGGGCACAAATCTCTTCGGACCCTCTGGTCTGGGGCTCTACGCGTGCTCTTCTTGTGTGCGTGTGGAGTGGGGCACATAATGGGATTTGGTGGAACCATGTGGTTTTGTTTGCTGTTTATTTTTTAATCTTAGAATGTTTTCTGTGATTTCAAAAATATTTTGTGCTGGGTACTAAAATGCCCAGCTAAAAAGACTGTGGTCTTTGGTGCATATAACCTCTTTGCTGTTGCATGAAAAAGTGCTTGAAGGAGTTTGTGCAGAGGTAAGCAAACAAATGAAAACATTTCTGCATACATAAATTTGATGCAAACACAGATTTCAGTGTAACTATTTCTGCAACCTCTTACGGTTTGCTTTGCATCTGTCTTCGAGTGGTGGAGCCCGACTGATCATGAAAGCAGATACTGTGCTCAAGTATGTCCGACAAGTTGCACAGTCTACACTTGATTGCAATATTCCAAACACCTAATTTTGTCTGTGGTTGGTTTAGTCCTCTAAGCCTTCCAGACAAAAGTGAATCAAGAAATTTTGCCTTCATGCCCTGTAGCTGCCAGAGCCTAAACTAGTGCCCCTTCCGCAGCGAAGCAAGGCAGCCAGCTCACGTTCGTCACCGGGGTGTCATCCGCAGTGCGTGCACCCCCGTGTCCTGCCCCTTCCTCCCGCACCAAGGCCGGGGGGACCCCGCGACACGGCCGCTCTGCTCTGACCTACAGCCCACGTCCACCCTCAGGGCTGCGAGCGGCCGGAGCCGCGTGGCCGGGCGCCAGCTCGGGAACGCCGCGGCGCCAGCCAGAGCGCCTGCGCAACCTGCAGCTCTGCACCGAGCCGACAAGCAAAGCCAGGGCCTCCCGTTGTAACCAGGCGCTTCCTACCAGCTCTGTGGGCGGCCTGCACGGGAAACCACAGCGGGCACTGGGTGACAGCCACAGCGGGCGTCGGGTGACGATCACAATGGGCATTGGGTGACAGCCACAGCGGGCAGTGGGTGACAGTCACAGCGGGCGGTGGGTGACAACTACAGCACATCTTGGGCGCCCAGCCAGGAGGCCACGTGGGAAGGGAGGTCACCCTGAGATGAAATATTGACCAACACCTCACTCTGCTCTGTCCTAACCCTAAAGTACCTGTTTATCTGAGGGAACTTAGAGGGATCCCCAAAGGTTGGCCTTATTGGGCCACAGACTCCCCCCCAAAGTGCATTACCTGTTATCCCTGGCAATTCGCTGAGATTTCCAGCTCTCTGGCCTAGGAGCAGGATCGCGGATGTGCGAGCGGGGTGCACGGGAGGGGCAGCAGAGCCTGCGGGCACAGGGCACCCGTCACCGCCGCGCCCCGGCGGCCACCGCCGCCTCTCGCTCGCGCGCCGGCCCTTCGCAGGGGCTCCTGTCCCCCGCGGGCCACAGGCTTCTGTGACGGGGGTGACAGACACCCGCGCGACGACGCCGCTGCAGAGCAGGGCGCTCCCTCCTCGGCCTCTCGCTGCCCAGCGCCCGAGCGCGGCGCCGCCGCTGCTCCCTGCCACCGGCTCCCGGCCGCCTCTTTGCGCTCCTCGTGCTGCCGTGCAAGTGATGGAGAAAAGTGTCAGGCTGGGGAAAAGACAGATCACGAGTATTTCTGGCCCTGACATTTTCCTCCAGATATCTGGATTTCCATATATTTGAAAACCTAATATAAACAACAGAGAGAAAATTTGCATTTCGGGCAGTGAGGAATGAAAAATGGAGGCGGCGTAATGTATTGCTGCTCAAAGAAGAGGAATGACAGTGGTAAAGTCGAGCACACACGACAGCACCCAATCGGCTTGTGGCAAACTCATTTCCTGGCAGAATATAGGGTTTCATCTGCTGGAACATTTAATAGGCATCAAAGAAAGATCACTTCCCTCCTCTCAGTGCAGATTGAGAGCCTTCGCTCTTACTTTATTTTTGCTATTTTATTAAACCCTTTATATAGTTTTAATACAATATGTATGATCCCCCTGAAAACAAATAAATTCTTAGGCGCTTCCCAGATTCTAAGTATTTCTAATGGTTACGTATGTTTTATTTATATTTCCAGAGAGATATTAAAATATGTGACGTGTAAAGATATGCAAAAGCAATCAGCTCTAATTTATGGCTGCGTACGGGTAGCGCGAGCCGCGAATCCCGCTTGGCAGGAGGGGAGCTGCTCCCGGGCCGTCAGGGCCCCCATCACGGCCTGGGTCCTTCCCACCTGAGGCACCGGTGACATTCCAGGCAGCAGCACCCGGCTGGGCTGTCACTGACGGAGAGGCCGGGCAGCGAGCAGGGATAATGCGGAGCACTGGGTGCAGACGAGGTGTTGTCACGCAAATAACTTGGCAGTGAAAAGGCACGTGGACAAGCAGGAGCGGCGAGGAGCGGCGTCACGCGGTGCCAGAAGGCACCGGAGAGCCCGTAATGCCACTGCGGAGTGTGCTGAACCCACAAACGCTCATTAAAGAAGCACTAATTGCATATTAAGGACCCATAATACTGGCTGCACAGTAAACATCCTGCCACAGAGGAATCAGGGACACAGAGCGACTTTTACAGCCTTGTGTCTCGGGCACTTTACAGTTATTCTTAACACCCTTTGAATAAGACCTTCCAAAATCCCCACAAAATCCCCGCTGCGGAGGCAGGAGCCGGTGCCGCTGTCCCTGGCGCTCCTGGGTGCCGTCGGACGATTCCCAGGACGCACACGCGCGCGCTCAACGCGGCTGATGCCAAATACATCACCCTGGCTCTCGTGAGCGCAGTGCTGGAAGTGACCTGCTGGTTAAGCGTAACCAGCGGTACCGGGCTGTGCTCACGGTGACTCGGAACATCTTCCGCGTGTCCTTTACAGGGACGACCGGAGACCCAGCAAAGACCCAGCCCGGCGCGGAGGCGGGACTGACCCCGGGGCCGTAAGGAGCCCGCAGGAAGCCAGCTCGCACGGTCACCAAAACGCAGCGCCCCGTGGTAAGAGATGCTCTGAGCCTCTGCCCGCCTGCCACTCGTGCTCCCTCTCCCTGCCCTGAATTTCCCGTCCGGTTCCGCCAGCGGCAGTGATCGGCCAGCTCTGCCCGCAGGCGCCGGCGCGCGGCCGCTCCGCTGCTCCAGGAAGGGTCTCCGGCAGCTCTGCTGATCCCGAGCGCACGGACCCTTAGCTCTCCTTGTCCTAAATAGCCATGCATGATCCTAGTCCTCTTCCTGGGGAAACACCCTGGTCCCCACGGAGGTTCTCGGTTACACTGTCTGCACGGCCTTCCTCTCTCCTACCAGACCCCGGGAGCAGAGCCGTATCCTTGTCTTCCTTGGTGCCTTTTCTTCGCAGCCCAGTGCAGAGCCCGGGTAGGACCTCACAGCGACAGAGCGTGCACAGCCAGGAATATTTGCAAGAAATCAACTGTTATTTCCACTAACAGAAGGGTTTGTTCCTACAAGGGTAACTCCTCACTGCTCCATCAGGCCCCTCCGTGCTTCTCCTGACATGGATTTCGGCAGCTTCTCCACAGAAATCCAGCAGTCTGGTGCATCCAGGGAGCATCCAGGGGGCAGCCCTTGGAGACCGACATGCTTGACCGACACGTTGGACCGCGGGCTGGAGCTCGGGATGGAGCCAGGCTCACATCCGTGCCCATCCCGCACACTCCAGCCCGCGCACCGAGGCCGCACCGGGCTGCAGCGCTCCAAGCAGTGTTTAGCTTTCCAGGTTTGTAGCTGGAATGATGATTCTCATCGCCACTTGAATTTAATTTAAATGGTTTGCTTCTGCTTTCATTTTATTGGCACCCATTATATCCCCCTTGTACCTCTGGCATTTCCTTAATAGTCTTTTGACTCATCTGCTCTCAGGAGGAGAAACATTTTTTACAAGAACAATATGAAGTAACAGTTATAAAATCTGTAGCCTGGTGATAAATGTTAAGGACTCATATTCTTTTATTGGAAATTGCTGTCTTTCAAATGTTTAACAGATTTGTAAAAATAATTTCTCCAAAAGGTTACGGTTCTATTGAACTCCATTAGAGAGAGGCTGTGCTCTAAATCACGCCGCCCGCGCAGGAGGCGCAGGGGGACACGCCAAAGTCACCAGCGCCTCCGCGCAGCACTGCAGCCCTTGGCTCCTCGCCAGCGCCGTCCGATTTGCAGGACACTCTCCGTGACCCCGGCCCGCTCCGAGGACGCGCTGCCGGAGCCCAGGCGTGAAATTATGGAAGCCGGGGCTGCGGGGCCGGCTGCGCCCCGGCCTCCGCTGGGAAAGCGCCGCGCTGTTTTCCCCTTCTCCTCATCCCGGCCTGGCGCACGCCGGGCGGAAAAGATTGTATTTATCACCTGTCAGGGCTTGGCAGAGCTGAGTTACGTGGAGCAGGACAGCATAAAATTATCATACACAAGCATGAAATTACAAAATCGCTCGGAACTGAACAACAAAATTATTTCATTTCTGAGGGAGGCCATTCCATTTTTTAGTCGTGACACCTCAACTGCCAAACTTTGAATTGAAATTGAGTGTGAGGTGCATGGAATATAGACAGCAATAACAAGCAAAGGCATGTAAACTAGCCATGCAAATACACTACATTAATGGCCCCAGAAACCTCCCACCGGAGATATGTAACTAAATAAATGTCACATGTCCCAATAACTCAACTTTTCTTATACATTGTGAAATGAATTATGCTGCAATCGGAGCACAGGCTGCTCCTGGCAATGGGACTCCCGTTTGCTTGGCATCCTGGCTTTGCCTCTCCCAGCATTTATCAGCAGAGGTGGGTAAACACTGTGAGCATCTGAGCACCGGCTGGGCGCGGAGCTGCGCGGCGGACGCAGCGCGGCACAACGCAGCTCCCCAAACCTGCATTTTGTGAACCACAGGAACACCCGAACCTCCCTGCAGTTGTTAACGCCGCTGCGTGGGCAGCAAGGACTGCAGGCCCTGCGTCCCCCGGGGCTGTGGAGGGGGCCTGACGCCTCCACCCTGTCACTGCAACCCGCTCTCAGGGCCGTCCCGTGTGCACCTAAAGGCCTGCAGCATCTCGCAGGGCTTCCCCTTCGGAAAGGCTGGCATCCCACAGGCAACAAAATCCCGGCTCTTCCAGGTGAGCGTCCTCATCTGTTCAGCAACGCATGCTCTGCCATGGAGCAAACATTGGCAGCACCTGCCCCGAGGAGCAAAAGAACCGCTCCGCTTTATTGCCACCAGAGCCTCGTGGTGACTGCAAGACAGTCCCAGAGGAGCAACACATTCCGGGCAGGATTTGTGTCAGAGCTGACGGGGTGTTAGTGCGGCCGCGCCGGACGGGAGCCCGCGGAGTCGGTACCGCCGGGCCCGGCTCCACGCGCCCCCCGGGGCGCCTCCCCTCGCCCTGGTGCGGTCGGCAGCCAAGTGGCTCCAGGGAGCGGGAAGGGGCTTCTGGACAGAGCCGGAGGCTCAATAAGCGGTTCCACTCGGAAGGAGGCACCGCAATCCATCACGGAGGGAATGGATTTGTCAGCTCCTTCTGCAGCTCTGATGGGCTGTGCAGGGTCTGAGCAGAGCAAACCAAATGAGATGTTAAATAAAATTAAAGACAGAGTGAAATAGCAGCCTGGGATTAGGAGAGACACCAAGCTGCCTCCCGCCACCCCAGGGACACCGCAGCCTCCCGCCATCCTTCCTGCTCTCTGCTCTTGGCATCGCAGCGCGATGGCCGCAGCACCCGCCGCGGTACCAGGGCTCTGGGGGCAGCGGCCGGAGGCGCCCACGTGTCCTGGGGCCCCCGAGGGCCGGCTCCTCACGGAGCGGAGCGGGGCCGTCCCCGGCCTGGGCTGCACCACGGCGGGCTGGCACACAAGGCACCGGAGCCCAGAGATGCTCCACCAGCTGCCAGTGCCTCCAGCCAGGAAGGCTTCTCCATCCTCCCCTGTCCGCACCAGCCATGGAGCTCCAGACACGGCCACGCTGGTCACATCCTGGGGACAGCAGCTCGGATGCTTCAACTCGCAAAGAAAGGGACGTGAAGGGACATTGTCCTGCAGGACATGACCAGGACAGCCCCTCTGGTCTCCCCAGCGAGGTGAGAGGAGGCTGAACACCGGACAGGGCTCTCCCCAGGCCAAGCGTCTCTGATCATTCTGCAGAACATTTTCATCTCAGGGCACTGATCTTCACTAACCATGGTTCTTCTGCTCAACTTGCTTTAAAATACGAAGAGTGATTTCGTAAGGATCAGAATTTCAAATCTGAGCCCAAACAGCGTTTGGAAGGCAGTGTAGTGCAAAGGAGAATTTCAAGAGAAAAGAGATTGCTGGTGATTTATGATGAAGGAGGCAAACTTGGCCTTTGCTTCTCTCAAGCAAGCCTTTGATGCTGCCCCTTTAATCCTTAGCCACCTGGTACTAATTATAACTGTAAGATAGTCTTTATATTTAATTAAAAACAAGGAAATGCTTCTCCATATAATGAGGCGCCTCAGGCAACGGCCCCTGTGTTCTCTCCCCCACCATGTGCCACTCGGGTCTCTATCTGCTCTCGCCTCCATTGGAACGGCAACTCCTGCTGGGAATACCAACGGAGCCTCCTCCCGGAGCCGGGTCCACCCGTGCGGAGGACCCCCCCCGCTGGGTCATCTCCGCAGGTTCCTCCCAAAGGTCACGAGTGGGAAGCAAGGAGCATTTTTCATGGCAGAATTTCAGAGCGCTGCAAGGGGCAGCGATTCTGGTCTCCGCACCTACCTGCCGGGAGTCACCCAGCTCCTCCCGAGAGCAGCTTTGCTGGGTACCCCGGGGCGCTCCTGCCCTCCCGGGGACCCACGCGGGACGCGAGCAGGACGAGGCGGCTCCCAGAGCCAGCGCGGCCCTGCTTCGGGAAGGGGAGAGGGGAGCCAGGAAACCACCATCAGTTTAAGTCGGTTTAACTTCAGCTCCTAGAAAAATATTGGAACGAATGATCAAACAAACTATTTATAAGCACCAAGAAGATAACAGGATGAGCAGCAGCCAACATGGGTTTGTCAAGAACAAATCGTGGCAAACCGATCTAATTTTCATCTGCGACAGGGTAATAGGCCTTCCAGATAGAAAAGAAGCAGTAAATGTCATATCTTGACTTTAATAAGATTTTTGACACCGTCTTATATGACATTCTCACAAGCAAGCTGAGGAATCATAGTCTAGACAAAAATACTGTTTGGTGAGTGTAAAACCAGTGGAAAAACTTCAGTCAGTGACTAGTCTTCAGCGGATTTCTGTTGGAATGGAAGTCTCTCTTGAACAGGGTTTTATAAGGTCTACCCTAAATCTAGGGCTATTTTGCATTTTAGCTAGTGGCCTGTATGGCAGGAAAAGACTATCATTATTACATTTGCAAGACTAGAGCTATCGGATTTGCAAGCTCAGAATGTGTTTGAGGACAGAATTAGAATGCCAAAGGTCTTGAGAAGTCCTAGAAATGATTTGGGAAAAACAGGAGTTTACCCTATGGACACAAATGCCAAGTACAGCCCCCAAAGTTCAGTGAAATTGGAAGGGTGGAGATCACAACATGAAGAGGAGTCCAACAGATGTGAGCAGAAGTCACCAAGAACACTGGCCAGAAGAACAGGGGCCCCGAGCAGCTGCTCCTTCTTCTGACTCAAGACCAAGGGCTTTCAGTTCCGACAACAGCCCAGAGCAAATCCTAGCCCAGACCCTGGGTGTGCCCTGCCTACCCTCCACGTCCCCAGCAGGAAGGGACTGGGGCCAGCTGAAACCTCAGAAAACACTGGTTGAAATACTCTTTTGGCTTTGTTGCTCTAAAGGTTCTATCTGTATGAAATCCCGACTTTTGCAGGCTTTTGTTCTGCCCCAGGATGGAGCTCTTCCGAAGAGGCTGCGCAGCCCTTCCGGGACGCTGTCCCCTCCCGCGGCGCAGACAAACCCCGCGCAGCGCTGGCCCCTCTCCCGCAGAGCCCCACGGCGCCGCGGGGCGCTCGGGGCGC
>VZSV01000257.1:761911-776697 GCA_013398735.1 Nothocercus julius | reverse complement strand
AGTCGCGGCGCGGCCCTGCTCCCAGTGCCCGGGCGCGGCGGCTGCTCCGGGCGCTCCCGGGCTCTGTGCCCGGCTCGCGCGGCTCCGCGTGCACGCGCTGCAGCTGCGACCCGATGGGCGCAGACAGTGCGGAGGGAGAACTGCAATTTTTCTCTCTCCTACCTCCAGGTTCCAGTGAATTCAGAATCCTTTTCTCTGCAGGGCTAATTATCTAATTTCAATGTTTACTTGGTACAAACGGATCTCTTATGAGGGTGCCCGGGGGAGGGGGGCGCTGGGTTTACACGCCAGCAGGGTAGCGCTCGCTGTGGCACCGCTCGCGTCCCAAGCCGCCGTGCGTCCCTTTGCTTTGCCGGGTATCTGCTGGGGACTGGGATTTTCCCTTCCCCTCCTCTGCCTTTGCGGGGTGGACGAGGAGCTGAAGCTGCAGGGCCGAAACGCCAGGGCGCCGCAGCGGCCCCGGCTCGCGACGCGCGCGGAGGGAGGGCTGTTCCGGCGGGGACGGCGGCGCAGCCGGAGCCTGTGCGGGAGGGACGCCCCTCGCGGGGCCCCGGCGTCCCCGAGGAGCCGCCGCCGCAGCGGCCTGTGACAAAGCGACCCCAGCGCCGCAGGCAGGAAAAGCAGTTCGCGCTCCTGCCTAAAATACACAACATTAGGAGGGTGTCATTAGGCTTCATTCTTCTTCTGCTTTCCCCCCGGGAGCACATTCCCCGTAATTACAGGGCTGGAGAAGCTGGTTTTGCCTCTCACTACTCGCAGCTATTTATATTTAACATATTTAGGCTCCCTAGGTCAGAAATGGAAATCACGCTGCACTGAGCTCAACCTGAAGGTTACAACTGCTGCTCAGGAACCAGGTGCTCAGCACAGAAGGAGAAGCTTTCAGAAGCGCAGAACTAATTTAACCAAACCAACGCGGCCCATACGGGGGCCACGGTTCCGGTTCCCCGGGAAAGCGGGGCGGGCGCGCCGGGATCCCGCCTCCCCCTCGCAGCTGCGAGCTGCCCCTTTAACCACCGCTAAATTGTTTTCTGACAGCCCTAGCTGCAATTTTATCCCCTGACATTTGATTTACATATGATCTTTAAGCGCCGGCACCGCTCTAAGAGCGGCCCTGTTAATATTCAAACCGCTCCGTGATGTCACACACCTTGATAGGTCATTTCATTCCAGCCTGGCCAAACGCATGTAAAAATAAATGTATAACTAATGAAATAAATTGATTAAGGAGAGAAATCAATCGTTTTACTGCTGTAGTGAAGATCTAGCAGTTAATTTAGCATAGATCTGCAAGGGTGCACGTTAATAGAACAGGCTCCCATCTAATTGGTGCCGCAGTAAATGAAATACAGTAACGTTGCATGATGCATGGGGAGAGCGCACTCCGTTTGCTCTGCTCCCTCCTGATAACTGTTTACAGCACTGGGGGGTTATTTATTTACTCCTCCCTCGGAGGCAGCGCCGGGAGCGCGCGGGTGCGGGTTCGCCCGCCCGCCGCCACGCGCACCTCTGCGAATAAATGACGGCGCTCCAGAGGCTCCTGTTAATTTCCTAGACGTTTAATCAATACGCTGCTGCCCTGTTCATTACAGCTGTCAAAAATATGCAGAAAGTCCCATCTGGTCCTCCCAGGTACGGAGCCCGAAACCTCCCCTCTCTGTGCAGCACTTGGCTAATTACCGCACCCCATTTCTCCTAATGGAGGGTCACCACATTAAGAATGAGTTACCACTGCCAGGATAAAGCAAAACTATAAATATTTGAGAAATTCTGTCTGGGAGCAGGCTGCAGATAGCAGCAGTTGCTAGTCTGGTGCCATAGAGAAGAAAAACAAGAGCAACTGGTTAGTGTGAAGGCTGGGGACTATCCGCTCGGCTTGGCTCCACTCCGGGAGAGCCTCTCTCCTCCCCTAAAATATTTAGCTCTATTAAAAAAATCGGGAAAAATGATCTATACAAAAGCTTTGCATAAAAAAGTGATCAATGCAAATTCCTCTGAGAAAATTGCACCAACAGATGGAATCAACCCATTTCCAGCAAATGCCTCTGGCTGTGCAGATGGTAATTATAGAATGTATGTAAATACGCGAGCGCCAGGAAGCATAGCAGCGCGCCGCTGCGCGCGGGCGCTGCAGGGATGCCCACCTTGGCCCGGCCCAGGGCCCTTTGGCAGGAGCAGCGCCACAACTTGGAAAGGATGCCCGACATCTGCACAGCCGAAACCAACCGCCAGCGCCCACAGCCTTCCACGCGCTGCCCTCCAACTCTCTCCTGTGGAAACTTTTAAAACTGAATCGGACACTGTGTCCCAGCACTAAGACCCAACACTGCCCCCAAGGCTCCAGGCTCCTGCGCACCAGGTTCCGTCTCGTTTCCATGTGCAAGGAGGTACCTCGGGCACGAGCGGGTTCCTCCCTCCCTGGGCTGCCCCAGGAGCAGGATCGTTCCCACGCACCGCGCTGCTCCATACGGGACAGCACCAACTGCGCGCTCGGAGCGGCCACGCGGGCTCCCGGGAGCTGCCCTGGCCTTGCTGCAGCGCCAGCAGCTGTGACAACGACAGCCCTGTCCTCAGGGCCCAGGCAGCGGCTCCCGGGGGAGCAGCGTCTCCCTGGGTGCCGGGGGCCCCAGGGGACCCCTCGCAGGGCGCGTCCCGCTCCCCTTCTCCTCGGCCATGCTATTTCCTTCCCTTGACACTGCTCCCTCTGCTCCGATAATTCTCCGTGTTTATGCTCTTTTGTCAAAGCCAGAATTTCATGGCACGTGCTGCTTCCGGGATGGACAGGACTCTTCTGTTATTTTTACCCTCGCCTTATTAGTCAGATGTATTTACGAAGCCCTTCACTTCTCTCAGGCTCCCAAGCCTTTCCCTAGAGCTGAGCTGATGTCGCACAGGTCGGCCAGGCTTTGCAAGGAGAAACGTTCACGGAGGCGCCGCGTCGCCTGCGCGTGCTGGAGGGCGGCTCTGCGGAGCGGCTCGGCCGGGGCACTGCACGAGCCGGCACTGCGGGCCGGGCGGGCGCCCGCGCGCTGCTCCGGGACCGCTCCAAGGACAGAGGTCCCGCGCAGCGGCTGCACCCGCTGCCGCACGTGCAAGCGGCCACGGGGCGCGGGAGCAGCTCCGCTCCCCTCTGCGCGGGCCAGCGCCCCTGCACCGCTGCAGCCTCCCGCCGGTTCCTTCCCTTTCCAGGCTGGTGTCTCGGACCGCTTTCAAGGCTACTGTGTCTTTATTTTATGTTGCTGTTGACACTATTTTTCCTTCCAAGAAAAGTGCTTGAAGAAGTAGTCTGTGGTAAAATGTTAATTGGAGCCAAGTAATTAGACAAAGATAGTTAGTGATCTCTCCAAAGCAATAAGCTTTTGGCACTTTGTCTTAGTGCTATAATAATTACTATCATTCCACAAAGTGCCTCGGCATTTGACAAGAAGAATCCACGTGTGACAGAATCCTTCCCCTCGGAGCGCCGGCACAAGGAGGGGCCCCAGCTCCACGAGCTGCCTGGCACAGCTGCACTCCTGCAGCTCCGCAGGATTCCCAGCACAGCCACTGTCCTGCAGCTCCGCAGGATTCCCAGCACAGCCACCATCCTGCAGCTCCGCAGGATTCCTGGCACAGCCGCCATCCTTCAGCTCCGCAGGATTCCCGGTATGGCCGCAGTCCTGCAGCTCTGTGGGATTCCTGGCACAGCCACAGTCCTGCAGCTCTACAGGATTCCTGGTACGGCTGCAGTCCTGCAGCTCTACAGGATTCCCGGTATGGCCGCAGTCCTGCAGCTCTGTGGGATTCCTGGTATGGCCGCTGTCCTGCAGCTCTGTGGGATTCCTGGTATGGCCGCTGTCCTGCAGCTCTGTGGGATTCCCAATACGTCCGCCGTCCTGCAGCCCTGTGGGATTCCCATGGTCACCATCCAGCAGCTCCTTCCCTGGCCCTGCCAGCCGGTGCCACACGAGACACGGGCTCCCCTTCAACATGGCCTGGCCCCAGAAACACCTTTTCCCTCGGCCTCTTCCTTGTCCCGCTTTTCCTATACAGTGGATACAAACTCTCTAAAGCCGGTCCCTTCGTGTTTGCACGAGCAGAACTAGACCCAGATTTACTGCTGCCCCCCCCACACCCCTTTAATTCCAGGCTCCCCGTTTTTTCTCCCAGCTCCTTTGGAGCCTCCAGGTCCAATGAACTCCAGGCAGAGGCTGGGCAGCCCTCAGGGCTGCTGGCTCGTGCAGGGGAAGGACGTGTCCCCAACCCGCACTGCACCCCGCGCCCACGTCCCTGCAGAGCCGACCTCATCCAAGGGCATCCGGGAGCAAAGAGCAGCATCCCAGCCCAAAGATCCTTCCGGTTGTGTGGAGAATTTTCAGCAGCTTTAAACTATTTTTTATTTACAACACAGACTTGCACCCAGAATGACCTGTTGCTTGAAACTGTTTTAGCCTCAATCAAGAAAATATTCCTGTCTGTAGCTCTCCTCTTGGCATCCACAGGTACCGCCCAGGAATAGCAATACAGAAAGCCCAACCAGCAGTTCCACCGAGAATGAATTTTCCTAACAGAAATTCATCAGGAGGTATCTGCCTGCCAACGTACGCAGGGATGTCATCACCCCCTCCCGCATCTGCGGCACGATCCAGAAGGAGCGGGAACTCCCGGCAGCCTCGTCATGCAAACAGGGCAAGCCCTGCACAAGCTGCCCGTAGAACGTGCAGATTCGGGTCTGCAGGATGGGGACGATGCCCTGGGCTGGGTCTATCTCCCTGAGGAGCAGGCTCCTCTCCGGCAGCCTCAGGAGCGCTTCGGAACCAGCGCTCCAACGCGTGCGCCGGAGCTGCTCCGCTGTTGGGAACAGGATCGGGCTAACAGAGGCAGCGCAGCCCTTCCAAGGGGATCCCAGGATGTGCGGGTGCCTGGAGCCGCTGGCACCACGTGTGGCGCCGCACGGGCGCGATGGAAAGGGGCCCGCACGCTCAGCGCGCCGGCTCTCTAGCTTTTCATCAGCAATCGCAGACAGATTTTCTCAGCATGGGAACTGCCATGGAAATTGAAGAATTGTACGGCAAACATTTTTTTCCTTGATACCCTGTCTAATTGTGCTGTCTTTGATTTTATTAATCTGTTTTTATTAATATCCCGAAGGCAAGGGGAAAAAATAAAAAGAAGAGTTATCACTGCGCAAAGCGGCTGGTGCTGCGTGTGCTTTGTGTCCTATTAAACAAGGCAGCCACCCGAGCGCCTCGGGCCGGGCGCTGTCCTTCGGGGAGGCAGGGACAACCCTCGGCGTGTCCTCTTGCTGCTCGGCCGGGCGTCGCGCTCCGGCCCCGAGAGCTGCTGTGTTCCCCGGAGCCGCGCGTGCCACGGGGGACGGCGCCGCCCAAGCGCTCCCAGGCCGACCTCAGCCAGAGCAGTCTTGGCTCTGGACATCCCTGTCTGCCTGGACTGTCTCCTCGCACTGGACTTACCAGCCCATCAGTGTTTGGTACCTAAACAACAGAGGCAACACATGGCCTCGGTCTGCAGACAAATAAATGAAAATAAACCAGCCACCTTCAGCCTGAAGCGCATTTTGGGTTTCAACTTCCCTGTCTCGGACTAGCTGAAGTGGTTTCAGGCCAACAAGAAATTCCAGTACTCTGGAAAACACAAGGGGAAAATCCCTAATCATGACCACAAGCTGCAGCCACCGCAGCCCGCATGCTGCATGTCTGCAGCTGGAGGGGCCCCTTGGTTCATTCCTGCCTCCCACGCGCCCCCTCTCAACTGCTCGAGGGCCGTGAGCACTGCAGGAGCTGCTGGGTGCTGGTTGCTCCCAGCACGCGGGGGGCGGCCGCGGAGGGACAGCCCCGTCACCCCCCGGGGCCAGGGGCTGCCCGTGGCAGCAGAGCACCCAAGCAGGACCCGGCTGCCCGCAGCATGTCCACTGTAACAGCAACGTGTGCAGTAACTGCACGCACGGGATTATTGACGCTTGCTTTGTACTCGCCTGTAAAACCCACTGACACAGTATATTGCCTGGTCAATAGGTCTTTAGGTTTTTTTCCAGAGGTATTAAATATCATTTTATACGACATGCCTGTGTACCTCGGTAGTTGTTCTCCCAGAGAAGAGCAAGCCGATGGTGGGAACATCCTGGGAACATCAGAGCCCGGCCCAGCGGCGGCCACGGCTGCTCTGCTATGGGAGCAACGAAGGGGACAGGGCATGCTTGGAGCCATCCAGCTGCACCAGGGCCAGAGCAGGCCGGGCCACGGAGCAGGCAGGGCTGCCCAGAGCCCCTCACCTCCCGCTGGCACCAAAGGCTGCTCCCGGCTGGAAGCGACGCTCCCGGGCAGAAAGCCCCAGTGCTCGGCAGCTCCGCGCCCTCCTTCCATCCTGCGGCTCCCCACGTTCCTCCCGCCGTCGCTGCCCTCCCCGCGGCAGGGACGGGTCTCGCGCGGTCCCTGCCGGAAGGCGCCGTCTCAGCACGGGCACTGCTGCGCCGGGCTGTGCGTCGCCCACGGGGCAGCGCGGGCGCCCTGCCCAGGCCTCGCTGCAGCCCTCCCCTCCGGAGGACGTTTCTGCAGGCGCCTCTTGCAAAGTTTGGGAGGCCGCGAGGTGTTTGATTATCTGCTCTGAAATACAGCCCTCCAAAGAACCCTCCCTATTGAAGAAACCATAAAAGAAAATCTTTCCTAATGTCACTCTTTCCTCCCCGTTCTTCAGGAGCCAGCGCGCGCCACCATTCATCACCCGCGTGACACTTTCATAATGCAGCCCCAGATAATGGCGCACCTTCCAACTTCCCGGAATTGGCTGTCAGGGAAATCGAAGGAGACAAGTGTGCGATACTGGAAGAGGCCCGTGGCGCGCTCAGGGGCGGGGCGGCGGGCGCTGCTCGCCCCACGCTGCCGCCCAGCTCCTGAAGGGCGCCCGGACACTGGGGCACGGGGCGCTCGCGGCCCCGGCGGCACCGCAGCAGGGGCTGGGCCCCGGCACAGGGCTCTCCGGGCTGCCTCAGCCGGGGAGGTCCTCGCGAAGGGACGGGCTCCGCAAGGCTGATAGTCACCCTGCGTGTCGCAGGTGTGCACAGGGACGGGCTCCATAAGGCTGATCGCCACCCTGCGTCGCAGGTGTGCACAAGGATGGGCTCCATAAGGCTGATCGCCACCCCACGTGTCGCGGGTGTGCACAAGGATGGGCTCCATAAGGCTGATCGCCACCCTGCGTGTCGCGGGTGTGCACAGGGACGGGCTCTGTAAGGCTGATCGTCACCCCACGTGTCGCGGGTGTGCACAGGGACGGGCTCCATAAGGCTGATCGTCACCCCACGTGTCGCGGGAGTGCACAGGGACGGGCTCCATAAGGCTGATCGTCACCCCGCGTGTCGCGGGAGTGCACAGGGATGGGCTCTGTAAGGCTGATCGGCACCCCACGTGTCACAGGTGTGCACAAGGACGGGCTCTGTAAGGCTGATCGCCACCCCGCGTGTCGCGGGTGTGCACAGGGGCGGGCTCTGTAAGGCTGATCGGCACCCCACGTGTCACAGGTGTGCACAGGGACGGGCTCTGTAAGGCTGATCGCCACCCCGCGTGTCGCGGGTGTGCACAGGGATGGGCTCTGTAAGGCTGATCGGCACCCCACGTGTCACAGGTGTGCACAGGGACGGGCTCCATAAGGCTGATCGGCACCCCGCGTGTCGCGGGTGTGCACAGGGACGGGCTCTGTAAGGCTGATCGGCACCCCGCGTGTCGCGGGTGTGCACAAGGACGGGCTCTGTAAGGCTGATCGGCACCCCGCGTGTCGCGGGTGTGCACAAGGACGGGCTCTGTAAGGCTGATCGTCACCTCGCGTGTCGCGGGTGTGCACAGGGACGGGCTCCATAAGGCTGATCGTCACCTCGCATGTCGCGGGTGTGCACAAGGACGGGCTCTGTAAGGCTGATCGCCACCCCGCGTGTCGCGGGAGCGCGAGGAGCCCGGCGCAGAGGCACCTGCCTTTGCCCCGCGCAGGCCCAAAGCCGGAGGCAGGCGCTTGCAGAGATGCAAAGCAGCATCTCTGCCCTACTGCGGCACGCCAGCCCACGCAGCTAAAGCCTAACAAGGCTTGTCCCATTGAAAAATACTTTAAAATACTTGTTTTTGAATATTCTGTGTTTTCTCTTTACCCACATTTCCCCTGGTCTTGCCATGCCTTTTTATACACACACCTTTGATGAGCAAAAAACAATCCAAGCAACATCACCCTCCTAAGGGGCTGGATTGGGGGTGCAGGGCATCTCCCCTTTTGCTGCAATCCCTCAGACGCCCTGCAGCAAAGCAGCAGTGCTTGGGCGAGAGGGAGCAAACTCTGCCCACTGCCTCCCTTGCCTTTAAATAAATGCTTTTTCCCCCCCACACACACACATTTATGAAAAATAATATAGCATGTTATTTTTCATACGTCTGACTGATATTTCCATTTCCCATGGTTCAGCTTAGGCTGTAAACATGACCCTGCTTGAGTGATTTCACCTTCCCCATTGAGCGGAGCACCTCAGCAGCACTCAGACCAAGGTCCTGACTGATTATTGACAAATTAAAAATATAAGCTATTGACCAGACACCGAGATAGAGTCCCTGAGCTAGTGTCCGGAATCTAAATGAGGTTATTGAAGTCGCACGGATCGATAGTGCAGTTAGAGCGCAGGCAGCAGGCAGATCGCTGCATACATAATGCCGGGGAAGCGCCCGGGTGCCGAGCATGTTGCTGCTCACGCGAGCGGGGCGCACCGGGCTGCCTTCCTCACGCCGAGCAGGAGGGCAGAACAGGGGCAGGCAGGAGAGTGCCCGCCTGCGCGGGACAGGGCAGGACGGGGCGCTGAGCCAAGCCTCGCTGCAGCACACAGGACAGGACGGGGCACCCAGCTGAGCCTCGCTGCAGCTACCGTAGCACATGGGACAGGACGGGGCACCCAGCCGAGCCTCGCTGCAGCACGCAGGACAGGACAGGACGGGGCACCCAGCCGAGCCGCGCTGCAGCACGCAGGACAGGACAGGATGGGGCACCCAGCCGAGCCGCGCTGCAGCACGCAGGACAGGACAGGACAGGGCACCCAGCCGAGCCTTGCTGCAGCGCGCAGGACAGGACAGGGCACCCAGCTGAGCCTCGCTGCAGCACGCAGGACAGGACAGGATGGGGCACCCAGCCGAGCCGCACTGCAGCACACAGGACAGGACAGGATGGGGCACCCAGCTGAGCCTCGCTGCAGCTGCCACAGCATGCAGGACAGGACAGGGCGCCCAGCCGAGCCTTGCTGCAGCCGCCACAGTGTGCAGGACAGGACAGGGCGCCCAGCTGAGCCTCGCTGGAGTAGCCACAAGGGAGTGAGGCTGCTGCCACCTCTGGCCATGGTGGCCATCACCCTGGGGGACCAGGGCCAGGCACGAGTTGGCCCAGGTGGCATCACAGGGGAGCCCTGAGGCTGAAGGAGACCCCAAGAATGGGCAAGGGTCCTGTCCCGCTCCCTGCAGGAGTGGCAGGAGCCCTTGGGGGCAGCGCTTGCTCCTTGCTGCTGCACGGATGCACATGGCCTTTGCTCACTAGTTAAGTGATTTCTTGGCTCTCCTGCTAATGCTTGGTGACATTTATATTGCTTTAATCAATATTAATTATCTTTTGTTCCAAGTCAACAAAAAACTTAATTTCCCTCACATTGGTTCGATGTCATGCAGGATTTGCGCCTCTTCCCACCCCAGATGTCCAGGCCAGGCAGGCACCTTCCTCCCACAGCCTCTGCTCCTGCTCGGCAGTCACCTGTTTCTGAGGTTTCCCCTTTCTTAGCAGCTCTCCCGATGCTGGGAGCTGGAAACTGCAGTGCCTCAAGAGTTAAATGCTCTGCTTGGAAGCAGCATCATTTACAGGCAAACGCCAGCGCAGAGCACAATCACGGAGGCCCTGAGCCCCATCCTCTGGGGAGAGCACCGATCAGATAGCTGCCTGCACGTCTGAAAATGTTTGTGTCACCTAGCAGGCTGCAAGCCAGCTCCGTGCCTTTCCTGGTACCTCCTGAGCGACAGGGTCAGATCCCAGCAGCTGTTCTGACGGGAGAAGCTAGTTCAACAGCTGTGTGCAGCGATACGAGCTGCCGGGGCCCGCGGCAGCCGCGCGCGCAGGAGAGCACCCTGAGCCCGGCTGCCGCGGGAGGGGAAGCGGCACCCGCTGCTGGGGCTGCAATGGGGAGCCCAAGAGGCCTGCAGGACGCGAGGCAGGAGCGCCGGCACGGCTGGAGCTGGGAGCAGGATCCCGCCAGGGATTTTCCCACTGTTTACGGCAGGAATAAGATGCCCTGGCTGGGCCCTGAGCATGAGCGTGGGCTGCCCAGAAAGCAGCTAGGCCGGGCACTCATGCAG
The DNA here is from genome assembly GCA_013398735.1 of Nothocercus julius. Classification (NCBI taxonomy): domain Eukaryota; kingdom Metazoa; phylum Chordata; class Aves; order Tinamiformes; family Tinamidae; genus Nothocercus; species Nothocercus julius. Next base: position 766,339 of record VZSV01000257.1, on the reverse strand, counting down.
CAGCTGCCGTGGGACCCCGGCCCGCGTCCCGCTCCCCCCGGGCTGTGCAGCACAGACCCTGTGCTCGCTGCTGTGTCAGCTGCCACAGGCGGGATGTTCCCAGCGCTCCTGGCCCCGCTGCACTCGTGTCGATCACGCTCACGCTTCTGCTTGGCAGTGCGTTTCCAGCCCTTTCACTGTACAGGAACGCCAGAAAGTGTTCAAATAATAAAAATGCCATAAAACCAAAATAAAATCACTTATTTTCAACCTCTCTTTGAAGCCAGGCCCGACACCCATCCACATCACACTTGAAGCTGGCACAAATCTTGCACAGAAGCATGCAGACAAAGTATGGAGCACACAGATACCCGCGTGTCCAGTTTGCAGTCAGCTGCAGCTGGAGCCTGGCATTTGGTTCCTCCACGGCTGCGTGCAGCTCAGCGCAGATCTGCAGCTCCTTGATGCATTCCGTGCTGATGCAGAATTGTGCAGCAGGCAGCTAATCACTGAGATGCCATTTGGAGACAAGGGTAAGTCGTAGCAGCGCTCGCTGTTTTATTAAAAGCCAGGCTGCAGTTCCAGTGCTGAGGAGAGGTTTAAGCAGGGAGCAGCTACTAACAGATTCATTAAACTTGCTCCTGAGCAACTATAAAAAATCAATTTAGTTCAGCAGGCGGCTTGAACCGGTGCCAGTGGCAGGGAACGCCTCCCAGCTGAGCACACTCCAGCTCCAAAGCGCCGCTCCAGCGTTAGCGGGATCGAGCACAACAACATTGGGTTACACAAAGTGACCCCCGCACGGGAAGGCAGCGCTGCAGCACCATTTGGGTGCAGGGATCAGCTTGGGAATGACACCCAGCAGTGGGTGGGCACAGGGAGCACCACAGGGCCCTGCCCACCCCAGCGCTGCCCCTGCCTGCAGATCACCAGGCACTGCAAGTATTTGCAGTGACCTTTCTAGCAACGGTGTCCAGCACTTCACTGGAAGGTCAGACTAACCTTCACTGCACTCATTTTGTGATGAACATCTTTTGCCACGTATTCTCAGAGTCCTGAGGAAATTCAAAGAGTTATTATCAGTCTAGAAATTTGACTCCTGGAAGAATAACCCACACCCACCCATAAGGAGCCATTTAGCACCGCTTTCCCAACATCCGCCTGCCCAGCGCTCCAGCAGCACTCGGGGCTCCGCTCTTGCGGCGCGAGCGGCGCCCACTCGCTTGCTGGGACGTTCGCGTGCGCAGTCACAGCCATGGCGAGTGCCGAGCCCCCACACCAGCGCTGATGGAGAGGTCTGCTGCTGCGCCATGAAACACCCATCACGCCCCTTTCCTGCTGCTCGCGGCTGCTGCTCTGCTCCCTGCCGCTGGCACCGGTGCCACCGACAGCAGGGAACGCCCCGAGGTGCTGCCCGTGGTGCTGGCGTGCGAGCAGCTCGGCGCTGTGCCTGCCTCGCCAGCTCTCCTACCCAGCAGCTGCCAAGCGATTCAGGAGGGCGCAAAGTGCCAGCGTCCGTGGCACAGCGCCCATGGGGCCGCTCTGCTGGGGGACCTTCCTGCTCCCTATCCTTCCCCCGAGGTCAGGCTGCAGGGCAGAGCCCTGGCCAGGGCGGCACACGGCAACACCCCAACGCCCAGCAGCATCCTGGTGACACCCCGGCAACGCCCTCAGTGACCAGCAGCATCCCGGCGATATCCTGGCAACACCTCAGTGACCAGCAGCATCCCAGCGACACCCCAGTGATATCCTGGTGACACCCTGGCAATCAGCAGCAGCCCAGTGACACCCCAGCAATCAGCAGCAGCCCAGTGGTATCCTGGCAACACCCGGCAACTGGCAGCAGCCCAGTGACATCCTGGTGACCAGTAGCAGCCCAGCAACATCCCAGTGACACCTCAGCAACCAGCAGCATCCAAGTGACACCCCAGCAATATCCTGATGACACCTTGGTGAGTGGCAGCAGCCCGGTGACATCCCAGTGACACCCCAGCAGAGTCCTGCACAGATCCTGCCTGTGAGCAGCTCCGCACATTCCAGCACGGGAGAATCGCAAAGAAACTTCAGCAGCATTTGGATTCTCTCAGCCCTGCTCTATTCTATTCAGCTTCACTTCTAATTGCATGCCTTAAGTTTCTTTTCTCCTGCCAAAAATTTTCCTAGAGTGTAAAAGAAAGCAAGGCGCAGGCTGGACTCAACAAGGGACTTCCATTTCAATGACGTTTAATGTGCCCGTGAATTGAAGGGCTCTTACTCATTCTAGTCCTGTCCTTTGCATCTAGCAGGTCTGAATTCAGCCCGATGATCACGAAACCTGCGCAACCCAAAGGAAGGAACCCCGCCCCGTGCGTTCAAATAACAAGACAGGAAGAGAGCCGCGAGCCCCTGCGCTGAGCCGGCTCCAAGGGACGGGGATGGCGAGAGGCACGGTCGCGCGGGGACGGCACCGCAGGGACCTCTCGCCCCGGGCACGAGCTCCAGCGCCGGCAGCCCCGCAGCCTCCGGCAGTGCCGGCCCTGCCTGCCGGGCCTGGGGCAGAGCAGCAGGCTACAACTCAGGCACAGGGACCAGCGCAGAGCAGCTCTACAGCTCCGGAAGGCCACAAATCACCTTGGAAGAACAAACGCAGAGCCGAAGGGAACGCCGCACCACTCAGTTCAGAGCGCCCGCGCCTGTAAACACAGCCCTGGCACGGCGCTGCTCCCTGCGAGAGGCCGGCAGCCTCCGGACATTTTTTGGTTACAGGTCTGTAGCAGAGCTCGGTGTTCGCCGCTTACCTGCTGCGTGCACGGGGCGGCTGCGCGTCGGCACAGGGCGGCTGCGCTTCGGCGGCTCTAGGAGGGCAGAGGCCCCGCAGGGCTAGTCCAGGGCAGGAACGCGGCACGGGAGCTGCAGGTATTTGGCACGGTAGTAGAGGGCACAAGAGGCTCGAACCACGCAGGTTTCTGTGCATGTCCTGAAGCTGCCAACAGCGGAGTGGGGCCGCCAGGGCCTGCGGGGACCCGGGCTGTGCCCAGCAGCAGGTGACGGTGGCTCATGGGACCAGCAAGAGGCTGCAGGGAGCACCCAGGTGCCCCGGGGAGAAAAATCTGCGTCTCTCCACACTCACTGTTCAGCCCATTAAGTCAACACTATTCTCAACATTTGCAGAATTGCTAATAAATAAATTTAAAAATACAACTGTCATGGCAGGTTATTCTGAAGCTGGAGACTCATGGGCCCAGGCTGACATTGGCAGAGCAATTCTGCTGCTAATTAGTTTAGTTCTCAGCCATCGTGCCTTCTCTCTGTTTACATAATTAATTCTGTGAATTTTGTATTCTCACTTAAACTCACTTTTTTTTTATAGAGCAATCACTACTAAAAGATGAATTTTTTATAAGTTTGCCTTTGTTACTTTAAATTTTTTATAAACTTCTTACCCTTAAGGAATATTTCTTATAGCTGGCAATAAAATATGTTAATTTCATTTGAAAAGGGAAATGTAAGTTTGTATTTTATTAAACACACACACTGCCCATATATCTGCACGCACGCAGGGTGCTTAATACGCTGAGCTATTGCCCCGGCAGCCCTGGAGCGAGCAGGGAGTGCGGGGAAGACACATCCACTTAAAGGAGTTTTCAGGGAGCCGCAGCCTCAAACGAGCCCCCGTGGCAGCCGCAGTGATGCCAGAGGCCCTGATGAAAATCTTCGTTTCCCCGTGACAAGCAGGGATCCGGCTTTGCTGCGGCCCGGTGGCTGAGGCGCCCGAGGCCGCCGTGCAGCACCAGGGGCTCCTCGGAACACGCTGGCCCCACCACGGCCCCCTCGGAGCGCGGGGAGCCCCCGGGCGTCTCCGGCTGTCACGCCCCGAGCACGTTCCCCGCTTTCATTTAGTAAACATCCACTGACCAGGGTGAAGCTGGCGGGGGGTAGCACATTTCCAAACTGCAGGCTGTAACGCACTGTAAATAATCACCCTTCTGCTTTGCCACTAAAATCTGCATCTCTTGAAATGCAGCCCTTCCTTCACTTTGAAAATACTGCAGATTTTTACTGTTGTTTGCACAACATTTGCAGGAGTCGGCTCAATGTATAACAGGGCATATGTGCAGAACCACTGGCACATACATAACCTCATGCTCATGCTAGCCGGGAGGCTGCCGCTCCAGCAGCAGAGGATGTTACTGCATCCCAGAGCAAGCCAAGGAGGTGGAGAATGTTTTCCCCTTTGGACAAGTAACCAGCAACACTCTGACATGTCCTTGGGTGGAGGCTGCTTGTCTGAAACTATAAAGTGCAAGGAGGAGTGCAGGGCGATCAGCAGTGACAGAGCTGCAGAGCGTCCCCTCGCCGAGCGCGGGGCACAGCTCCCGGCCGGGCTCCGGATTAACGCGGTGCCAAGACTGCGCCACCCACGTGCCTGGGGCCGCCAGCTCCCGGGCGAGGCCGACGGAGGCCGGGGCA
>VZSV01000257.1:739017-758618 GCA_013398735.1 Nothocercus julius | reverse complement strand
CACTGCCCCCAGAAGGGTCCTGCAGCTCCCACCCACCAGCGCCCCGGGGAGCAGAGCGAGGAACCCAGGGGTTCTGTGGCACTGCCCAAGCCCCACAGCGCTGAGAGCTCCGGCCTTCGTCTGTGAAAGGAACGGGCTGGGAGAAGACCGCGGCCCGGGCGCTTCCCCCCAGCCTGCCGCCTGCCCGAGCACGGGTCCCAGGGGTGCCCGCGCACGGAGGCTGCTGCGGTGCCCGTGCCCCCGGCGCCCGCGCGGAGGCTGCCGCGGCGCCTTTGCCTTTCCCTTTCCCACATCAGCCAGGGCTAGTTCACTGCCCACCAATAACACAACAATAAACAGATGTGTTTTAACCAGAGCCCTGAACACTGCGAGGCAATTACTAAGAGAGAAGACACCGCCGCCTATTTACACGAGCTGCAGCAAGCGGGTCCTGTTACCCACCGCAGCATCTCAGGTGCTGCCCAAGGGCCACAACTCGCTGTCCCCAGGCCGAGAGTGGCCTGGGAGCTGCAGCCACCTCTCCCCGCTCCTCCGTGGGCACCATTCCCAGCTCAGTGCATCCTGCTGCTCCTCTGCCACTGGACCCCTTCCTGCCTCCCACTTCCCCTTCCCCAATGCCTCATTCCTCACAAGTAGCCAGAGACACCACACAAATACTGGAGATGTAATCATTTCTTTCCCACTCTTCCTAAAGGGCTTCCAATCTACATTCCCATCCCCACAGGTGCCCCTGGCCTCCGGCAGCTTCCCTTCACTATGGCTTCCAACACCCGCAGCAGGATCGCTCCGGGGACGCTGCAGGAAGCGTTCCCAAGGCTGCCCGCCAGCCCCGCGGCCGGTGGTTCTCAGCGAGCGGAGAGCCCGTCCGAGGCAGGGCAGGCAGGGCGGGTGCGATGCACGGGCGGACTTGCCGCCCGCTCCCCAGCCTCCAAGCGGCCGCGTTCAGAGGAGGCCGGCTGGGCCCTGCCCCTCGCCCCTGCTGCGCCCTGCAGGGACTAACGCCCCAAACCACCCACTCAGAGAGGGCAGGACACCAGAAAACGTGTCCGTGGGCACGATAACTCATTTGCAGAAAAGAAAACTGGAGAGGAAGCGAGTGAAAACCCGCGGTGAGGAGCGCTCGCCGTCTCGCTGCCGCTTCCGCACTAAGGTCGCCGCAGCTACGCTAGGGCAGGGTGGCACCGCAGCCTGCAGCTCCTGAAAATGCCCCCCGCGCAGATCCCAGCGACCACACGTCCCCTGGCCCAGCAGGGACAGCAGAACCCCCGGCCTGAGCCAAAAGGGCCATGCGTGGTGGGAAGCCCCGGGCGGCTCTTCCTCCCGCTGCGAGCAGCACGGGTGTCGTGGCAGCACCGTCCCCAGGGCGGCGGGGACACCGGGGCTCCCCTCCTAGGGTTACATCCTCGGGTAAGGGAGCTCTCAGGAGAAAGAGGAGCCCACGCTTGAAATGCTATAGGAGCCACCGTGATCGGAGCACAGCTGCCCTTGTGTCTTTACTAACAGCCCTCTCTATTCTACAATTCTAGTGTTTCTTTTACCTTCCCATTTTAACCCCGAACTCCCCCTCTCAGGGAGCATGTTCAATTAATGCCTAATCTCCATGACGCCCAGCCAGGAGGCAGATCAGTTACTGCCACCAATAATGACTCCATTTACTAAGCCCTTTCAGCAGATGCAACGTGATCCTAAGCCCATGACTTTCCCAGTCCATTCACAAACTTCTGTAGACGTGAGCCCTCAGAGTCACTCCCATCTTCTGCTTTACCTTTGCTCAGCCCGTATGGAATTTCTTCCACACAAAGGCCAGTGGCCAAACAGCTTTATGGAACATGTCCTTTTTTGCCAGTTCCAAGACAAGGTTTTTAAAAGATGGCAGCAGCCTAGACCATTAGAGCAAAACCACCAACCCAAGGCCACCGCAGGCCGGCCAACTCCAGCCAGGGCTCGGAGCTTCCGCATGCAGGGAGCTCCCGCTCCTCCCGCTGCACGCAGCCTGACGGACAGGGCACCGCCACAGCCTGTGCTTGGTGTCCTGCCGCTCGCCCTGGGCTTCCCTTCTGCAGGCTGCCTGCCGCCCTCAGCAGCACTGCCAGCAGCACCAGCATTACCCCACCGAGCCCCTAGAAGTCAGTCGTGTAACTGCACTGGGAATCTGAAGGAGCTTCTCTTGAGCACCAGACACGCTGCTGAAAGGGGAATTTGAAGCATTATTTGGCAACTTGTGGGCCCATACTCACACATTTGAGGTTGCCTCGGGTGGCTCTACCTGAACCCACCCAACACTTATGGAGCAAGGAGAGAAGAGAGAAAAAAAAAAAAGTGTCACCAGTTCAAATCTACCTGCTGAAGAAATGGGAAGAAACAGGAGTCCCAGATAGAGTTATGGCAGAGAAAGGGATTCAGGCCAGGGCTGAAACCTGTGCTATGGGAAACATGACAAAGGAGAAGCCCAATGGGGAGGGAGCGAGAGCGCACACAGTGGAATTTCACCATCCCTGTTACATAAATGCAATTTGTATGCAAGTAAATCGATCACAAAAGCATCAGCTAATACAGAGGGAAGCAGGGTAGCCTAGAACATAACCAGCATCTTGCCTGTTTTCTCTCCCAGCTTGGGAACATCTATGAACGTTACAGAGCACTGGGCATGACAGAGGGACTGTGAAATCACTGTGGCGCCTGTGAAGCAGAATCTCCCAGCTGAACCAGCTGCATTCTGCATCAAAACAAATTATGGAGAGTCACAGTGCAGCAAACAGATATTTTCTCAATTTTAGACACATCTGTGACACAGCAGTCAAAACTCACTAAAAAAATCATCCAGATTATCCATTTATCAGTAGTAAACAACTTAGAGATAGGACCGAAGGATTATAACTTGTGTTATGCCAGATTTAAAAGATGCAATCAGCACACGAAGCAAGAGGCTTCACAGAGATAGGAGGCATGTGCCATGCAGGGAGGGAAGGGACCCGTCCTGGGGTACCTGGCACAGAGCGCAGCTCCCAGAGAGGCCCCCGCGCGACAGGAGGGCAGCGCCAGAGCCGGCAGCGAGAGCAGCGCGGGGCTGGCCCGGGGCAGCGACGCAGCCCGTCCTGCAACCCGCAGCAGCAGCGAGCAAAGTGGCCAGGTCTCCTGCTTTTGCATCTTCACTGCTTCTCCTTTCCATCCCGCTGATAAATTAATTGTCCAAGCTGACAAATTTGCCTATTCCTGCAGTTTCAGCCACCTATAACTGGCAGCTTCTCTGCATGAATGGAAACCCTCCTGACCTTTACTATCAAATACCGTCTGGATCCCAGGAAATCAGGGCACCAGTTACGTTCATCCAGAACATTTTCACCCTGGGAGGAACAAGGAAGGAGCCTGTTAGTCACCTTCCTCCCTCAAAGCACACATTTTTAGCTGACATTAGCAGGATTCATTTTAGGCACATGGTAAAAACTGTAGTAGATACTTTCCACATGCAAAAGCATTTTATTTGGTTGGATGGTTTTCACAAGAATCATTTATTGATTTGTTTTTAGAAGCTATTTTGAAAAAGTCTCTTCCCAAAGACCTTAGGCTCCTGAAGAGCCTGTAGAGAAACATACTGCAAGCAGATCCATCACTTTTGACAGTGTAACTTAGGTCATCCGTAAGTGCAGGATAAGCAAAGTTTTTTCAAGACAAAGTCATCGCTCTGTATTACTAAAATGTATGGCTTGAACTGTGCTCAAAAATAAACCCATTCTGGACTAAGTTCAGATTTTCATTAAAAAATAAAAATAAAGAATTCAACAGCACAAAGTTCTAGCAAATACCGAGCTTTCACCCATGCTTTCAGTACTTTTCACCTTAGCCTTCCTTTACTTGAATACGTAACTGGGAAAACAAAACCTGGACCTTACAAGCAATGGAAACAAACACACAGTGATCCCAAGGCTACCTCGCTGTCCAGCTCCTCTCACCATTCCCTCTCGTAAGGAACTATGATGAAGGGGGAAGCCAGGATGCCCCAATGACATATCCGCAGCTGGAGCCAGCACTGCCTTGTCAGGCACCTTCCACTGCAGCTCTGACCAGCCCTGCACACCGCAGTGCCGCAGGTACCGCCAAGCAGCCCCGCTGACACCCCGCATGAAGAACACCTCGCTTCCTCACGGTGCTACCCAACTCAGAGTCAGTACATTTAGCAGCAGAAATAAATATTTAATTGTGGTAATGGTCATAATTTGCATTCAAATGTTTTTCAGTGCAAGAATTCCTCTCCAAATGACACCAAAGGCTTTGGAGAATGATGAACGTATTTGAGAATGCTGCTTTCTACTCAGCTGAACATCATTCGCCAGAAAAATGGCTAAAATTAGCAAAAACAAAAAAGAAAAAATGTATTTTCTCAGCTGTAATAAATATAGTGGGTAATAAAAAGGAGTCTGCTTCAGCTGTAAGCAGGGAATTGTTATTTGATATGTGGGAGAAAAAGCACGAAGCTACTGTGACATTTTTATACATACAAATCCTGTAATCCCAGCGTCCTATCCCTGTTGGAGGCATAGCCCGTTCCCGGGCAGACGTTTATTGCTGCACACAGGGACCTTCTGCAGGGCAGAGACAGGCTGGGCTTCCATACACAGAGTACTTAGGTATGCCCTGCACTTGGCAAGTCCTCAGCTTTCACCTGCTCTATACAGAAATAGAATTCTTTCCTCTCCAAACTATTCCCGTTGTTGTCTTTATTATGATCCCAGTAATCAACCGCGTAAAGCAGGTGATCCTCTGACCCCCTGGAAAGGCTCTGGTGAGCTGGGGTCCGCACAGCGAGGCGGAATCTGGGTGCCCGGTCCCTCCTGGCTGACCAGAGCCCACGTCCGCACGCCCGGCTCTGCGCAGGAGCCGCCCAACGCCGCGGGCTCAGCACAGCCGCGCGCCCCAGGGCTGCGCTCGGGCCGTACCCACACGCACATCGCCCAGCTGCCCGCAGTCCTTCCCAGCTCTGGAGGAGCAGGAGCCCATGGGATGGGGCACATTTCTTGCCAGGGATCTGGCAGGGCGCTCCCTGCCATGCGGTGCTGTACCGACTCACCCCAGGACGCGCGTCCTGCGGCAGGCAAAGAGCCAGTAACGCACCGATCCAGAGGCACTTCTCCAAAAAGCTGCGTGGTCTGTCCCCGCAGGCAGAGGCAATTGGAGCATTGCTCAAAGCAGCTACAAGAGCTTTCACCCTTGCCAGAGCTCGGATTTTTTGGAGTTTTTTGGCACACCTTCCTTTCAGTCCTGAGCGCTGATGGTTGCATATCTGCCTCGTGTGTTCTTCAGCAGGGATAAGCCCGTGACAGCATGGAGCGCCTGGAAAGGACACTGCGACCCTCTGTCTATCCCTCAGGGCTCCCTATTAGGTCCCAGCCTGGAGGCCCAGCCACCTTCTCAATTCAGCACCTGCCACTGCTGCGGGCTCTCCCCACGCCAGCATCGCCAGCCACTTCTGAATTCCCGTGCTCGCGTGCTGCCGGGCTTTGGCTCCTCGTTCTCATGAACTGCCCCAAAGAGACGCGGCGCTCGCCAGCACCCACGGTGCCCCAAGCGCAGAGCAAGGGGCAGCTGCACCCAAGGTGCTCGGGGCCACGAGAGTGGCTGCGGCAGGGAGGTGGCAAGGGGACCCTGCGCTGCACACGCTCAGCAGGGCAGCGCGGAGGGCGCCCGGCGCCGGGCACAGCCCCTGCCCGCGCGCGGGACAGCCCAATTAAGTCATTTACAGCAAGGACCTGGAGATGGCAGCAACATATAATCACAAACATAAGCAGGTTTTACATGGCAATTATATATTCTATTTTTTTTTTTTATCAGTGCAACACAGACAGAAGATTATTTTATGCTTGATATCATTCTAATTTTTGATCCATTTTTTTGCCTAACTTGAAAAGGATTAAGATTGGGCTCCTGGTAATAATTTTGGATTCGCCAACTTCCTAAGTACTACCCAGCACTGTAGCAAACTGATTATTACCTACTTGTGCATATTGCTAACACCATTTCTCCGGGCTAACAGCGGAGTGCATGAAACCAGATGGTTTGAGTGACCAAGCAGAAAGGCCATTTTTTTTTTTAAAAGGCTCTTCTAAACTAAAACATGCTATTCCTTTAAACTCCATCTGATAAAACAGACTCAAGTAGATTTTGCAACAAGAAGGGGAACACTGTGCCTGGCTTTGATCATTTTCAAAAGGAATTGACACACATGATTTTCCAGAAGATGAAGGCACCAGGTGAAACTACTTCATATCCTGAGACCTTTCCTCAGCTGAACCAACATCTGCTCCTCGTTTTCCCCAGTTCAGGGAACACTTGCCCAGCCTCCCCAGTGCATCAGTAGTTGGTTCATATCAAGGAGCTCGCAACAGGCACTCACAAGAGGCTGGCAACGGGGGGCAGCTTTGGGCCTGCTGATACCAGTGGTGTGAGTGGCGAGAACAAGGAGCTGCCCATCCTCATTCCCGCGGCCGGAACCCTCGGCGCTCTCCTCATCCAGCACCGCCCTGGCCGGAGGGTTATTCGCGGTGGCAGAACCGACCAGCCAGTGCTGCATCCTCCTCAGGAGGACACAAGGATGCTCTTGGGAAACGCGGAAGCCCCAAGGACTTGGGGGACTCGGCCGGTGCTAGGGCTGTCCCTCGCCCCCGGGGACCACATTGTTAAGGGCACATTAAGGAGAGAAAGGAGCGGGTGGCCCCGCAGGCTGCAGAGACGCTGCTCCCATGAGAAGGGCACTTTGCCTGGCAGGTGGCTCTGAATGGTTCCCAATCTCTCCCTGCTATCTCTCCTCCTCGCACAGCACTCATTCACACACAGCTAATGATTCATTGACTTTCCCCAGTGTCCATAGAAACAGGCACGAGACTTTTGGAAAGAGCTCCTGCACACAGCGGCAGCTCCACAGTCCTGCCTGCGGAGCAGGGGCACCTTCCCAAGCGCCCCATCCCCACAGAGCCCGTCGCCGCCGCGGGCGGCCAGGAAGCCCAGCCTGGGACAAGGGGCACAAGGGCCCCGCATCCCTCCTCGGGGCCCACGGCCCCGCCAACAGGCGGCACCACCAGCACCCTGCCTAGAACTAGACCAAAGGGGCATCACTCATAACCAGCTCCCCTGTAGCCAAAAACAGCAAACGCCATTGCACCCGTCCAATGCCAGTAGGGAACAAGCATGGAGTAAGCAAGCTCATGGCTAGCGATCAAAGATTAACCGACTATCTAGGAATAATTCCTTCTCCACATGAATTAGTAAATTGTAGGTAATTATCGTGGACAGAACCGGGCAGGTTCGTTTTACTAGGTCAAAGAACAGCCTAGAATAATTAAATCATCTCCAGAGCCAGGAACAAGGCTGCAGTTAGAGCCAAAAAGGCCATTTTCCCCTTGCCATTCATCTTGTAACTCATACTTGTCCTGTGGGGCAGATCTGCACCAGTACATGTATTTATAGACTTGGGCATTTGACCGCTCGACTAAACCCCGATCTACAAGGGCTGAGGCTGCAGCCAGGCTGTATTTCTCCCTGCCGGCATCACCTCCCTGCTCTAACGTCCCTGCAGGAGCAGGGAGCTCCCCGCTCGTGTCCCACTGTGCTCAGCTCCTAGGGCTGCAGGAGCGCAGCAGCTGCTGCCAAAGCCAGCGCAGATCCCACGGGACAAAGGAGGGCAACCCCAGAGCCTGGAGGTGCCAGGAGCACACAGCCGTGCCTGGCAGCTACCCAAGGCCAGGCCCCAAACAGGCCACCACGCGACGGTCTCTGCACGCTGACCAGGAGACACAACCATCCTTTCTGGCCTGCAAGCTGCAAAACCAGTGATACCTCCCACTTGCAGTGCACGGTAGAAGCACTTGCAGTGCACAGTAGAAGGCCACACTCCACACGAGTACCTCAGAGATGCAAAAGGGCATGATATGGTCCACAGGAGTTTTTCCCCCCCTTCCCAGGGACCAGATTGCTTTAAAGAAGCCTGTATGACAGGTTTGCATGACCAGGGCCACATGCTGGTCACTCCTGCACCTGAAGCTGCCTAATGCAATCCATCCCCACCTCTCCCGGGAACTGGTGCTCTGGGTGGAATAGCAGAGTTTGAGCAACTCCTTTGCGTGTTTCTTTACTCTGGATAACACCTGACAGAGGGATGCAACTTCACCTTTCCTAATGCTCAATGCCTACTGGAAAAAGGATGCACCATCATTAAAAAACAGAGGCATGAAAGATTATTTACATTTCAAGAATAGCTAAGGTCTTTAAAGAAACTTCCATCATCCTTTAAAGGCTCTTAGTCAAATGGTGTTCATTATTAATGCCTGTTGGCTTTATTTAGCCTATGACTACAATTATATATTTATGAGGTAATCAGCAATTGGAAATTTCCCTGTAATGGTAACTGGAGCTTGGCATCCAAATAAAATGAACACCATTAAGAAAGTATTGCGGTCATTGGGGTGGATCAAGTGTGCTAATAGCCCAACTAACAGCAATTAAGTCAATTAACCATTCAGACATATGCTGCTCAATTTCCCTGCTTAAACAGCCCGGTGCATCTGTGAAATTTGTGCAACTTATTTATGGTGTAAACGGCTGCTAGTCATTATTAACCAGGGGAAACAGTGAAAATAAGGGAGGCTTGTAAAAAATTAACTACTGCAGCAAAAAGATCTGCTAATTGCCAGTTCCCCTCCCCATGGGGGAAGGTTTCATTTTGCAGCATATTTATTTATTGTCTTTTGAACATCACCAAGCATTTTATGGAGTGATATGTACCCACAAATGATGCATAAGAGCTACAAGCACCCGTGGCTTCCCAGCCGTGCAGGCCAACATAGCACGAGCAGAGCAGGTCTTGGGCAGGCTGCCCGTCCCGTGGCCGCGTGGAGCCTTGTCCGGGCAGACATGGAGGCACATGGGCAGGCGAGGACACGCAGGCTGACGAGAGCACTGGTGGGTGTCACCATAAGGTGCCCTTCGGAAGCAGGAGCAGCTCCGTGTGCAGCACCCTGTGCCCCTCGAGCCTTCCCGGGGACACAGCCCCACTCCGGATGCAGTCAGGGAGCCAGGGCTGCAGACACACCTCTCTGGTGCCTTGCGAGGCACAGGGACCACCACTAATATAGGAGGGAGGTGACTCAACACCAGTGTCATTCACCAAATAACTAATCATGCAGTTAACACCTGGCTTTGTGAGGCTGAAACCTCCATAAAAACCCAGGCTTGTCATAAATAAACGGTCCTTTCTGCAGTGCCTCTCAGCAGGCCAGCTGCAATTCCAGAAAACACTGCACTGGAGACACCAGAGCAGCAAAGAGTTTTATACCAACCCTTAGCCTTCCTACAGAGAGTATGGGACTTGTTGAAATAGAGCTTCTCTTTTACTGTTTCAGTTTCTTGCCATCTGTCCAAATGGGGATGTTCCAAAGTTTGGTTAAGTGCCTGTTTTAATGAACCCCATTAAAGTTAACCTAGCCATATAACATACAGGAGCAATCTACCATAAATATAGGTAAATAGAGATTGTAAAGATAAATAACAACACTGGTGTGTGAGAAGTGATAATGTACTCTATTTACTGCAGGCCCATAAAAGGCCAGTAAAAGATACTGCACCTTTAATGACTTACTTTCTCCATGGCAGCCAGCACTCACAGTTAGCAAGCTAAGGATGTAGTGACACAAAAAGCTTACAGATAATTAAATATTGATTTTTGTTTTCTAATCCTATATAAAAATTGTCCTGGGTCTCCCAATGGTAGTTTCATCTCACTAGGACACAGGGAGGGCTATTAACCCTACTTGGTTTCAAGCTGCTGCAGAGCAAATAAGCAGAGCCTGGGAACACGGGAGTAGTAGCTGTGAGTCCGGAGGCAGCCACGGGCATCGGGCCCCATTGCGCAGCTCACCATGCCCGGGCGGGTGGCCTTGCCTCGCCACTGCCACCGTGCGCCGCTGCCGCAGGGCTCCTGCTCGCGCGCAGTGAGGGCGTGCAGCCGACGAGCCCCTCCGGGGATGTTAGCAGGGGAGCGTCATGGGGCTGGAGCAGCGCGCCTGGTTGTGCCGGCGTTTTTTTAATTAACAGAAGGTTGACAAAAAGGAATCGCAGAGTTAAAGCAAGGCTGTGATCTCTGCCTGCCCTCGAAGGGTGTTGGTGGTACAAGATGGCATGTCTACCCAAAAACCCCTCGCATGGCCACACGGTCTGCCTGAGGTGCCTGCTCAGTCCCACCCGACTACTGAGCTTCTAAGATGCTGTTCTTAATCCTCCCCTTACATCCACCACATCCTCCAGATGGAATTCTCTTGAAAATGGTAATATTTTCATTCATGAAAAGGAAAGCCTCAGTAATTTCTTCCCACAACGTTCAATTTTTCACCAATAGGCAGTTGTTCTTGGCAAGGTGGACGCTGTGGGAGGGACAGATGGCCACAAAAGGGACCAGGGATGAAGCCTGGCACAGGGGCTGAGGCACCAATGCTCGGTGCAGCTACCCGAGCACAGGCAGCGCTGGCAAGAAGGGTACGAGCGCCTGGGCACAGCACATCGGTGACACAAACGAGAGGGAGGCTGAGCCGCTGCTCCGAGCGCGGCCGCGCGCTAACTTGTGTGGGTAGCAGGGGAACACGCACGCAAGAGCGCGTAGGCTTGCTGCTCTACAATGAGAAGAAAGGTATTAAAATAATAACCTCTAAGTCTGCCACGCATGATGCTTTCTATCACTATTGGGAAAGCAATTGCCTCCAGCAAAGATCTATTTCCTAAGTTGCTCATTTACAAACATGCAGTAAGCATTGTGTACACAGTATGAAATGGAATAAACCCCAACATTATACAATAGAGTCACTCATTCACAAAATGAGGCAAGGGGCCTCCTTTCCCAGTTATCTTTTCAAAAGCACCATGCAGCATAACTCACACTGTTTACAGACTTCAGGATGCGAGTAAATCACATTGCTTTACATAATTCCTTTCCTTTGGTAAATTGTGCCTTTGCTGAAAGCAGCAAACAGTTATTCCCATCACTTCCCCAGTGCTGTATATAAATGAGGCCATTGCTCTAACATGCTGGAGGAGTCTGATTGTAGGCAGGAAGGTGTTGTGCTGTTTTGAAGAACTGCATGCACCTTTTGCTTAGAAATTTCAAATATTTCACATGCCAAAGGCTGCAGACTGGATGCTTTCCCAGCTGGGCAGAGGCAGTGCCCCATGTACGCTAAGCCCCTGCTCAACCACACGCAGAGGTTCAAGCGAAACAACCAACCCTAGGGCACCCTAACTTTGTGCTGATCATAAGCATTTGAAGCAAGAGAACCAACCCCTGTAATTAAGTCACTTTTGTACCCAGTGGAGGCTCCCATCTCTTCACCTTCCTCCCCTTGAAATAGCCCTGCTATCTCTGTTCTGCAGAGCCCCATCTTACCACATTTATAGCCTCTTAAAAGCTTGCTTGTCCAGACACCCTTGAAGGATGGATGGATAGACAGAGCAGTAGCCCCTGCGGGATGCATCTGAACCTGAGCAAATAACCACAAGATCTTTCGTGGTTGTCTGACTCCTTCTCTGCTCTTCCTCTGGGGGTTCACGACCTCCTCTGCATGCTTTAAAGCCTAACCACTAATCTCATACTGACTTCTGTGTGTGCTTCCTTCAAGCAGCTTCTCGGGAACTCACAGCAAAGCAAAGCTGCAAAACCCTTTGCAGCACAGAGTGCTGTTGCTGAACCGCTCCAGCCCTGGCGCATCCTCCTCACCCGCACACTGAACTTGTCCTCAATGCACAGCTCCTTCCTGTCCACACACAGCTGCAGTCCCACTCTCTGCCTCCCACCTCCCAAATCACTGCAGTCCTTTTGCTCACATCAGCATCTCCTGCTTCACCACCTTCCTCTTCCCAGGCAGCTTTGCTTGGCAGCCTGCAAGTTGGGTCTCAAGCAGACCCAAATCTCCCCCTTTGGCTTGCAGAGGTTGGCAGGCATGATCCACACTAACCCGCAGCCAGAGACAGCCACAGGGCACTAGCACCACAGCAGCCCTCACACCCGCAGTGGGGCCTCCTGCTTTGGCCATGCTGTCCCATGAGCCTGACAAGGGGCCCAGAAAAGCCACGCCAGGTCCCACCGCAGCCACACCAGCAGGAACCCCTTGATGCCACTTCAGCAAACACATCCCTTCCGATGCCAGGGCTACAGGCAGCGCTTCCACCGCCCGAAGGCTGCATTTGAAACGGCATGGGGCTAACTGGCAGCACAAATGCTGGGGAGACCTTTCAGACACAGCCACCCAGCAGTAGCTGATTGAGACTCAAAAGAAATTCTTTGAGGGCAGCAAGACATCAGGCCAAAGCAGGCACAGCAGCAGGTTTGAGACTACAGACGCGTTAGTCAGAGCTGATGAATGCTGGCTTGTCAAGTCTTCCCATTTCAGTCCCTGGATTGCCTTTAAAGTTTGCCAAGTCACTTTTCAGCATTTGTGTGGGCAGAAGGAGACATGCAATTAAGCTGCAATTGCTGCACCAAAGCCCTATACTTTCAAGATTGTTATTTCCTCAAAAATGACAAAACTCTGATAACCAAGACAAGTAACAGGATGGGAGTGCCTGCTGCAGAACCGTACTCGGCACAGGGATACGTTTGTCCAAGGCCTGACTGTTCCTGCTGAAGAATGAAGACAACAACTTCAAAAGTTACATTAGCATTTGGGAAGCAGACTGGAGAACCAAGAAGCACAATCAAAAAAAAACATTTTACAGCAAGGGTGAATTACAAGCAGCACGTCCATGTGCCGCAGTCATCTTCACATGCGGGGACACAGATCTTATGCAGCACCCAGGCAGCAGAGGTCTGCAGTGCTGCTACAGATCACAGCAGCACGCAGGGCCCAGCTCTGCCAGGAGGGCCCTGGTAAAGGAGGGCACCCTCATGGCTCAGGGTCAGCCACCATCCACTCACCCCATCTCCAGCACCAAGGCTCCCCCAGGGTGAAACCCTGCAGGTCCCCCAGCTTGTGCAGAGCAGTGTCAGCACAAAACCCACCCTCAGGCCAAGGGATAGGGTCATGCATTTTTAAGATTAAACCCTGGACTGAAGGATGGGCCTGGATTTCACAGGCAAGCCTGTGCACCTGACCTAGCAGCTTGTTCTAGCAGCAGAGATGCAGACAGTGCCGCTCATGCCAGTCCTGCAACCCCTCCACCCACAGGTCATGGCACTGCCATCCACCCCGCTCGCCCACCTGAACCTTCCTCTGGAAACACATGGCCCCTATTCCCTGTCTTCCCTGATACTTTTTTCCTTCCTGGGGTCATCACTGCTGTAGAGGAGGGCCAAGGCAAGCCTAGAGATGGTGCTTCATTTTGCTGGAATGGGAAGAGCCCTTCATACCACCCGCCAGGCGAGCGAGGGCAGCAGGAAGCTGCGGCACCAGCAAGGGCTGCTCTTCCTCGCAGCTCTGAGCAGGCTCCCTGCAAGGCTCTGGCATTTGTGTGAGCACCAAAATAATAGTTATATCCCAAATGGATATTTTAGCAGATACTTTTTTCCATGAGGCTTCCTTTCAGTGACTGCACATATATCCATGCAGCACCACATCCCAGGAAGCCATCAAGTATCCCAAATGCAGAAGGAATCAATTTGGAACCAGTTGGCTGCTAAACAGAATTAATTTCACCCTTAAGTGCCTCACTGAAACACTGAATATATCCCAGTAAGTGTTCCCGGTCTGGGAAACAGATCCATGAAGAGAGCACTCTAAAAATTCATCCAGCATATCGTGATAATCTCCTCTAAGTAACTAAGCAACAGGGGACAAGAGTCATTCATTTGGTACAAAGCTTTTTGGTTACATACTGCTTTTTAGCAAACAGATAGGAAACATTCTTTTCAATCTAATGCCTAGGATTTCATAGCAACTTATCATGCCATCCAGTCTTAGAGCAGGAACAAACTTTTTTCCAAAGGGAACATTTATCCTAAGTACATGACTTAATTGAAAAATCATTTTCTGTCCTATTTTGCTGACCGCAGAAGTGGTATTTGAATACAAGTTGCTCTCCTGCCAGCTCAGCTTCTCCTCCTGCTGCAAACAACAAAATAATCAATTAACTAAATAACCCCATGGTAGGGTGTCACAATCGAAGGAGAAAGAAAACCTTGGTTTTCAGTAGTAAACTCTAAATGTGATTTACTGATCCTGTGATTGCTCTGTATAAACTGCAGGGAAGGCAAACAGCAAAACTTGGTCTCAGACTTTGGAGACCAGAGAAGAAATTTTAGTCCTTAGTTTCAATGGAGATGTTCAGTTCCAGAGTCCTGCCAGGCACAGGCTGCTCCACGAGGCCCAGGCATCCCCAGCACCTCCTGCAGATGCCAGCGGTGCACAGTGGGGCCCACAACGCACAAGGGGGCTTCAGGACACAGCCTGAACAGGAAGAAATCAAGTTAGAAGCCACACTGAGGCCAGCAAGGATCAGTGACAGGGACATTTAGCAGTGTGGCTTGTCTTTGCCAGAAGGAAAGGCAGGATCTAATTGGATAAAACCTGAAATTGCATTTTAAGAGTTAAGTGCATTTGTGCCCGATTTTTGGCACTGTTCATGCAAGCTGCCAGTCAAGCCTGCCCACAGTGGTGATTATGCAGGATGCAGCAGTTAACTCCAGCGCCTTTGCCAGCCCTGGTGCCAAGCGCTCCCGGCTCTGGCCACAGGTGCCCCAGCTCTGCCCTTGGCAGCACACTGCAGAGCAGAGGCCACAAGGGCTCCCTCCACCCACGGGCAGCTCCAAACCAAGCGCGTCGCTGCTCCGCAGGCTCCTGCGGCCCTCGCTCTGCTCAAGCGAGGCCAGGCCCTCGGGTTCAAGTGCAGAGTCTGGTGATATCCGAGCTGGAATAAGTCACAGTCCTCAAAGCACTTGGAAAGAAATGGGAGCTGTCCATCCACCTCCAAAGGATACAGGGAACATCCCTATTTGCTCGCAACTCAGCACTGCAGCAAAACCATCTGCCTTTTGCAACCTTCAAAATAGGCTACAAGGCATGATTATTTTAAATATTAATGGAGTACTAAGTGCAAGTCACAGAAGTGCTATGTAAATAAACACAGCCAAATTTATTTTGTTTTGTGCTGTGGTTAACTAGACCAGAACAATTACAACCACACTGTTTGTTTATGCCTGTTTTAAGATGGCTCTAATTCAGTACGGAGAAGTTAGAAACCACAGATTTACATTGCCTTTAAGTAACGTGAAACAAAGCTTGCAAAAAATTCAGTGTCATTGTGAACATTTAACAAAAAAAGAAATATACTTTGAAGCTGACAGAATTTGTGCCACATTCCAAGCCCAAATTCCTAACCCATCTTTCTGCAGAAGCAGTTTTACCCAAAGCAGCACGTTCTTTCACACTCCTGGGGCCTGCTATAGCTATTAAAAAAATCTAACTAGTCAAGGGCTTGGTCAGCAAGCCAAAACTGCACTGTTTAGAAATGTTTATCTAGAATTTGGGCAGTTGTATGTTCATCTAGATTCGATGACTTCATTTCACTACTGTTGGTCAGAATTTTTTCAACCAAAGCAATTTCTTTGGAAAATGCCATTTTATCAGAGCAAACTTTCCATGGCAACACATGTTTTTGATAAAGTTTAATTTCAAAGGAAATTGAAACAAAGTATTTCAATAATGCAGCAATGTTGTTCTTAACATTTTCCAAATGCCACATTTTGGTATTTCACTTCTTAAATAGTATACATTTAGAAAGAAAAGATGTTAAGAGGATTAAGATGAGATTCCTTCCCAAATCCTTGACTGGCTACAGTTTGCCAGGGGAGCCCTGCAGCCCAGGGTGCAGCAGCACCAGCAGCCCTGCTGCAGCCATGCAGTTACACACCCATCCACCTGGTCTCGCTGGAGTCATGGGGGATGAAGGGGATCCTGTGCAGGCTGCTTAAAGCACTTCCAGCTAGGACAGGCAAGAGCATTTTCCAGGAAGAGCCTCTACCAAGGACACCAGGGAAGTTGCCACCTCCCAACGGTCCTGTCTGGCTGCTGGGGCTGGGCACAGCTATGGTCACCGCCCTCCTCTCGCACAGCCATGCCACCTCCCACAGACCTCAGCAACACCCAGGGGTTCACAGCTGCAGTGACACACAGCTGGCTGATACACAGGGCAAGGCACTTCCTCCAAAACTCCTTTGGACCTTGGAGCCAAGGCAGAAACTGAAAGTGAAGCACTTAATGCAAATCAGACTGCAAGTGTCAAAAAAGTAGATATACAAGATTTCCCACCTGTTTAGAGAAGATATATTGCAAAATTTCAAAGTAACAGAAGATGAAAACATTGTCTTTCAAGTAAAAGTGTTTGCAAGTAAGGAAGACCTTTTAGTATGATACAGGGTCTCTATAGGAACTCCTTCCTATAAAATAGGACAGAAGGCTTGTGCTGAGAATCCATTTAGGTTTAAGATCTTGCACAGACAATACTTTGTCCACTACAAACTGATGCAGAGGATGGCTCACGGTATCTGATTTCCTGCCACCCTTTCACCCACGTGGGGGTGTGTGATGTAAGAACAAAGAACAAGAAAGAAGGTAAAGGCTTTACTGGCTGGTAAAAAGGATATTTAGAGTCTTGGAGTATTTCACCTACAAGGTTAAGAAGTGTCAAAGGTGACATGGAATACTGGGAGATTTTCTTCTACAATAGCCAGAAGGGGACTGGCCATTTAAATGCTCTGTTTTGGAGGAAAGGGAAGGGAGATAGCAGGACTTTGCAGCTAATTTTAAATTACAGTTTCCAGCAGCATTGCAGACAATGACAAGAGAAAAGATTTTTTTAAAAGTCTCTAGCAGCAACAAGGGACAAAGTGCTTCCTAGCAGGCTTGGCTAGCAGCACATGTGTAGAGAGCACAGGGCCTGTGGGAGCACGTGGGACCAGTGCAGGAAGGGGCAGGCACAGGGGGACCCAGCCTGCATGCAGGTGCCAACACACACGCTGCTCCACGCACTCAGCAGTGTGGGTGTTCAGAGGGAGAAGCAGTTCTGTGTTCAGAAGCCCACTAATTCATCAAAAAAATGTTCCTTACATGTGGTGCTCATTGGCTGCCACTGACAACTACATATTTATTTCTGTAGCAGATCACAAAATCACGGTGTGGGAGGAAATGTTCCCTTGGAGTAAGCAAGTTTACCCTCTGGTTGTGCTCAGAGCTCAGCTTTACTCTCCAGACACTTCTGCAGGACACTGAAACAAAAGCACTGCTAATTGCACCATTACAGGCTCATTTCAAGTGTGCACCGCTCAACCCTCCGTGCACCCAAGAAGCCAAGGTACCAACAGGTCACTGAAGAGGGAAGGGGGAACTCAGCAGGCAGCTTCTCAGTGCTGGTGAGACCCATCCCAGCCTCTTCTCAAGCCACTTGCTAACGCACAACTCCAAAGTCTTTTCTGCTCTAGTGATTTCCTGCAGACAGAAGGGAAGATGCCAGCAGCATCCGTGAAGTCATCAGGGTGACAGATTTCTCTGGGATATGAGGGGAGTAAATTAATCCAATGCAACTGTTTTCTACAGCACTAGCTGGAGAACACAGGAGCAGAAATGCTGCATTTCCCTCTTCCACCTACAAAAGAAGCCTCTGACATTTCCACAGGATGAATGGGACACAAGGCTCCAGAGGACTGCCAGCCAGGCCATGTATCCCATCACCCCGGTGCAAGGACAGCAGCCAGGCTCCAAGCACAGCCCATGGGCTCCAGGAGCCTCTTCACACCCCTGCCCAAACCCTCAAACAGCAGCACAACTGCCCAGGGCAGCCACTGAGGACTTGGCACATGAGGGTGCCCCAACATAAAGCCATGAAACCTTCACTTCACCAGTACGGGGAACCCCCAACTTGCATTCGCCAGCACTTGTTCCTCCCGCAAGCAGCTCGGCTTCCTTGCAAGCACATGCAAGCTGCCCCTGCGCAGGCTCTTGCTGCAGCCTGCAGAGCCAGCTCAGGAAGGGCTTCCTCGAGAGCTGCTGCGCTCCGCTCGCTCCCAGGCCAAGATCCTGCTCAGACCCCAGCACCCAGCCTAGGCTGCCTGCACTGCAGCCCCTGCCCACATGAGCAGGGAGGCAAGTGGGGCAGCGCAACAGGAACAGTCAGAGCCTCCCTGCTCCCGAGCGCCACGCAGGGAAGCAACAGCACCCTGGCAATGGGGACAGCCGCAGAGCATGAGGCAGATAAGGGAAGGGAACAGAAAGCCATGGGCTAAAAGCGGGTTGTACCCAGTTTCGATGGTTAGGATAAGACTCTCACTCCTTCTGACACTTAAACTGCAGGAAGGATTAAAAATGTAATTCCAAGTTTAGATTTGTTTCTTCTGCAGCTAATTCAAAGACTCCCAAAACCTAGTATTTCAAAGGAAAATTTCTCACATCCAACAGAGTCAGTGCCACATTTGCATGGCAGCCTATATTAAAAGCTAGGAATGAAAGCATAAAATGCAACAGGTGCTTCTTGCCAATAAAAAAGTCCACATCCCTATTCAAGGCAATGGAGAATAATAAAGAGGAAAAAAAACTAAGGATTTAACAGCAAGTTGAAGAGGCAGATTTGAACAGCAGCTGATGAATTACCTCCATGCTTTACTGACCAGAACACACAGTCTTACATCTACAAGTATTAAAATGCAGGGGTTTTTTCTGCTGAAAGCATGCAAATCTACATTCACTAAGATATCACGGCTGTACAAGAGAATATCTTAGAGTTGAGACTAGAAAATTTCCACATACGACAGCACAGCAACATGCAGGCTGGACGGCCCTCCTGCAAGGAGGCCCTTCTCACTCACCTCATCACCCCAGCACCCATGTTGCTGCCACCAGGAGGATGGTCATGGGTTTTGCTAGCCCAGTGCTTGGTGCACTTCACAGGGTTTATATTTAGCAGAGCCTAAGTGGGAAGCCCTATTTTTTCCTGGACTTTTTTTTTTTTTTTGTAGAAATTGAGCTCCTGTTTTAAGCACAGCTTTACTACTGATATCTAAAATTCCTGTTCCAGAACAAGACAATACAGCACAATATTCTGTTAGTCCCACTCCTTCTGCCATGGCCAAAGCCTTTGGTCTAAATTCTGTCCTCAGCTTTGCCAGCCTCACTCCAGACTCAATGATGCTACTTCAGATTTACACCAGCATAACCCAAAGCAGCAAGTTAACAAATGCTCTCCCATGAATTGACAGGAGCTGCTCAAGGACACAAAATACACAACTGCAAGGCCTCACTTGCCACCTTTTTCCTTGCACAGCCATCGCTACTGTCCTTCCGACCAAGGAGCACCAAGTGCTTCTTCAGATGCAAAAAATCAGGGAGAAAGACCCCGCACTTAAGGCCAGGTGCCCCAGAGCACTGGGGCCAACTCCCCGGGTCCGGGCACCCCGCCCTGCCGCCCGCGTGCAGCCACGCGGCCCCACGGCCCCTCCGCGCGCGTGACTCCTGTCTGTGTCACTCTCACCCAGTGGCAGCAACGCCGAGGGCTCCTCCCGCGCACGCCAGGCCCCATCCCGGGCGAGGCTGCGGCAGGCGGGGAGCGAGCCGGGGCAGCCCGGCAGGTGCGCTCAAGGACCGAAA
>VZSV01000257.1:713561-729805 GCA_013398735.1 Nothocercus julius | reverse complement strand
CGCGGCTCCGCTCACTCTGCGGGCTCACCAAGAGCTCCGAGGGCCTCTGCTCGCTCCGAGGACCCACGTGCTGGGAGGCCAATCCTGGCAGGAGAGGAACCGGCCCGAGCGAGCCCCCGGAGCAGCCTGCAGGACACAGCTCTGAGCTGAGGCAGCCTCCAACACCAGAGCAAAGAGCGGCTTCGAAGCAAGGAATGAAATGCGAGGCATCCGTGTGCTTTGCACTCTAAACAGGAACTGCCCTGCCACCTCAAACTCCATACCAAATCACAAGCAACAGAGCAGAAAACCAAATTATTCTCAGCTGTTACACTGCTTAATTTAATATTTCCAATGAGCTCCTTTTCCTTCTCTTCAAGAATGAAATGCATATTTGTGCTGTGTCACAAAACATTAGATTTTGTCAAGGCAATTCATTTTTCAATGGTAATTTGTAAGTGCACACCATACCACACACGGTCTGGGGAATTTTATGGCTTTCTTCAGAGTCAAGGAAAATAAGAAGCACTCAAACTAGTGATGAGAGCATGGAAAAAAAAAAGTGAGAAGAGGTAACAATAACAGACAGAGCCTTCGTCTCCCACCCCGCAGCCGCAGAGGAGGGAGCATCCCGGGAGCAGAGCGCGCCGGGGCGCCCCGGGCCAAGCGCGCCGGCATTGCTGACCAGCACAGAGAGCTTAAGGCTCTTCACGCCATAATGAGTATTCAACAGGCTGCCTTTTATTTATTTTATTATTAAGCTGATGAGGTTATTTGGTCTGTTTTACGCCCCATTGAATTGTGTATTTGAATTTTTGCAGGCAACTGAAGTTTGCAGAGCAAGGGCAGCCAGGGTGGCCGCGAGGATAAGCGTGAAGAGGGACGTGGCTGCGGTCCCCGAGGAGCCCAAGGGAGCCCCTGCACCCGGGGCACGAGGAGGAGGAGCAGGGGCCCCGCAGCTTCCCTGCAGCATGAATTCTCCAGAACGCAGCCCGGAGAAGGAGAGATGGAGACCACAGCCCTGTTGGTGCCACCCCCTTCACCTGCAGGGGCACCGGGGGATCCCATGACACGGGGGGGTGTCAGTCTGATGAATGACCCGGGGACGTCGCCTGTCGCAGCCAAGCGCGAGCTCCGTGGGCAGCGGCTCTCGCTGCTGCTGCTGCTGAGCAAGGGGGGCTGCAGACGGGAGCCCCCGGAGGGTCCCGCGGGCCAGGCTCAGCTCTTGCCGTTTCCCCGCTGCGATTCCTCCCGCGCAGGGAGCCTGTCCCCAGGCCTCGTGCAGCTCCCCAGGTCCCCGCAGCGAGGGGACGCAGCGCGCTTCAAGACAGAGCTTGCTAAATTCAGGGCAGGAGCTGCATGCCAAGACAGGGTGATCTTGTAATTAAACCCGTCATTCGAGGTGTGAATTATATCACCAACCAGGGCAACAGGAGACTTGATCTACTGTTTGTTGTGCCGCACTTACAGGCAACCAATTAATTAGACTCCAGCATTAGGGATTTCCCCGGGACAGGAGCAGGGAGGAATTCCCACCGCCGGATGCGGATCTTGCCTTCAACCCTGGTTTTGCTTTTCCACCTCTCTCTGCAGCAGCCGCAGGTATCAGCCGCAGTGGGGATGCTGAACGCAGGTGCTGCTGCTGGTCACAGAGAGCACAACTGCATGGGGATGAAGTGGCACTTTGGGCTCAGGAAGGAGTTTTCCCAAACCAGGTTGTCTGGATCCATTCTGGAGGTTTCCCTTGTATTTAGGGTGGCCACCTATAGTTAGTCATAGTCCCTGTGAGCCCTGGCTCTCTCCTGCTTTCTCACCAGGACACATCGCAGCTTCTGACCTCTTGAGCTTTGCCTGGGAGTCTTATACTTGGCTACAGCACCTTAGGGTTTGGGGGATTTTTTTGGGTGGGGGTGGGGGGGATTGTGTCTTTGGAAAAAAAAGATTAGTTCAATAAGTTCAAGTAACGACTGAGATTTTCATGAGAACACAGGGGGATTCCCTGTTCATATCTCCTGAACTTTAAATGGGGATGGTGGTCGCTGCATCATGGAGGTGCAGCGTCCTCCAAAGGGTGAAGCATCATGAAAAGCAAGTACTAGCTGACACAGGGAGGTAAGGGGGACATGTTCAAGGTCACTCATGCATTTTCCCAACATTCTACCTTCCTACTACCTTTTTTCCCTCCCCCCCTCACTTAATGTGGGCACATTAAAGCCCCGGGCTACCCTGCAGGGCCGGCCGCGCGGCAGCGACGCCGGGAAGGGCGCTCGCCCCGCTCCTGCCTCTGCCTCATCCATCACCTGCACCCTGTCTTGCTGCCGGTGGGGAGCGGGTGGCAGGTATGCAGCCTGTCAGACGCTGACATGTTGTGACATTCCATAACACGACAAGCTCTGAGCGATGCCACTAAAGGGGCTCTTGCTGCGGCAGCAGGCAGCAGTGTCCGCACGTGGGAGCGCCGCCCCGTCACAGGAGCAGACCGGGAAGTGTTCGTTAACCATCCCTTGTTCTGGCTCTTTTGGTTGGTTTTCTGGCCACCAAAGGTCACACCGAGTGATCTCCGGGAGCCTGAGCCGATCCACAGGGAGCAGCCTGCAAGGTGGGAGCTGCAGCCCGCGCAGCGGGAACGCGCCACAAACCCCGGCCTCCGCCGGCCTGCCCGAGCCCCGGCAGCACGGAGCGGAGAAAGGCCTTTAATATTCTGTTTAAAGGCCCGTGGGCTCTGCTAGCAAGTGTATCACAGAGCAGCACAAGGCAGTGGCATGACGAGCAGTATGTAGTTGTGCTGCACTTTTCTTGCTGCTTACACCTGCTTTTTGGGAACTTGTTGGTTCCCACAGCTTGGGAATTCAGGAGTGACACCAGGAGGGACCTGCATGTAGTGACACATGGTGACACATGAGGGAAGAGGTGCTGGACATCCCAGTGCTGTAACCATCCTCCCTCCGATTCCTTCCGGAGCAGAGTAGCAGCAACACAGAGCGCTCCCAGAAAACCCTGCACGAACACACAGAGGCGTGCACCCGTGCATCCCATCCTTCTCCTTGCACTCCAGCGTCAGAGCATCCAGACCCGTTGTGCACATCGGCAGCATCCCTCATATCCTGCCTCAGAGAGCCGGGTTCGTCCCTGCGCGGCGCGGGCGCGTCCGGGGAAGAGCGCGGTGGTTCCCGCGACGCCGGCCGGGCACGCGCGCCTGGCAGCCTCCCCTTCCACCAAACCCGGGATCCCTGTGTGTCCTGGAGCCCTGCGTGGGCCCGGAGGCCCTTGGCGCCCGTCGACAGATCCGACATCGCTCCATGAACGAGACGGGAGCGGCGGAGCACTGCGCTTGCTTCCTCCGAGCTCCATGAGCAAGGAAGAGAATAAGATTTATAGCACATTTTAAGGTTAATCAGGAAAATCTTTCAGGCAACTAAGTGTATAAGCTTCTATTCAAATTGTGTGATTTATAGCAGCAAGGGGAAGTGATTGGAAACAGCACAGGAGCCACAAGAGGAGATACTTGCTTTGGCTCATTTTCCCAAAAATGAAGTTTTGGGGAGAAACAAACAGCAGTAAGGAAGGGGTCCAACAGTGTCCAACTTCTATTCTTAGAACAACTTTTATTATCTCTAATTATACATGGTAATATTTTAAAAAACTAGAAGTGAACTATTTTATCTAAACAGCCTTTTTGTACCAATTATGTACCAATTCTCTTTGAATATGGTTTTGCTGCCTTCCCAAGCGCCCACTCAGGCAAGGCATTCCCAAACATCCAGCCTTGCTCCAATTAAGAGGAAGCCAAGTATCAAAACCTCAATATCCCCTCACAAAATTGACTTTCTGTCCTCCTCCCCACTCTAACACCTCCCTCCTCCAAGTTCAAACACTTGTGGACACAGGGAATGTTCCACATGCAATTAATTAACTTAATGAATTTAGTGACCTACCTGTGGATAACCATGGCTAAATGCTTCCTTTAATAGATTCTCCTGCTCTCATTTGCGAGGGGCTGAGGGATTAAAAAGGCATCGTGCTTAAAAATCACAGCAGCTGCTTCCTGAAGATCTAGATGTGTCTCCCCAGCTCTGCTGCTTCCTGGGGTGTCCATCCCGGTCCTGCCTTGGGGAGGCTCCTGGCCCTCAGTCGGTTCTGCCAAGGGGCTGTGCATGGAGCTCCTGCTGCAGCACCAGTCAGCGCGAGAGGAGCCTCTTTTATACCCCAAACTGCGGGCGCGGGGAGCACCTGGGGGATCCCAGCCCCCGCCGAACTCGCAGGCGTTCGAGCAGCATCTCAAAAAGCAGCCCAAAGTGACACAAAATGTGCAAACCCCAAAGTGGCTCCTTGCCCAGCAAACGAGCTCTCAGAGCAGCAGAGGGGACTCCAGTCGTCACTAACAATGTTTATTTGCTTTACTTAAAAATATAAAGATTTCTCTCTGGTTGTGGGCAGGGGGAAAGGTTAATGAATTCCTTCAGAGCAAAGAGATTCTCAGACCTCTCAGTGGAAACAAGGTCAGGAATCAATGCTGGAGGTGGAGCAGGGAGGCCAGGCTGAAAAATAATGAAAGGGGGAAAAAATACATAAATAAGGAGGCAGGAAAAAATGATAAGCTGAATAAATGGCAGGGTAATACTTGCTCAGCTCCCCACAAAGAATATTGAATTATTGTCTATAATTTGGGCTATCGAACCCAAATTAGGGCCTCCAGACTGAAAACTGCCGCATTGTGTACGGGTACATGGAGGGTCAAACGCTCCTTTGGTTTGCTCATTATTTGCTCTGATACTAGGCTGTCATTAGCGGCAGCAGTGCTGAACAAAGCTGCATTACAAAGGCAGTACACATCAATGGTGCTAATTAATTGGATTAATGGAAGGGCAGCACAAATTAGGTCTGGCTTGGATAATTTCAATGAAAACTGAATACCAATCCCCAAAGTCATTGGAATATGGATGAGGCAAATTGAGTTAAAATAGAGGAGACTGCTGCATTCATTAGCCCGCCCACCCTCTGAAGTAGTTGTTTAATATGCAAACTATTAATATGCAAATCAGCACAAATGAAAAAAAAGTGTGATTTTTTTTCACTGTGCCGCTCGCAGGCAGCTGCCTGGCGCGGAGGAGCCGCGCGCTTCGGCGCTGGCAGGGAGCGCCGTGGCAGGGAGCCGCCGGAGCTCCGGGCCCCCAAAGCCACCAAAGCTCGCTCCCGCCGCCCGGCCAGGCTCGGCTCAGCAAGGCGCAGCCGGAGAAGCAGCAGGCACAAAGAGGAAGGGGTGCGCGGCGGCGCAGGGCGCCTCGGGAGCGCCCGGCTCAGGCGAGGGCAGCAGAACACAGGGTGCCGCTCCCGCCGCATCCCGGCACAGGGAGCCCTGCCGGCTCAGCCGGAGCGGCTCCGCGGGATGGAGCCGCAGGACGGCGGCTCTCGGCTGCTGCGGTCGGTGCCGGAGGGCCGTTCCCGCGAGCGCGGCACAGCCGCCCTGCTCTTGTCACCCCTAACAGCGCCCTGGATTAATGACCCTGCAAAGGGCTAATTCTTAAGAGGGCAATGTCTTCTGCAGGCTCGTATTGATCTTTGTCAGCTTCCCCTCGAAAGAAAGAAAATATTGGCTTATTTACAAAGGGCAGCGGCTGCTGCTGGCGAGGCGGCCTCAAGATTCACGGCACCTCGTGTCCCTCGGAAGCTGGATGGGCCGAGGGCGGCTCTGAGTGTGTCAAAATCAACGTCCCCCGCGTGCGACAGCCGAGCGAGGCCCGTGTGCCGGAGCGGCAGAGGTTTCAGCGCAGGAGACAGGCGGAGGCTGCAGCGCTGCCGAGCGGAACGTCGCAGCCTGGCCGGACCCGGCGAGGGGCGAGCAGCCGCCTCACGGCCAAAATGTGCCATTCCCACTCTGATTTGTGTTCTAGAATGCAATAAAACACAGATTTTTAAAAGGATGCAGTTTTAAAAGTATGAGTTTGTGGCTCTGCCGCAAAGTGGTAAATCGCCCCAATTCCAGTATCTTCTGTTGTCTGAACAAAAGTGCCCACAAGGAGCCGGTGGTGCCTGCGGTGCCACTGCTGGCTCTGCCTGTTTATATCCCGCTGTCCTGGCTCCACGGCTCCGCAGCAGCCCAGCGCCGCACTCCCAGTGCGTCATTGCTGTGCAGCATTCCCAGCGCAGCGTTCCCGGTGCAGCATCCCAGTGTGGCACAGTGCACCCCGTGGAACCCCTGGCACAACCCCGGGAGCTCTGCAGCCGCCGCCTGCCGCGCACGAGGTGCCAAATCAGATTACAGCGCACAGTTGCCGCATTATCCTGTCTCGACTTCACTAACGCTCATTAAGCCTCTAAAATCCTTTTTATGGTGTTTATTACACCTCCAGAGGAGTTTACTGTGTAAATATTATCCTACCATTAAATCCTGCAACGAGGCAACCGTCAACAAGTGGCACTCGTGCCGGTGGCTCCCCTGCTCCGAGGCGGAGCAGCTCCCGGCTCCTGCCCCGCTCCTGGCCCCGCTTCGGGCAAACCAGCCGCGAACGGAAGAAACACAGAAAGGAGAAGATGGTCTGGAGGAACAAAAAGGCAAAAAGACATAAGGAGGAATCTCAGGACTGGGAGGAAGGGAGAGTCCCTGAGGATGCTGCGAAAGTGCCAAGGCTCAGAGCTCCAGCAGCTCTTCTCAAGCATGGAATAATGCCTGGATCGGCCAAGCGCCTCCAGGTGGGCGCCGGCCCCGATCCTCTTCCCTCAGCTCTGCACGCAAATCCCATGTTTGCTTTGACATTGGTGGCTGAGGACCAGCAGCTCCACCAGCAGTGCCTGGAATTTCAGGCACCAAACACCCAGGAAGCTGTTTTGGGGCGGGCTGGAATGTTCCTTGGTGCCGAGGGGAAGGTTCCGGTGTGAACTGCTGAACCCCTTTCTGGAGCCTTCCCTTCAGAAACACAAATCACTGACAAATGTCACTTGGAAATTAAAATTTGCATTTTGAAAATGGTAACATGATGTCTTTTGAGGCTTTGGGAAAAAAATGCTCGTTTCACCTCGTGGGGGCCCAAAACACAAGTCAAACTGCAAAGCAAGCTGCCTGTGCACAGTGCAGGGCCCGGTGCTCGGCCCGGTGCTCAACCCGATGTTCAACTCGGTGTTTGACCTAGTGCATCGCCCGGTGCCCGGCCCGGTGCCTGGCCCGGTGCTCGGCCCGGTGCCCGGCCCGGTGCCCGGCCCGGTGCTCGACCCGGTGCTCGGCCCGGTGCTCGACCCGGTGCCCGGCCCGGTGCTCAACCCGATGTTCAACTCGGTGTTTGACCTAGTGCATCGCCCGGTGCCCGGCCCGGTGCCTGGCCCGGTGCTCGACCCGGTGCCCAGCCCAGCGCCCGGCCCGGCGCTCGACCCGGTGCTCAGCATCTCGGCCGCCGGGAGCAGCGGCCCCTCGGCCGGCGCTTGGCAAACGGTGCTTGTGCAAGAGCAAAGATGACCAAGTTTGGAAATGTCTCTCCATAATTCTTCCCAGATGTGTTTCCTGGTTTTTTGTCAGCGTCTGCATCCAGGCGAGAGGACTTCCCAGGTTAGACGGGGCTCTGCAGCAAACCCGTCTGCGGAGCAGGACCCAAAGCAGCCCCGTGGCAGGCAGCCGCAGGAGCACATTGGGGTTTGAAATCTGCATTTGCTGGAAAGCGGGTGGGACGGGGAGCGACAGTGAAGGAATATGCTGAAAAAATGCTCCTCCTTTAATAAAGCACCTTGGTTTTGACAAAGTTGCTTTTATTTCAGTTTTGACTTCTAGCAAAATAATTTATCATGTAAAATTAATACGAAAACGAGTTATAATGCAAAACAAAATGTCATATGATAAATAATGAAATCATTGCAATATGAGCTGTCTCGTAGTTAAACATCGAGATACTTTCACGTGAAACCGTCACGCAGGATGCTCCAGCACCGCTGAGTTTCTGCCCACTTCTCCTCGCAGAGGCGGGAGCAGCGCTCGGAGCCGGCGGCGCTCCGGACCCGGATAACGCGCA
Source organism: Nothocercus julius (assembly GCA_013398735.1). Classification (NCBI taxonomy): domain Eukaryota; kingdom Metazoa; phylum Chordata; class Aves; order Tinamiformes; family Tinamidae; genus Nothocercus; species Nothocercus julius. Next base: position 721,832 of record VZSV01000257.1, on the reverse strand, counting down.
GGCGCGGCTGCGGTTGTCGCTGCTCCTGCAGCGATCCCGCCGCGCGCCGCCGCGCCGGAGCTTGTTTAGCATGCAAACATTTGGTGATTAAGTGAGGCTTACTTAATTAAGCACTTTGTAATGACTCTTAAACCAAAGAGCAGTGGATTAGTGCGTCCTATTTGTGTCTATCAAGAGCCGGTTTCCGCAGACAAGCGGGGCTCCAATGGAGAGGGGATGGAGGCTTCTCCTTGCTCCCGAGCACGAGCGCGATTGTCGAGCGCAGGGTGACTGGGGGCTTTTTCCAGAACTGACTCACCCTTGGGAAAGAAAGCAACCCGGGGAGACTTAAAAGGAAGGCAACTCTGGAGCTCAGGCTGCAGCTCAGAGCCGGCATCGCCGGGGGGCTTTGCAAAACCCCCAATTCCACAGCGCCTCCCCGGCCCTAAATGCTGGAGATTTCAGCAGGTGCCGAATGTCAGCAGTTCCATGTGCGAGCAAAGGGGCAGGAAGCGGAGCCGCTCCAGGGAGGCTCCCGATGCAGTTTCGCAGTGGCACCTGGCGCTGCTGCTCTCCCTCCTTTGTGCTCTTCTTGGTGCTGCTCCTGCTGCACAGGGCAGCACGGGGATAGCGATGGGGACGGGATGGGGACATCGACGGGGAGGGCGGTGGGGACGGGGACAGGCAGCGCATCCTGCGCTCCCGCGCGCTGCCGGCCGGGCTCCCGCGTTGCTGGAGCCGCTGGAGCTGGGAAGGCGGCTCCGCTCGGCCGCTGCAGGCAGCTGGCAGCGCCGCTCCAAACCGCGGCGTTAATCAGAAACACATTGTCCGCGTTGTCAACACTTCGTTTAACCACTTCTATAAATTCAGTATTAGTGTTAAAAAGATTCCTATTTGATGGATGAAATAAGTCACCCTCCTGCAAGCCAAAGCCAATAAAAAAGGGCTAATAATTCATGGAAATAAGGCAGAAGATGGTTGACCCAGGCACAACGGGTGAGATTTCCTCCTGGCCCTGTCCAGCTTGGGAAGCAGAATGGGACGGGAGTGCTCAGAGAACTGGGACTTCTCCCTCCAACTACAGGGAGGCTTTCCCGGCCTTTCCAGCTCAGCTGTGCGGGCACTGGTGCACAGGAGCCAAAGTCTGCATCCCATCCTGCATCCCATCCTGCATCCCATCCCACATCCCATCCTGCATCCTGTCCTGCATTCCATCCTTGTATCCCATCCTGCATCCCATCCTGCGTGCCGTCCTGTACCCCCTCCCTGCTTTGGGTCGGTGCTTTGCCGAGCAGCGCTGGAGCATCCCGGTACTCGGCCCTTCCTGCACAGCCCAACGGAGACGCTCCTCCGGGTGCAGGAAGCGTCCCGAGCTCCATGGCTAATTGCCGGAGCGGAGGCTTTCACAGCGTCTCGTCCTGCAGAAATAGTTTCCACTCTGATCCCTGATCTGCTTGACAAAGAATTTGAAAGCTGTTGTTTTTACTGCAATATGAGTATAAAAATAATAGCTCCGCTCAGTGACTTTGGAAGTCATGGAATAATAATCCAACAACACCAGTCTTCTTGGAAAACTCTTAGGAGAATAACAGTGCCCTTGGGCATGTCTAGAGCCCTGTTTATTAAAACAATATAATTTAAGAATTAAAGCATTTATAAAGCAGAACTTATTACATAAGAACACTGTGCTCCCTGCAACAGAGCGAGGAATCCGGTTACCGAAGCCACGTAAACCATTTTAGAGGTTTTTCTCTTAATCTTATTTGGATTTAGGTAGCTGTTTCTGAGAAAGATGTGGAAAAAGGGAAACCTTCCCCCAAACACTCATGTCAGCCAAACACTTCACGCGTTCTGCTTCTTAAACTGAAGAATGCAAAAAGGGATCAAAATTAGGAGAAATAAATCGTGTTTCCAGAAAAAAAACTGTCTTTGTGTTGGAGCAGCAACTGCCCAGTGCTGCGGGGAGATCTGAGGGCATGGAGCAGTTGGGGAGAGCGGGAAGCAAAGGCAGGTCCGGCTCCTGCGATGCGCGGAGCGCGGCCGGCCCGGCACGGTGTGCGCTCGCGCTACGGGGGCCTGGGTTTCCCAGCCCCTTCTCATCACAAGGGTTTTTGAGACTTTGAAAAGTGATATCATTTGGAGAATATCTGCAGCCTTGGAGTTTCTTCCAATTAATGGTAAAAACATTAATGGCCATTTAGAAAATAACTTTACCATTACTGAGAAAGCCTCCTCGGCGAACAGGGGGAAGCAAAAGCCTTGCAGCTCCGTGGTGCTCGTGCCCAGCACAGGCAGTGCCGCGATGCCCGTGCCTGGGGTGCGAGGGACCGCGGTGCTCGTGCCGGGACGCGGCGCCGTGCTGCTCGTGCCCGGGATGCTGACTGAGGCCAGCGCAGCTCCCGCGCCCTCCTGGCGTTTACCCCAGCTTTAGCTCACAGAATCCTTTCTGGGTGGCAATATACTGTGAAATGCAATTACTTTGGAATTTCTGAAGGGTTTTTAAAAATATTTTTAAAATTCAACATTAAAAATCACGAAGTAGAACATGGTGACAGAGATGGAAATGCAGTACGACTTCCAAATATTAGGAAAAAGGCACATCCTTCCATTCCTGGAACATCACAGACTTCATCAGCATTTCTCCATCATCTTCAGTCCAGCCCACCCTGCTGCCCGGGCAGGAGCGCGGGGGCTTCTCCGGGAGCGCAGGGACTCCCTGCGAGGACAGTGCAGGACAAGGAGCTGCTCCAGCCCTGCTGGCACCGTTTGCCTGACACCAGCGCGTGCTCTCCGCTGCATTTGCAAGTAAACAAAGCAGCAAAAAGAGTCCCTTCTTTATTGCTTCACTTCCACACGATCCCTCCCTACCTGGCGAGAGACATTGGCATGGCCGGAGGCCGTTCAGGAAGGACAGACCTCTACCTGGTACGCGAAGCTCCTCTTCCACAGGGACACCGTGTGCGAGGCCGCTTCGGGGCGCTGCTCCCACCATGCGGCTCCGGAGCTTCCGTGGGGCAGCAAATCTCTCCCCTCAATGTTCTCAATAAAAGCAATGACTTCTCCTTCCCGTCCCTGGTGTCTGCAGCCAGCTCCTGGAACAGCGAGCGCACATTATAAAAAGAATATATTTTAATGGCATTGCAAATAAAATTTATGGCGGCTGTAACATAAAGCCTCCAGACCGCAGGCTCTTCGCAGCACACGAGTGCCTTGTTCTTGTTCAAGAACCACCGCGTTGCTCCAAGGGAAGCTTCCCGGGAAGCTCCCGGCTGGGCCGGCCAGGGAGCCTCCAGAGCGGGGCTGCCCGCGCCGTGTCCCGCTGCCCGGCCGCTCCAGGCGCTGGAGCCCTGCGCCTGTCCAGCTCGCGGGAGCTGCGGGATCTTCCTGGTGGAGCATCTCCATGGGCCGCGGCCACGCCAGGCGCGCGGGAGCAGGAAGACATCGAGCCCGGGAGCGAAGCGCAGGGATCCTGCTTTGCTTCCATGGGCGTTTCTCATCCCGGCCCTGCCTTGTGCTCACCAAATGTGCCAGGGGTGCCACACCAGATTTGCTAAACACCTCCAGCTTCAGAAAACTTCAAACCATGACTTTCTAAATGCAAAATATTTCTTTAAACCCTATTTTCTGCTTAAAATGCAGTCAGTTCCTAACAGGAGCTAGCTGCCCATCTATCACTGCTCCGGACTGCAGGCACAAGCAAGGGGAGGGCGGTGGCGACGGTCTTGCTTTGAGGGGACAGTGGGGACCTGTGGGAGGCAGCGGCTCCATCCCCACGGATGCCCCGGTGCCGAGGGCCACGCGGTCCCGTGCGGCTCCGCTGCATGGACACCCAGCGAGGCAGCCGGGAGGCAGGAATTTGTTTATGCCCCTCTTGCAGCCACGGGCTGAGAGCAGAGTCAGGAAACTTCTATTTAAGGAGAAATGCAGGCGGGCTGGGGACATCGCTGCGCTGCAGATGGAAGGATAGACGGATGGATGGACGGACGGACGGGCACTGGCACCGGCCTTGTGGGGACGGACAGTCCCGCCAGCCCTGACGCTGCAGGACCAGCTGCCACGGACGCTGCTCGGCCACGAGGCTTCGCCGGGGTTTCCGACGGGCGATGCCGGGAGCCGCTGGTCCCTGCATGGGCCAAGCAGGGTCTGGCACACGGTGCTTCGGAGCCCGAGGAATCCGGCCCCGCTCGAGGCAGCGGAGCAGATAAGCTGGGAGCAAGCAGGGACTGCAAAATGCAAACTGACCCCTCTGGTTTGCACGGCGCGCAAAAGGGAAACGCGGATCCTGAGGGATACGGGCACTGCGTGCGCACTGCGGGCCGAGGGAACCCGCAGGGCACGGCCAGCGCGCCGCACAGGCACCCCCGGCCCGCGGGCCGGGGCCGTCAGCCTTGAAAGCGCCTAAACCCGAGAAATGCTAATATTATCTTTTATTACATTTTAAAGAGACAAAAATTCTCTGGCCCAAATCCTCTCTGAAAAATAAACAATATTTTCGGGCTGAGGTATGCGCGCTGGAGGGCCGCGGCTCGCCGGGCCGCGCGCATCGGCCGCCTGAAACCTAATGCTTGTGCGGGGCCCCTGCCGCACCGGGGGAGGGACCGGGTTCACATAACCCTCGCTTAAAAAATAGACTGGCACATTTTTGCTTTATCAAACTCTATTTGCGAAAGTCTAGGGCTAAATGATCTGAAAAGGTTATTTTGAGGCAGGGTCACCCTCACTGCCACAGGTCTAATAAAACAAAACTATAGCCAAATTAGAAACATATTTCATCTAATAGGGGAAAATATAATTGGTGAATCTGTCTGGTGTTTGACCTACAGTATTTATGCTAAATGAAAGTTTAAATATATCACTATGCGGCGCGGAGCAGCAAAGCCGCGTTCGCTCTGTATCTGCAGCTCGGCCCCTTCCCTTAACCCTTTCCTTGGCACCGCGGCCGGTGCCGGCGTCGCTGCGGCGCACGGGGCCGAGACGCCAGAGCGGGTTGGGTTCCTCACAGTCGCTCTGTGTTTCGTAAACTCCATGACAAACTGCTTCCCGGCTTGTCAGCCTGACAGCGGCCGCCCCGGCCAGCCCGCGAGCGCGTCCGATGGTCTCCCTGGCAAGCGCGTGGGCCGGCCGTGCAACGGGATTGTCCACAGCTCCGGGCCACGCGCACAACGGGGCTGTCCCTGCCACGGAGCCACTCGTGCCATGGGGCCGTTCCTGTGCACTCCAGGCCTAGAGCTCCTTGGAATAGGAGCCTCTTCTCCAGGAAAGCTCTCTCTGCTCCAGCAAGCCAGGGCTTGGAAGACAGGGCTCATTTTTGTTGTCCTCTTTTCCCCCTCTTTGCTGAAGGCTGTTGTGGATGAGACGGCACCTGACTGAGTTCCGTGCCGAGGACCCTCGTCTCGGCTCACGGAGCTGGGGCCGCGGCCGCTGCCCCGCGGAGGAGGTCGGACCGCGCTCTGAGAGCCCAGCACCCATCTGGGAGGGTCCTCACCGGCACATCCGGCCCATTCCAGTGCTGGGAGTGCAAGGATGAGACGGGCCAGGGCAACCCCTGCGTCCTGCACCCGGCAGCAGCCGTCCCGCACACCCCGGCATGAGGAAACCGGCCCCTTCGGCCCTTCTCTGAGCTGCAGCGGTGCGAAAACGCATCGAAGCTTCCCCGGCGCAGCTGTCCAGCCGTGGGTCACCACAATTCCGGGGGCGATTCCCGAGGCAATCCCCGCCCTCTGGAACCATTCCCAGGACAATCCTCTAGGTAATTCCCAGGACAATCCCTGCCCTCTGGCAACATTCCTCAGGCAATTCCCGGGGCAATTCCCACATGAGGAGGGGCTCCAGCAGGAACCCCTGTCACCACACATTTCAACTATCCCAGTGTTTTTGTGCTGGGAAATCATCCGAGCGGGCTGTGCTGCCGGCTCCAGGGCGGCACTTCCAGGAAGCAGCCGGACCCAGAGCGCAGGGACTTGGCACGACGGGCGTAACGCGGGCGCTGCGGGATCGGCGCTCCGGGCCCGGCTGGAACGACCACTGGTCCCGTGCCACTCCCGAGGGACGGGGGAGCACAGGCAGCCCCAGCCCTGGCAGATGTTTCGGGTTTGCCGCTCACCCGTATTTATTTGAACGGGGAGAGCGGGCAGCCCTCCAGTCGCACCGGCCACTGTCCTATAGAGTCCAGCTCACTTTATCAAACGCAAATCTGTCACTGGGCGCTGCTGGAGCCTCCCTGCCGCGCGGGGCTGCGTGGGCCCGCGCCGCTCCGGCACGGCTGCTTCCAACGCGCGTCTCCGACACGGAAATGGTGGGAACAAGGTCACCGAGAAAAACAATTTCATCCTCCGATTGCTGCAGCACAGCACGAGCTGCCTCCACCTGCCTATGTGTTTAGGTGCTTCCGGGCTGCATCCCTAGAGCCACCCCCAGCCAGGACAGGGGATGCTCCCGGCTTCGGTGCTGCGCGTTGCTCCACATGTCCTGCACCATTCCTGCCTGCGGAAGGAAAAAGGGGTGGATTTCCTGCAAAAAGAAGGTCTCTGGGTAGAGAACATCCCTCTGAAGACTTTTGTAGATGCAGCCCGCGCGACTAACCCAGGCGCGGCAGAGCGAGCAGGGCCCCGCAGCCCTGCCCGGCCAGGCAGCATCCAGCGGAGCCGCGAGCACCCCGCCGCGTGGGAATATTCCTCCGGAAGGAAATTCTGCAAATATCCAGTGGATTGTCAAAATAGGAGCAAAATAGCAAGGACAAAATATTAAGCCATGCGATCGTAATCAGCCTTAATTCCCACAAAGCCCCTTCTAAAGGAGATTGTTTTGTCGCGGGGCTTTCATGGCCCGGTGGCTTTGCAACGCAGGGCGGGTGTCCCTGGCCACTGCTGAGGAGCGGTTGTTACAGCAGGGAAGTGTCACATTCGTTTTAGGCCACGAGCGCTCATAAGCTTTCCCAGATAATTTAAGGACTTTTCAGGCTGTAACTTGCTGTGCTGGAGGGGATTTGATGGGGGAGCGGAGGCAGAGTGGAGGGCGGCACCCTGGCTGTGGGAACGGGGCGCTCGGGGAGGGATGGAGAGCTGGCACGGCTGGGAAGGGAGCCCGTGAGCAACCAGGAAAGGAGCCACCAGGAAACGTGGCTCACAGGGTGACATGGTGGCTCGTGGGGTGACGTGATGGCTCGTGGGAGGATGTGGTGGCTCACGGCCAACCCAGGGACCCTGGCCCAACCATCCCTCCCAGTTGTGGCAGGTTGCAGGGATCATTTTGGACCCACACAGAAGATGTTCAACAGGAGATAGAAAGAACTGAACCTGAACATAAATCACGTGTTCCTGTTTTTCTCTTTTCTTGGCCAAAAGATGCATGAAATACCCAAGAAATTTCCATTCTGCAAGACACTGAGTCAAAATCAAAGCAGCATCAAAAACCCAGAGCAAGTCTTAGGAAATAAATCTTGGGCCGCGTCTCATCAGGTGACCTGGCAGATCTTCCCCTCCTCTAGGCCTAGAAAACGATGAGATCCCTTGGGAATTTACATATTTATTACAGAAAATAAAATCAGTTGGAAAATGGGAAACTCAACACTAGCAGCTTCCTTCTGATGCTGGCTTGTAATAAAGACAAAATAAAACAGATATTTGCCTGGGACTAGCACTAAGTCACCGGAGTTTGGTCATTCATGACCCGGTGGGGATTGCGATGCTGCATGGACAAGGGTTGCAGCGATGGATAGAGGGCACCACCGGCTCCCAGCACCTCCTGCAACTTCCAATCCAAAATTCCTGAACATCTGAGAGGGATCTGCAGCGAGTTTACTCGGCTCAACATCTGGAATATAAATAAAAGATGGCCGGAGGAGGAGGTTTCAGTGGAGAGCAGCAGCCGAGCACCTCGCCGCTAACTTATTTTAGCACTTCTCTGTAATATAATTTCCAGTTCATTTGGTTATCAAAAACACTGATTATTTTCACGCTGAAGAGGCGATTTCAATGCCCAGCACAGTGCGCTCTGTGTTTGGGATTCTGTGTTGGTTTTTTGATATCCACTAATTTCTCCATGCTGAGGCAAATTTGTCACACGCATGGGTCTGTTTGATTTCATTAAACAGAATATTTAAGCATAAAAATTGTTTAATCGCCTTGTGTCATTATGAGATGAATTTCATTTTGCATACATTTGCATATTTCATCAAAATTAAGGCAGCTAATATGCAGATGAGAGGCAGGTTGCGCGGAGGTGTTTACGGCCGTGGCTGCGGTGCGGGAGCGCGCGGGGCCCGGCTCGCGCGCGGCCGCGGCCCTCGAGCAC
>VZSV01000257.1:632665-690604 GCA_013398735.1 Nothocercus julius | reverse complement strand
TGCCGGGGTGGCTGGTGGCCCTGCCAGCCCCCTCGGCGCGCGAGCTGCCATCGCTCCGCGGCCGGAGAGCAGCCCCTGCTGCCCCGTGCGCCGGTGCTGCAGCCGCTGGCCCTCTCCTTACCCTTAGTTAAGGCTAACATTAACATGCTCTCTGTGTTCTTGGTGCCCGTTCAATATATTTTATATAAGTTTAATAAAAAAAAATTGCTAAGATCATTGGAAGGGTAAATAACTGCCATGCTGACATTGCTTCTATTTAAATCAGCTACACACTGCGTGCGTACATCGTTTGCATAAAACAATATTCAAGTAGGGTGATTTTAATGTTCTGTGCTATTTCTGACTCTCTCTGGATTGCTGTTTGCATATATTTGCATACCCTAGGAGAATTAAACCCGGAGTATGCAAATGTGCTGGCAGGCGCCGCGGCGCTCCCAGCCCTGCGGAGCCGCCTGCTCCGGGCTCCCCGCTGCCGGCCAGGAGCACCTGGCGTGGGCATCCGGCATGGGAACCTGGCACAGCGACCTGGCACAGGGACCCGGCACAGGCCCCCACTCGTCCGCACTCGCCTGTTCCCATCTGGAGCATCAGTGCCCGCTCCAGGGCCCAGTGCCGCCCAGGAAGCTGCCAGTGGATCCCAAGTGGGAGACGCAACGGGATGACCCCGGGGAAGGGAATCCGGGAGACTGAGGGGTTTGGTTTGGGCGAAGGAGGAGCCCCGGGGGGCAAGGATCCTCGTGGGAGCAGCCCGGAGGGCCATTGGGGAGCCCGCGGCACGTCTGCCACTGAAGGGCTCTCCATCCCGCGGCCGATCGCGCTGGGGCTTTACTGTAAATTAAACACATCCTCACCAGCAAGCGAGGGTTAAGGGGGATTTTCCTGCACTAAATCAAAGCGGATGCTGGGCTCTTCTGCAGGGAGAATCCGAACCGGCTTAAAAGGTCAAGCGGTCCAAGACAGGATTTGGGGATTGTCTAAGGTCACCAGGCGGCCCGCTCCCATCAAAGCAGCAATTATTAACAACCCATTGGAGTTAAAACGAATCAGGCCTTGCTTTTCCCATCCCGCTAACAGGATTAGCAAATGGTAAATAAAAATAATGGAGGAAGCAAGCAAACAGGGCGGGCGCAAGGGGCAGCTGCCAGCGCCGCGTGCCGAGTGCCGCGTGTCGGGGCCTGGGCATTGCGGAGCCCCCAGCACCCAGCGAGAGCGAAGGCATCAAGTGCATTTAATCACTTTTTCATTTATGTTTTTTCATGGCATTTTTGATTTTCCTCATCAAACTCAGAGCCGCATTTGGAAAACAAGGGAAATTATTTGAGTTTTCCTCTCTTCTGTTCTCTTTAGCAGAGTAGGAGTGCGAGGGCCTGAATCAAGTGAGAAAAGAACAAAGAACAAAGGAGTGTGAATAAGTGAATCATTCTTGACCAGGATTTGTAACGGTCTTAATGAAAAAAAAAAAAAAAAGAAACACAACCAACAGAGATTTTTTTTTGAGGTTTAAATGCAGTCTCTATCACGTCAAAATTTTGAGCATTAAGAAGGGTCTGTAGGACATCGGCCAGGACAGGGCTGGAGTTCTGCTCAGCTCCACGTTTGCATCACCTGCCTGGCACGCTTGAGGCTCCAGGTAGGGAAAGATTCAATACACATTAAAGCAGAAAAGTTAAAAACAAGGTCTCCTCTGTGGCTTAAGCTCCACCTGTTTAGACGAACTTTAGCGCTTTGCATCTCCACGAGACTTTTCAAGTCTGTCAGCAGAGCTGGTTCCCCAATGTGCTCTGATGCTGCATCCCAAGTCTCAGTTTATTCATGGCCCGAAATGGCCCCTCTCTTCGGCATATTTCCCCCCCGCCACACAATCCTTGGAATTATGTGTTTGAAATAAGACGCTGGAACTTGTCAGGAGACTTTTTGCAGCGTATTGTTTTAAAGAAGACATTCAATTACCTCAGCTGCAATGCTTCACTGTGCTCTGATGATCTACTAAGGGAAAAATAACTAATATGTAGCATGTTGTGTCATAGACAATTATAGAGAACATCGCTTTTAAGGAAACAAGACTTGTGCCCAATTGTGCGGGATTTATTAAGTTTGCTGTTTTACAGCAACATGGCAAACTAAGGGAGGGGAACACATTTGCATTTCCTCCTGCAGAACCTTTGCTTCAAGAGGGGAGGACTATTTTTTCCCTTCCCTCATTAAGAGCCAAGGAGCCGTTAGGGCTACAAATGATTGAGATAAACATCTTAACAGACACATGATTATTTCCTCCTTTAGTTTTACACAGCGTGAGATTCTTATATGGAAACAAAGTGATTTGGCTATAGATTTATAGAAGGAGCAAATGATTCGGTCCTACATGATGGAGCATATCATGCATATTTTGTGCCTTAGCTCGTGGGCATACTCAGCTCTGCACACAAGAGTGATGGGAGGAAGGCAAGAGGGAGAAGCGCTGGGGAAATGTGACATTATGCACAAGAGGAAATGCTGCGAGGATTTCACAGCTCCTTTGGCGAACAATGTGACTGAGAAATGCACTTACCGGAAAGGATAACTTAATTCATCTGCCGTACAGCGAGCGTCGAGCAGCAGGAGCTGCGAGGAGGCGAGCGAGCCCCGGGCCCTCGTGTGCTGGCGGCCCCGGGCCAGGGCTCCTCCAGCACCTGGGCTTGTCCCCACGGTCTGCGCGGTTCTTAGCAAGGTCTCTTATCTGAACGCTCATCACTGCGCACACAGCGAACCACCCTGCTGCAAGGACCTTCCCGTGGCAGACCTTGATCCTGCACGCTTCCCCAGGTGCTTCGTTTTAAGCGTGTGATTAACGCTGTTGACTCTGTGCTTAAAATTCATCCTGCACGTCGCTATTTGTGGCTTCAGCTGACAACCTGTGTCCTTCGGAGGTGTTAATGTGCATTAGCTGAAAACGCAGCAGCGCCTCCGTGGGAGCTGCCTGCGGAGTCACCAGGATTGGCAGGAGGAGCAGCTCCATCCCAGGCAGAGGCGACTGGGAGCAGGGACCCATGCTTGCTGGGAGCAGGGATGCGCTTGCTGGGAGCTCCGATGCACTCACCGGGAGCAGGGATGCACTTGAAAAGCTTCAGGACACTGGGCATCTCCACAAGCTTGGAGACACAAGGCCTGATGGGGCTCCCCACCACGATGGATGGGGATCCATTCACAGGGAAAGCCAGAGGAGACGGAAAACAATGGATATGCTATTATGGCATTCAAAATTCCCACCAAATGCCTTTATCTTTCCCATTTGCTGCGAAGGGGCCTGGCGTGGGTAGCATTATTTCTCAGCTGCTGGGAAGCAAAGGGCAGCGCTCACACCACCCGCCGCCGTGACAAACAACGTTCTCATGAGCCTGCTGCTATTTATAGAAGCAATCCTATTTCTCACATATTTGCCTCTCCGTTACCGAGCAAGGGCACTTTCATGGCCCTGATGGATCGGAGCACGTTCAGCCGCTAATCCCAGGGGAGGGGGTGAGTTCCAGGGATGCATTGCTCTGTCATTGGATAAAGCCTAACCTGCTCTAAGCAGGCTTTCCCAAGCTCGCCCAGCGCCGGCTGTAATTCTATAGCCGAGGCACATTAATATCCCAGGTACAATACACACATCTCTGCTCTCTTCCCACCTATACAGAAGAGGCAGGAGAGGAAGTAGGGGGGGGAAAAAGGGGGGATTTTAAAGAATGAATGATCTGCTTTCTGCTGAGAACTCAGGCACATCCAATAACTTCAAGCAGAGAAAATCTCTGGCTGAATTAAAGGCTCTGCTGGGCTGACTTCTCCCAGGCCTCGTGCACTGGTGACAAACGCTCCTGTTTCAGTCTTGTTTGCAGCATCTCATGGGCTGGTGGCCTTACTCGCTCTGAGACTCCTTGGCCAGGAACCAGTTTGTGTTTGGGGTGCGCAGCGCCAGAAGAGCAGAGGTGAAGTGGCCGGTGCCTCTGATCGCTGCTGCCCCACGGTGAGGGGCATGAGTAGGGCCCGGGCAAGACCTTGTGGGATTTTGCTTTCCTTCCCGATTGATTTATGGGAACTTCTGCCTAGGATGAGGGTGCAGGAGACCTTGGGTAATTTATATCTTACTCCGGTGGTCTTGTTGTCTTCAGTGCAAGATGCAAACCCCAACCCAAGGGAAGGCAGAGCACTTTTCCCTCTGCAAATTTATCCTGCCCCATCCCAGAACACCGTCCTGAGCAGATAGCCCAGGACATCCCTGTAATTAAAGCTGCATTTAATGACACCGGGAGAACAGCATGGAGCACCTCCTCTGGATGTCAGTAACTCTGTGACGGCACCAGCTCCTGCTCGCGGCCATGTGTGAGGGCAGAGGCTCCGACACCAAAATTCAGTGAGCGAAGGGCTGGTTTGGAGCCACACGTGCTCCTGGCACCGAGACGTGCGGCCCCTCGGAGAGGACACTCACCCCGACCCAGGTCTGTGCACAGCCACGTGCCCAAAATCTCACTTTTCTTCTGCACAGGGATGGAAAAGGGGACTCCAGAAGTGTCAGATCCATCTGACACTAGGAAAATTCTTATAAATAAAATAGTTCCTATAAAATCTGTATGAGATCTCTGCAGTCCATCTAATATAGCCTGTAATAAAGGACAGACACAGTAACCACAGCCAGAGACACCATCTTGTAGCAAGAAATTTTATTTTAAGACGTCTAAAAGAAGTAATTTACTCTCTATTAACATTTCAGCAGTGCATTAGCAAGGAGGGGAGGTGCATTGCTGACCCTGGTGGCTCAGCGGCCTGAGGGGCTCCGGCTGCTCCCGCTGCTCTGGGATCGCTGGCATCGCGCCGGCTGTGCCTTCGCCCATCGCAGCCCGAGCTCCTCCTGCGCCCATGCCGGGAGCTAGCCATGGAAAGAGCCACCATCACCATGGGCAGAAGTCAAAACTGGAATGTACTCGTCGCTTTGGGTCACTCCTGCCCAGCAGAGTCACCGCTGCCCAGCCACGTCGCTCTCTCAGTTGGAGTGGGGCAGCAGGGATTGTACTGGAGTACAGGGATGTTTATTTGGGGCTTACACGGCACGCCTCACCTGCTCAAACCTTTGTCATCAGAGCATTTAGAGCATGAAACCCAATTAAAGATAAACCCATTGCTGTTACAATGGAGGAGCTACAAGAATTAGCACTTAAGCTGCATTAGCGGGAGGCATTTGTAGCGATGATGCCCCTGACTTTGGCTTTGAGACAGCTCGGGTCAGGCCAAAGGCAGCAGCGTTTCTGGGCACGGTCTCTCCCAAGCTGTGCTTGTCCCCACGCGTCCCCACCATGCCTCCCGCCAGCGCTTTATTTCAGGAGTTAGGTAATATTACATGTACGTTACAAAAGTTAGGTAAATTCTTCCGCTCAGTTGTCATTACCTAAAAAGCTTCCCAGGCCTTAGATTGTAATTATGTACATGAATAATGAAATTAGCATTTCTATCCAGCAGCTCCTGCTGGTTACGGATCCAGGAGGCCTCAGCAGAAGTTCCCTGCACTGGGGTCTCGCATCGGCCACAACCACAGTCCCCAAAGGCTCCACTGGCAAGAACCTCCAGCAAGGGGTGGTAGTGGCAGCGATGCGGGGATGGGCACAGGGATGTGGGGATGGGGATGGGGACATGGGACTGGGAATAGAGATGAGGGCCTGGGGACAGGGACACTGGGACGGTGGCAGTCGACGTGCCCACAGCTTCCCCCCTTTCTGCTGCCCCCATCTCTCTCTGGTGGCCTTGGGGCTCTTTCTGAGACTGCCCAAAGGGACGACCGTCCGTGTGACGTCATGGCTGGTCGTGACGGTCCCCGTGCTCTGGAGCCGAGTCAAGCGGCTGCCGCCTGTAGCTTGGTCGCCTGTGTGAAACACTGAGCCCAGGCACCAGGGATGAGCCTCGGGACGAGACCATCCCCACGGAGGTACCGCGCGCTGCCGGGAAGGGGCCGCGCGTCACCCCCCACCCAGCACTGACTGATGCCGAAATCCATTAGCGCCCGAGGAATGTGCTCAGGGAGCGGGATCCTCCTGCAGCGGGAATAACCTTGCCGAGCGCCGGCTGGGGAGAGGGCTCCCTGCCTGTAATTGGGGACCTGGTAATTAGATGATGGCAAAATGTACCAGAAGCTCAGTTTTCATTCTGTGGTCCAAATTACAAACCATCATATTTTGAAAGTGATGCTGACATTCCTCAGCCAGGAGGCTCTGCCAAAAACAACTCGAGCAAGGCTTGTCTTGGCACAGAATCAAACTCGGGGCCTCAGCAGCGAAACTGAAAACATTTACACAGCTGGACCCAAATCACCCTATTTTCTAAAGAGTTTGTCAGAGCCTGAAGCTTTCGGTGTATTTCTGCCCGTTTTAAAGGAGCCTGTGTTCTTGCAATCTAGCAGCCGTGCCCGTATAGGAAATAAAATACACTAGAAAAAGTGGGTGGTCTTTCTATTAAAGTCCAGAAAAATAATCCAGAGGAGCCTCAAGGGAATAATGAGAACTAACCCGATATTTACCCGCTCTATCAATATATGTGCCAGACATATTATATTTGCATATACAGATATGGAAACCTCATCATTTTGCCGTATGTATGTAATGGCTAATAAATGCATTAGCAAACCACTAATGAAAACAAATGGAAGCCAATGTCACAAATTACGACAGTGTGAGGAATTACCTTGCTGCGTTTTTTCCTATCTCAGCATCCCGACTATATTTTTTATTACATCAGTCATACACGTAGCTCATGCATTATGCATCAGTCGTTACACCCGGGGTAATATCGCGCACGATGTGAGCGTGGGCGCGGAGAGCACAGCCCACGCACGCATCCACGATGGGTGCCCTGAGTGTGGGCAGAGCCACCAACCTGCCCACGGGTTGGCACCGCCACATGGGAAGCAATAGGAGCAATAGGAGCAAAGCCCTTTTTTTTTCTTTTTAACAGATTTATGTTTATTTTTTTATAAAAAATAAATGTACAGAAATTGACAGGTTTCTGCAAATCAGCTGCAGCAGCAGCCCTGGACATCACATTGCATCGGCTCTTGCCTGGCCAGCAAGTGGGGTACCACATTAAGAGAAACCATCTCGTTTTTTTACTTTGGAGATAATGTCATTATATCGATTATTTACCATCCTATAGCACCGAGCAGTGGACGAGGTCACCATTATTCAAAGGCTGCACAAAAATGCAGTAAAAAAAAAAAAAAAAAATCCAGTCCCTGCCCCGGGAAAATTAGTTTCTTCTTGCGGTCAAGATAATTAACAGACTGTTTGACAGGAATCTTGAGTAAAAACCCCCCTTATGCTCAGTGCTGATTGCTACCAGAAGACATGGAGGAACCATTTTTCATAAATTAACTTAAATTTTTGTGGCCATGTGGGGACCTCAAATTCTTGCAAAATTAATTTTTTTTTAATGCAAAACCTTTTAAGTAAAAATACTTGTAATTGCAACCTAAAGCGATGTGGGATATGAGCACGGCTCTCTGATTAATTCTTCTGCTAGGCTAGTCCTTTCTCTCTGTTCTACTGAACAAGCATACACATATTATTGGGATTAATGCTGCATAATACATAATTAATGAAACTGCATAAATATGCAGATCTGCTATTGCAGATTGACTGCCATGGCTGTATCCCTGAACACTATGGGAACTGATTGGATGTTCATTATTACCATATTTAAAACTGTTTCCCTATGAACACGTGCAAACAAACAACTCCAAAAGGAAGGCATTTCTGCAGGCTCCCAGGTCCTGCACTGCAATTCCTGGCGTGAGGCAAAAAGCTGCAATCTGTGTCCAACCTCCCTGCGCCCCCGAGGGGAGAGCAGGGGCAGTGGGTGCATGATCCATGTCCTGGGAATGCCACAGGAACCCTGTGGGCCTGCCAGCTCCCCAAAGGCAGGATACAGAAGGAGGCAGAGGCGGAGCGTGTCCACTGCTGCTGCTCCATGCGGATGCTCCGAGTGCTTCCCGGCGCTGAGGCCTCCTCATGCAGGCGAGCGGTGTGAAAAGCAGCACAACAAGGGGGCGGACTTGGGTGCAGGACCCCAACATGTTGTCACACGGTGTCACAAAATAGAGGCCAGCAAGGGAGAAGGGAAAGGGGAAGGATCGCTAGGGAATCGGGGCAGGACTGGGGTCACCGGCACCCAAGGCGAGAAGGGCTGCAGCACTGGCAGCTTGCACAGCTTGCGCCGGAGCACAGGAGACGCCATCGTGTCCCTTCTCGCCTTTCTTAGCCCTGCATTTAGGATCTTGTATTTACATGTCCTAAAATACGTTCTGTTTCCAAGGAAGCCTCTTTTTTCCGCAGGGTGCCCACGCTGGCGGGAGCAGCTCCCGCACAGCCTAAGCCCAGGGGGCCGGCCCAGCAGCGCTGTCACCAGCAGGGCCGGGTTTACCCGCTGCTGCAGGGCGAGTGCGGGGGCGTCCCCGCAGGGTCACCCCCGCACAGGGCCCGTCGGGGCCACGCGAGCACCGCTCGCTGCCCCGGGGCAGCTTTACGAGGGGCGAAGGCTGCAGTGGCTCCAGGACGGACGCGGTCTGGAGGGCTGCCCCAGTGCTCCCGACTGTCCTGGCAGCACCAGCTTGGGATCCAGGTTTCTGCCTCGGGGAACCAAATTTGCATCACGTTTCAGAGAGTTTTGTTTGTAAAGCTGGTGCCATCCTTGATTTGCCATCGCAGCACACAGCCTCGCGGCAGGAGAAGCCACTGCGGCGCAGCAAGGTGCCATCCATTGGGGATGCTGATGGCGATGGTGCCTCTTGCGTGTCCCAGGTCTTCACCCCAGCTCCGGCTCCGGCTCTGACTCCGGCTCCAGCTCTGGCTCTGGAGAAATGCGGTGCTGGGTGTTAATGCCAGCTGTTTGCATTGGGCCCTTCTTACCGTGGATGGACCCACAAGGCAGGATGCCAGAGGCTGCCCTTGCTGACCAAGGGGACAGTGCAGGGTCCTCCTGCATCGCCAAGGCACGAGCTTTGACTTGGATGCAAAAGCCAAAGAGGAGTCTGGTGGGGTGATGGGGAAGAGGAGGATGAGGCCGAAGGTCTTCAGTCAGAGCCGGCCCATGGAGAGGAGATGCCAACACTGGGCTGGACCGGGGCCACCGGACCTTGTTCCAGCAAATCTGGACAGGCGGGAAGCCGCCAGCAGGAGACGGGAGATAGAGCCGGGGGGAAGCGGTGGGGGAGGAGGACAGAGCATTAACTGGAACAACATGGTGTATTTTAAACATTAAAACCTTATGACTCTAAATGGCAAGTACCTGGTGCGGCCAGGGGACAGGGGAGCTGAGGCAATGCAGAAACAATGCGCGAGCTGCGCGCGCCTGCTTTGCATTAACGCGCTCCAAGGCCGGGCTCGCCTGACAGCTGGCCACGCTCCCTCAAAGAGAATAAGAAAGTTTTTGTTTTTTTAAAAAAGATGCGTAATGGGTTTCTTATGTACCAGAAAAGAAAAGCTCTCTGAGCTGGATCACCTATTTTCTTGTCAAAAGGCTTTGGACAAAACCTAATCATGAATAAAATGCCTCGTGATTTTTCAAAGAGTTTTCTTATTTGAAGTCAGATTTTCTAAAATGTGGCCCAGAGCCCGGAGCTAATGCAGAGCAGGGGGGCAGGTGGTGGCACGCGGAGCTCAGCACGGGTTCCTTGCAACTGCCCGCGGCCCCATGGGAGCGCATGGGGCACCCACGGGAGCGTGCCGGGTACCACCGGAGCGGCTACCGGAGCGCACCAGGCACCTGGGGTCCTGCTCCGCTGCTTCCAAGCCACCCGGATTGCCAGGACTGCTCCCAGCAAAGGGTCCCTGTAGCTGTAGCAGGTGAAGGCCATGTGGACAATGAGCCCGAGCGGCAGCCAGTACGACCCTGAAGGGAATATAACCAGGCAGAAGGAGCCCTAATTGGGCAGACTGAAGGCTGAGTTGAGGGAGCAGGCATATGGATAAGGAGTTCAGCCCTGGAAGCTGCCATAAAGGCAAGTAGACTGGTGAAGTGCCCAAATGTGGACTGGATGGGGTTAGAAGAAATGGGACCTGAAGAAGAAGAGTGAGCTCACAAGCCCTTGCTCCTCAGTTGCTGCACCAATTCCTACCACAACAGGTCCCCAACAGGATTTGAAGTCACAGGTGATGGTGCTGCCAGGGCTGTGATGTTGCAGTCACTGCAAAATGCAGGTACTGCTGCATGTGTTAGGGGTAAGAGGAGACTTTGCTTTCATAAATGAGGCAAACCCGAAAGCTGTCTCCATGTTGTGGTTGCTGCTGTGTTTTCCTAGGCCAGGCCAGCCAAGAGTGGACACAGGAAAACATGGACACCCGTGGGTGCAGAGATCTGCTGGCGTTTTAATTGTCCATCAGCTCTAATGGGTGTAATAGCCTTGTGTGCTACATGTGCATTAATTAAGTAACACTGCATTTAGCTCCAAATCATGCGGAAGGCACGTGCTGTGTTTGCACAGACATAAATATCTCCTCAGTTAGACTAGCAGACTAATAGCTTCGCTCCCTTTGCATTCCAGTGTTTCCATCCTGGTGAAAACCGGAGCCCCAAGTGCGAGCAAGGCACTTCCCCGTGTGCCCCTCGCACACGGGTTTGGCAGCGCTAAGGCTTGGAGGATGCGCACGGTTCTCTGGTGTCTGCACGTTTCGGCATGGGGCAAACGATGCAGCAATTCGCATGTTGCCAATTATCCTGTGGAACAAATGAACCTCCTGGCACCTGCCTGGGGTTTCCTCGTTGCCCTAAATCCTCAGCAAATGCAATTGTTGCAGCAGTGCACAAGCTGCAAGCAGCATGCTGTGCAACTGTAGGGGAAAAGGAAAGACAAAGGGATACAATATAGTGAATATAATATATTCCCCTCTTGATCCACAGGGAACTTCCATGCATTTAGATGAGAGCGTAACACCAGGTCATCAATGGAAAGCTGCTTTTATTTATTTATTTTTTTTAAGCATGAAGATTGATGCTTTTACTTTGCTGCTGTGGTGCAACCTGATTCTAAAACAAAATAATAAGTTGGAATAACGCTTAAGATTAGGCTCGATACACTAGCTGGACAAATGCTTGGAAGAGCATTGGCTTTCACCAGGCAACATTTTCCTCTGTGGATTAAACATATAGAATATGGTCCCGAATTCAGCTTGGACGATTAAAGCTTTGCTGGAATTCCAGAGGATTACTTAAATGTGCAGCATTAGTGGAGGTAAAACATCTTCAATATCCCTTTCCTGCCGTCTCCATTTCCTTCACAGAAATATGCAGATTAG
Organism: Nothocercus julius; assembly: GCA_013398735.1. NCBI lineage: Eukaryota > Metazoa > Chordata > Aves > Tinamiformes > Tinamidae > Nothocercus > Nothocercus julius. Next base: position 679,316 of record VZSV01000257.1, on the reverse strand, counting down.
TGCTAAGTATTAATCTGCAGAGGTTCCCGGAGCAGGCTCCTTCCCCCAAAGAGCTTTGTGAGAGCTGGGAGAGGAGGGGGAGCTCCTTTTAAAGGGAAATAAAGAGCTGGAGGGGAAATCGTGTGGTTGGAAAACAATAACTAAAACCGAACTACTTATCCCACATGTTTTAGTCTCAGAGAAAAAATCTGGATGCAGGCAGAGTAAGTGCAATATATATGTGTAATTAAAAAATGATTTCTTGAGATCTTCCTTAAAACATGTCTGAATACAGATCTAGAATTTGCATAAATAACTTATGCCTTTCACTTTTTCCTTGTGGAAAACACATAACATTGCCTCTCGCTTTCTGATTTTCAGACCCTCCCTGGCTCAGAGAGGAGGATTTGCCATATTACGCTATTCTTTCCCATTGTAATCAGCCTTAAATCTGAATAAAAGCAGCAAATGGCTGACTAGCACTCAGGGCTTCCCTCCCCCATGGAGCAGCGGCAGCAGTAGCATTGAGTCAGACTAGGAAAGACATGACTGCAGCTCTCAGTTTTCATTAGTATTCATGGAGCATCCGACTCCAGAGAGGATTAATAGACTCTGATGCCTAATATCCTGGAGAACAATTAATTTGCCCACAGTTTTGTCATGGTTGAAAGTCAAATGCTGGAACAGATCGATGCACTGAGCTGCAAGTTGAACACTGCAACCTTCTGCTGGAGCTGAATTTTAATTTTCCCATCATCATTTCCCTCCACTCCCAGCACACCAGTTTTCTAATAGATCTAAAAGCCTCTTACCTTCTTCCATCTCGTGTTGGTCTTCATAACAAAAGTCCATGTTGATTGTTCAAATATTAGAGCCTTGTCTTGCTCTCCATTATGGGATTAGAGATGTACCAGGCCCCTTGTGTTCTGACCTTTTTCTGTCTAGTTTCTGTTTAAGTTGTATGAAAAATGCTAACCTTTTGTAATTAAAATCAAAATAGAGGGGAGGAATGAACCTTTTCTCCCTCCTAATTACTCCGTGTTTAGGTTTCCATTTTGACAGAGATACGTGTGCAGGAATTGCAGCTGGTGGTCACAAAACCCAAGCAACAGTTGTGCTAGGAGCACGAGTCTTGCTCTGCGCCACTTCCCGGGACACGGGAGCCGGAGAAGCTCCCAGCGCTGCACCAGCCGCACTGGGCTCATATGGTCCCGTTAACTCCAGTGCTATCGACAGCACACCCAGGTGTTTGCTGGGGTAAAACAGTGCAAACACTGCAAAAATGTAACGCACTTTTTTCTAAAAAAAGGCATATCTGTGGCCTGACCCTGTGACTGGGCAATCCAAATAAAACCCGATGGCTACTTGCATAGAGCAAACTTTGGTTTCATGGCAGAATAGGATATTTACGCTCAATATTCATGTTTATATCCTCAACACAGCGCTTAACAACACATGACCTGCAATGTATATTTATACCCGGCAGCCTTAAGTTGAAGGGCACAGGCCAGAGCTGCTCCCGGTGCCCTGTGCCCCGCCGGGGGCTCCGCAGACGCTTGCAGCGTGATGCAGGATGCCGAGCTGCAGGCCGGTTCTCCCGACGGAAAGGGGTGATCATTCCCACCAGGGTGCCGAGCTGCAGGCCGGTTCTCCCGACGGAAAGGGGTGATCATTCCCACCAGGGTGCCGAGCTGCAGGCCGGTTCTCCCGACGGAAAGGGGTGATCATTCCCACCAGGGTGCCGAGCTGCAGGCCGGTTCTCCCGACGGAAAGGGGTGATCATTCCCACCAGGGTGCCGAGCTGCAGGCCGGTTCTCCCGACGGAAAGGGGTGATCATTCCCACCAGGGTGCCGAGCTGCAGGCCGGTTCTCCCGACGGAAAGGGGTGATCATTCCCACCAGGGTGCCGAGCTGCAGGCCGGTTCTCCCGACGGAAAGGGGTGATCGTTCCTACCAGCACACAGAGGGACCAGCACAGAGCAAATCTGCAGCACCAGGAGTCGAACTGTGGGGCTGGCACCCCAAAACCGGCATCACCAGCCCTGTGGTGGCAGTTGCATGGGGAGCTTGGCCAGGACGCGGTCGCTGGCACCTCGACTCCCCTTCCTGGCCCTTTGCCCCATGGGGGGACACCTGCACCCGCCTCATTGCGGCGTGGGGCCGGGCGCTGCTCCTGCCTTTTCCAGGCAAAAAGGGTGTAAGGGGTTAAGGCCGCAGCTCTGTGGTTCTCTGCTCGCCTTGTGCCGTCCCCTCCGCGTTATTGGTGTCCAGGCTTTTGTGGTTTAATTACAGTCTGCTCCAAATGGTCTCAGCCAACAGATCAATAGATCAGGAGCATTAGAATTGTTAATTTGAATGGCTGATTTGAATTTAAGTGCAACTTTAATTTAATCATTTTGAAAATGAATCAGTGTGTGCGGCCCTCCTCCTCCTGCACCATGAGGCGGCTCCGAGGCCCCATAGGGATCGCGAAACCCTCTGACATGCAGATTCCCCTTCCGTGAAGAGTTAAGCCCTGTGAGCTGCTGGATCATGACAAAAGTGGTGGTTTTAGCAGCCTTTCCTACGAGCATGGTAATCCCAAATCCAACAGTGATTAACTTGGACTCAAAGCTCCGCTGCAGAAATTAATTCTAAATCAGGGTCCTGGAGCCTTGTCTCACCAAACACTTTACAATGCTAATTGGCGATGACTGTATGAGCAGGCATAATAATGTCCCAGTTGTCTCAGCTTGCCCAATTCATCCCAAAATCCCGCAGGCTGCAGGGCTCGTCCCCGCTGCCCGTGCGTGGCGAGCGCTGCTTTGCTCTTCCCAATAGGCAGGTGTGGGAACCACAGGAGCAGCAAGGCCTCCTTTTCCAGAGAGAGGTAAAAAGCAGGAATAAAGTCAGGAGAGGGGTATTTGCGCCTCAGCACCGGGCCTGCCGCAAACGGGAATCCATCTTCTGGCACGAGCAAACGCGGAGCTGTGCATGGGCATAATTATAAGGGGAATGATGGCAACAGTAAAGGAACTCATCAGTCAGGAAGCTACGTAATTTCTAAGCTGTCTCTTACGCTGCACCACCTGGATTTAAAGCAACATTTACAGACAAGATGAATGAATGTGCCCACTGAACATGCCCATATTAACACACGCGGGAGAAGGAGCCGCTGCAGATGGCAGATTAGCTCCCTGGATCTTGCACTTCCACCAACACGCTCATACAACGTCTCTCTGGGCACCAGAGCTGCCGGCTCCCGCCCCAGCCCTGCCAGGGTTCCCTCCTGGGGACAGCTGCAGCTATAGAAATTCCTCCTCTGCTCTGGGGCCTTTTTTTTCAGGAATGGAATTCCTCGGTTCGAAATTCAGAGCAGTCAGTGGGCTCAATGGGGACTGGCTGTCGCCGAGTAAGTTCAGTTATCTGGTTCTCCTTTCACAGTCCTAAAAATGCTGCCCATAACCCACAGCTCAGCGCCGCTCACCAGAGCCCCCGCGCTCACGGATGGCCCTTCCCGAGATGGCAAAAAGGTTCTTTTGAACCCGCCGTTGGGGTTTCTGCTCCCAGCTGCACGCGGGGGCAGCGCGTCCGCAGCCCTTCCTGGAGCACTTGCTGTCTTACGATGCCGCCTCAAAACTGTGAGAAATCACCATTAATATTTAATGCTGTCTTTTTTAAGCATTTCGGTTTCTTGAAGAATGGAGAACTCGCTGTCCTAGGGAGCTCATTTCAGAAGGGAAGAGGGGAATTAAGAACTTCAAAGTGGAATTCTCCCCTGTGACAAGTTCTTCAGCAGAGCCCCTGTCCAAAAGTTATCGCATCTCTCCAGTGAGGGGAAAGATTTGCCATGAGAATCTTCCTGGGCTCGTGGGCTCTTGCAACGGAGGAGATCCGTGCGGCTGGGAAGCCTTCCCCTCCGGAGGTGTGAAATCTCTGGAGAGGGCAGGCTCCCTTCCCACCTGGCAGCTGGGGAGATGCCATCAAAAGCAGGAGCTATTTGAGGAAGCCGGAGCAGGAATGAGAAGCCTTTCGGAGGACAGAGGAGTCAGTGGGGATGCATGGAAGGATGACAAATGGCGACAACTGAGAGAGAAAATGTGAAGGGTTCAGAAGAGAAAAACCAACTGCAGCCTGGGCGTGCGGGGAAAGGTCCTCGTGCCCCCAGGCCGCTGCCTCGGCGCTCGCCCCAGGGCCGGGGCGTCGCGGGGATGCTGGGGCTGGCGGCTGCTCCGGCAGCGTCGCGCAGGGAGCCGCAGGAGCCGCGGCAGTGCCGAGGGGCCCCGCAACGAGCACTGACGGCCCCGGAGGAAACGCAGCCGTGAGACGGGGGCTGCAAAGCAGCCCTGCTCCGCACCCCGCTCCAGTCTGCCCCAGCAGGCAGCGGCGCGGGGCTGGAGACCCTCCGGACATCGGACACTGCTGGAAAAGCTTCCGCTCTTGTTCAATACCCTCTTGCCAGAGCTGAGTGAAGGGAAAAGAGAAGTTCTGTTCTTTGAATGTCAAAACCAGGAAAACTGCAGAAGTTTTGTGTCTATTCTGACAGAAATGTTCTATCAGCAGAACTGAACAAATAATTTGCCATGAGTATTTTATCCTTTCTTTCTGCTTGTGGAATATCCATGACCAGATCATGACTTCCTCAGATCTGCTCTTTATTCAGCAGTATTTATCCAGCACTTTATGAGTTTATTTTGCCTTCGGAGATGGGCTGTGAATAGTTCTCAGCAAGAATTCACCGTTCAGTCTTTGTAGGCAGCCAATATTTGGTTTGCATCGGAATCGTGCGGAGGCGCAGCTGAACTGGGGACGCGGCAGCGATGCCGGGGGCACCGCGCGGGCAGGCAGCTCTTCCAGCGCAGGCCTGGGCTGAGCATGCATGGATACGGCCCCTGAAAGCAACATGATTCGCTCTTTGGCTCACTGATTAATCAAAGAAAACAAAGCGAGCTCCTAATGGCCGGCGGCGGAAACCCTGGGTAACGCGACTTGCCTGCTGGGGACGACTGTGCACGTCCACTGTGACCCACACAACGTCACTGCGAGCAGTCAACTGCAGAGGTGCGACCACCGCCCCAGGCTCCGAGGGGCTTTTCCACGCGCGATGGCTTCCCCACAGCGGCTCCTCTCTCCGGGTGGGACAGATAATGAATGCGCTGGAATGGTGAACTCCCTGTGGCATCTGCTTTCGCTCTTCCACAAGAAAATGAACGCAAATGCATTTTGATTTCTGCTGAATTCACTCCTCACCTCTGGGTGGTGTTTTAGAAATCAAAAGTAAATACATTATTTTGATTCTCATATAAGGACTTAGAACCTTTTACAGATGTTAGGGCCACTTACAAGTTAACGGATTTGTATTTAAACCTTCTAGCTGTGTTTTTTTTTCATGCATTTTAAATGCTGCCAAAAGGATAAGCAAATGCACAAACTGAGCAAGCAGGTTCACAAATACCTGGATTATAAAAGGAAAAGAAAAGCAAATGTATCTGTCCAACAGCAGCTTTTCTCTGTAATACTCTCGTAGAAATCCACTGCTCACAGCTCTCTCTCTTCCCTGGAAGTAGAAGAACCTTCATAAATTTCACCTGCATCTCATTTGATGAGGCTAGGAAGAGAAAAGAAGAGGTGTTCCTCTTCACACCCAGTGTGACATTCAACCACGCTCCGGGCTTAGTCTTCATTCCTGGTGTAATTCCATTTCCCCCCTCTGAATTATGTCCTCTCGGTCGCCTGCCTTGTGCATAAAAGATCCATGACGGGGAGCTGCATCATTCATTTTTTTTCCATGAGCAGGTGCAAAATATAATGTCCCTGATTTTCAAGATCTGATTAAACTGTCATAGATATGGAGCAACCTCAATAACTCCTAGCATCCGAGAGGGACTGCTTATTACAACACTGCACCCTCTGATGCTATAGATAAGAATCTCTCAGCATTTCAATTACAAACCCCTATTTTCAGATTTGTTTATTTAAATTGGCTGAATTTGGAGCTCCTGAAAGTCAGTGCCAATAATCAGTGGGCTCCTTCCAAGCAGGTCTAACCATGTCCCCATGTCCTGATCTGCCTCACAGGGTACTGGACGGAGCTGGGGGGCCCAAACACAGCCCTGACTGGGGCCACCTCCTCTCCGCAGGTCCCAGTGCTCCAGCTCTTTCCTCCCGGTCCTACAGGACACCCGCTCTCACACTCAGTCATGTCCCAACTTCTCTTCCCAGATTCAATCACTCTTCTGATGCTGGATCTACCTGCTTGCAGGAATTCCTCCATCAGACAGGATTTTTCTGTCATCTACTTCACTTTTGCTGAAGATAGTGTTTCATCTGTTTCAAAAACAGACATTCTCTTTTCCTGTTCTTCAGGTTATTGGGGAACCAAAGTAAGGAGAGGAGGATGGGAAATTTCAGCAGTTTTGCAAGACCATGAATTATGAAGTGGCCAGTTGCAGAAAGCTGCTTTTTAGAGGCTGAAGTCCAGGGACTCCAGGAGAAGATTTCCCTCTGAAGGAAATGGTGGCAGGATCCTCCTCTCTGGATCTGTGCTTTTCAAAGCGGCTAAACGAGTGTGGCAGTGGCCGAGGCTCCCCAAACTGGTAACTGCCTGGACAGACAAGAGGGTAGAGTCAAGCTTCACCAGCTATTGACATCCAGGGCAGTGCAGAGCTGCACAAGTTATCCCTGATTTTCCTACAGTTTTGTTTTGTAGAGTTTGTTTGCAGTATTGCAACTGAATGTTGTTCACCCCCCTGGAAGGACTAGTCTGGGCTGCACGGACTAATCACATGCCCGTCCGGACGCGGGGCAGCAGTGGTGCCAACAGGCAGGGTGACTCGCTGTGTCCTTGTTTCATATTCATAGGTAGATCTGCAGATGCTGGAGCTAAAAAAAAAAATATTCAAATTAGCAATCAGTGCGAGTAATTGCTCCTCCATTCCCTTCTCTTTTTTGAAATGGGAGCTTCAGTCTCCCTGCACACAAGTAGCAAGCACACGCTCAGCATCTGATACCAAAGAAGGCTCCCGACACCGTGAAAAGAACAGGGAGAAGGTACGGCGGAGTGGGAGCTGCCATCTGGGCTTGCATCTGTGTGTGTTTGGCAAGGCACATATGGAGGACCCTTTTCTCTGCCTCACGTTTGGCCCTGGAAGCCAAGGAATGACGGCACAGACAAGAAGCCTGGGATGCGGTCGCCGCTCAGAACCCCTTGCTGGCCACCGGCCCAGAGGAGCTCGTGCAGACCTGCACTGAAGGTGCGACATCCACGGCACGAGGAAGCTCCCACTGGCAAGCGCTGCTGTGTCCATCTGCCCACGCTGCTTCGCCACGTAGGCAATGCACAGACTCACAGTGCGGGGTGAAGAGCTTTGTTAGAGCTGCTTGGCATCACATAATTCATCCTTTCCTTGATATCTAAGGTTCTCTTGAGTTTGTGCTTGGATTTGCCCATGAAATGCTAGATGACTTTCACACTGACTAATAAGAGCAGCTTATGAATGTGCGAGGAACATGCAAAGTCAATGCCAATGATAGGAGCAACGTGAATTCTGCAGAGGAAGAGATAAGGGAAGTTCATTGAATCGGGTCTGATTTCTGGAACTAGTGAGGTCTGTTCTGCAGCTCCAGAGCTTGAGCTGAGCTGGATGTTCCTGTGCTGGGCAGCGAGGGAGGTCTCTGCAGAGCCAACCGTCTCAGAAATATGTAAGAAATATTAGTGGCACCAAAACACTTGAAAGTTCTACTTTCTTTCTCCAAGGATGACATTTTCTGGGCCTTGGTTTCAGACACACATGGCCAAAGTTCTTTTTCCCTTGTCCTGTTGGTATTTGATGAGGTTGGGATTTTGAGCAGTCCATGGTGGGGGAGCACCAGCAGATCAGAGCCAGAGTTCCACCTTCCTGCACGGGCCAAGCCCCCCGGCACGCAGGGGCCGATCCTGGCCAAGGACAGGGAAGGGGGGCTCAGACAGAAGAGGGGTTTTTATTCATCTTTTTAAATAAGGTTAATTATCTATTCATGCACAAAACACAGGTTATTGTTTGCAAAACAAACCCGTGCGCCAGTCTGCAAGTGTCTCCCCGTGTGTGCCAGGCACGCCGCTCCCAAGCAAACCGCTCTCAGGCAGCGCCCGACTCTGCTCCCGGCCCCGCTCTCCTCCAGCCCTCAGAGGTCACGTCTCGTCCCCAGGAGATGGACACCGGGATGAGGGGAACTGCGAGGTCCTGCGGAGACGCAGCACGGAGTGGCCACGTGCAGGCAGGGCCCCGAGGCCCCGGCTTCTTCCAGGGCAGAGGTGACCCTGCAGTGCCCGGCCAGCCCGGTCCCCACGGAGGCTTCTCAGCTTCTCATCTCTTGCTCACCCAACTCGTGGAATAATTTCAGAAACAAATTCTGGAGCACCGGCATCAGGAGACTCTGCATCTCTGCAGGAGCCCGGGCGTAAAACCAAAGCCTCACAGGTTTTGTTATCACAACACCACACTGTTAAATGTCCTAAGCAATCTTTTTTTAAGGAAAACAAGTCTTTAGAAACAGAGGTGACCCCAGAAGTGATAAGTGAAGAGGTGCACCTGAAAGTCTGTTATCAGCTATTTGTGCCTGGCTCTGCCTCAGATTTCTCATTTCGATGTGACGGCAGCTGAAAATTGGATAGATACTGACTTCACCTCAAACAAGACTTTCTCTTTTTGTCTTCAAGGGCAGCTTAAGTGCTTTACCCTCCGAGGTCATAGAGAAGCATAGGATGCTGGAAAGGAAACATTCTAGAGAGGGAATCAGAGCTCTTGTAGAGCAGATTTTGATAATTAAACTACAAAGCTCTGTAAATGTGACAAAAAAACCCTACAAATTTAGGAGGGTGCTTTGTTCTTAAAAAAGAGCTGTGTTGATGAGGAGCGTCCTCGCTAACCACGCGCAGGTTTCGTGGCCAGCGCTGGTGGCTCCGTCCCCGCGCTGTCCCCAGCACGTCCTGCGCGTGCGGATGCACCTGGTCGGGCACACGCACGTGAGGCAGGGGCTGCCCGGGCGCTGCTGCAGGACACGGCAACGCGGAGGCCCCGTGGCCGTCCCCGTGTCCCCTGGCACCGCCACAGAGGCCATCCCGCACTAGGAAGGCTCCGGAGAGATCCTACTGTGGATTTTCATTCATCCTGTATGAAAAATAGAGAATACGAGGGCAAATGAGCTGCGGCATCGAGCACGGGGCAGAAACACCCAGCACCTCTCAAGCACTGAGCCCGGGCAGTCAGGGCAGCGGCTCCGCTCGCACATCCTTCATCTGCCTGCAGAAACGCAGAGGTCTGGCAAACCCAACTGCCTCTCCACGTCCGCCAGACAGCCGTAAATCCCGCCGAGCTCTCCGCATTAACACTTTAATTCTTTAGGAAACACCATGGTAAATACTTCAAAGAGTCCCTAAACACTAGTGTCTTTGACTCACGTAAGCAATAGGATAATTCAGGCAGAATCATAAGCACAGCTACGCGCGTTTGTCTGACTTATTTCTGCTTTATAAATTCTTTGCATGGGAGCAGGGCGCTCCAGTGAGCTCAGCAGCCTGGGCCTGCGCACGGTCCCTTCTCTGAAGCCTCGAGCATCCCTCTTCCCAGGCCAGCCTGTTCCCTTGTTTTCCGGCCCGCCCTGCGGTTTAGCAGGATTACTCTGCTGGGAAGTGAGGCCAAAGCCTCCCCCATCTCCATGTTGTAATGAGTTGCGCTTTTTTCTGAGACTTGGATGGGATTTTTTTTCCTTTAATACCAACAACTGACATATTACTAATAAAAGAAAGAGTTCACAGAATAAACTTCAGTGCATTAATTATTGAGAGATATAATCCAAATTTATTTAATGAATTAATAATAAGTCATAGGGGTATTTTAATAATGAAATACTTCTAGTTGTGTTTCAATAATTATGGCAGGCTTTCATAATTACACTGCTGCGGTGAAAATAAAATCAAAATCAATTAGGTGGTAGCATTTCTTTCCCAAGAGTGCCCTGCACAACTGTGTCTAGATCAGGTTTAAAAGGCTGCTATGAAAATCAATGTTGGTTTAAACTTCTAGCATGCAACTATTACTCTGCTTCACCCTGGGAAGCAATCGGTGTCCTGTGCGCACGGCCGCTTCCTGAGAGGAGAGGAGCTGCTCTCTCTGGAGGACTTTAGAGGCAGACTTGCTCTCTGCAGTTCTGGAAAAGGCCGAGTCTTTTTTCTGCAAGTAGCAGGGCTTGAAACTTCCCTTACAGGAATCCCTGATCGCGTCTCACAGCCCCGGGGTTTCAGGACATGGAGCCTGCACTGCCGCAGGGCTCGGGATCTGCGGGGCCGTCGCCTTCGCCTTGGGCAGGCGTTGGGAGCGCAGGGCTCTGCGGGGAGAGCGGCAAAGCGAGACCATGCGGCTATTTCCCACGTCATGTGTGTTTGTTTAAAGATAACACTCCAGTGGTATCTATCCGAGAGGGCAGATGAAGTGTTTTTGCATCTCCTTCTCACCCGGGGACCCTTATCCCACCCTACGGCTCAGCTGCTGAGCTCTCAACACAGCTGGGTTTCCTTAACCTTTTTTTTCATGCTAAGAAAGAGTGTTTGGAAAGGAAGGAGCCCCCAGTTCAGCTTGTTGAGTAAAGTTGTCATTTCCAGCAGCTGGGATCCTTCCCAGAGCCTCCGAGCAACGCAGCTGGGTCGCAGGGAGAGCGCAGAGTTTCAGCTGCTCCAGCCATCCCAACAGCCGACTCCAGCAAAACATCCTCATTCCCAGCACCGCTCCCAGGCTTTGCCGCCACGCTGGATGCTCCCCCGGTGCTGCAGGTACCTGCGGATCCTGGCGTCGCTCCGTGCGCACGGCGCCGTGCTCAGCACAGACCTCTCCCAGCGCCCGCGTCTCCCCAGGCCGGTTTCGGCGCCGGAGTTTCCAGGCAGTGGTTTCCACAACAGGGAGGTGCTAAAGAGGAACAGCCAGAGGAGGCACAGCCATAGAGGGCTGCCCAAAAGAGGAAAGGAGAGAGTTATTCAGCATCAAACACTGAGAGCCTTAGAATAGAAAAGGGAAAATTCAAGTGAAATATTAGGGCAAAGTATTCATAAGCAAAAGGTCAATCGGGCAATAGAATAATTTAGGGAGATGTTGTCACCAGAGACTTGAGCACAAATGAGATTTGACACCTAGAGAAGCAGAGGAGAGGGGCTGCAGGTCTGCTGTGAAGAATGTTTTTGTGCCCAAGGAAATCTGCAAGCCAGTGGAGATGCTGGCTTGGAAAAAATGGGAAAATGTTCAATGTTACTGGTTTCCCTTTTGTGCAAGATATTTTCTGCACTGTTTTAGCATCATTATGAACAACACTTATCTCAGAAAAGTTGCAGGTATGGCTAAAATTAAAAATAAGTTACACATTAATATTTGTGTCCTGCGTAACTTAAGGAGAAACCAGTGATATCTGTTACTTAATAACCACCACGCAATTATGCTAATTCCCATCACATTCAAAACTACAGCAGCCTTCTCTGGTGACGTCCCAGTAACATGGTAACTGCAAGCTCTCCTATTCTGGATCATAAATGGAATATAATGCACTGTACTCTGTGAAAGAGGTCATTACTGAACAAATACTGAGTAATTCTGTCCTCTAAACAGCAGCGCAGGTCACCGTTGTTCTTTAATTATGGGGGCAGTCAGGAGCTCCTGTCAGTACGGAGGCTTGATTGTAATCCTGAGAAAATGCATAAGAAATCAAGCTAAAACAGCTTAAAAATGAGGCTTGTTTTACCATAGCTTTTGCAATTAAATTCAGCATACCAATACTATTCACAATGAATAACTCACATATTTTTGCAAGCAAAAAGAGGGGCTAGTTATCCGCTAAGGCTTCAATTTCTGAGTCTATCTTTGCTATTTAAAGACAGCTCCTGCGATCATATTCCAGGGCACCAGTTACTGCTCCACCATGTCCCGCGCTAGGGCCTGTTCCTCAACCCACATGGCCTGTCCCCTGAATTCCGCAGTATTTCTTCTAGCTCCTGACCAAGGGCCACGTGCCCTGAGAGGATCTGATCCACAAAAACACGATGTGAACCCTGCAGCCGCACATTCACAAACGCTCATGCCACCCATGAACACACCAGTGCTCAGGTGTGAAAGCTCCCGTCCTGACCACGTGCAGCTGCGTCCATGCTCAGCAATAGACCTCCCAGCACGGAGAAACCCATGGAAGGAGCCAAGAGCAGCAGTGGTCCCAGCAGGTCCCCTCAGGTTCCTCCTGCTCCTCCCAGCCTGTCCCCAGGCTCCTTGCAGAGCAGCAAGCATCGCTGCTCCAGCAGAGCCACGATGGGCAGCAGAAAGTGCAAAGCTGCCGGTCCCAAGTTGGGTTTGAAGGCCACTGTCCTCCCCAGGAGTCGCACCGAGCTAATATTGTCCTGAGCGCCACTTTGCGGCACGTCGGACAGAGAGGGCAGGTGCCCCGTCCGCCAGGGTTCCTCCGGAGCCGCCGTCCCTGCCCGTTTCTGAGCTCGTGCCATTTAGACGCAGGCACGAGCTGCTAATGACGTGGCTCACAGTGCCGTAAATCACACAAAGCAGTCCCGTTTTTATGCTGCCCCGAAGCTACTAGAAATAAGCATGTCTACTACTACCAAAGGAGCGGCATGCAAAGCGAGGTCGGCTCCTCATGGATTCATGCTGATAGGGACAGTGCAGACCAGGCAAAGAGAGAAGAGTCTGGACCGCGAGTGGCCCCAGCACAGGAAGGGCTGCAGAAACCACGTGGTGACTGAGACCGCACAGCTCAGTGCATGCTGCCTCTGTGTGCAGACTTCCCTGTGCCGCACGGTCCAGGGGCAGGAAATTATGTTTTTTCATGGCCATTTCCCCCCTCATCTAGCTCAACCTCTCCATTCTGTCTTGCCACGATTGGTTGTCCTTAAATAGACTGAAGTGCCATTCAGTAGGTCAATCCATTTCATCAAGTCATTCAGCTTGACCTTTTGCAATGCACAGCAGTGCAATTCATACTGCAAGTAGAGTGCCACTAAGCATTGCACTCATCCAATTTCTAGCTGGCAGAAAATGAGGGAGGTGAGAGCTCGCAGCAGATCGTTCTAACCGCTGATTAGCGCTTGGGCCCTTGTTATAGATCCAGCAGTGAAGAGCCTCCACTTCCCCGCGGCACTACAGAAAAGAGAGGGCAAAAGTGGCAGCTCCGCGTGATCCCGCGGTCTCCCCGTGCTCCCGGGAGAGGCGGCTCGCGGAAGAGGCCCTTACCCTGAAGATGCTGAGGGCCCTCCGTCCTTGGCGCACGGAGACTCCAAAGGGGATGCTCCGCTCGCGCGGGAGCGGCCAGGAGCTCGTCCTGCTGTGGGTTCACGCGCAGGCGCAGCCCTGCGCTCCCTCCTGCGAGCACCGGCTCCTGCCTCGCACGCACCGCTGCCACCAACCTGCACCCAGCCCAGCCGGGGAAGGGCGCGCAGGGTCCCCCCTGCCCCTGGCCTCTCCAAGCGACACATGGGAAAACGTTGCTGTGCTAACAGCTAATGCCTTCTGTGTGTGTGTGTCCTCTCGAGGGATGCAACATTCCAGTACACATTCCGATAGGACAGGAAAACCCTCCAGTATAGCAGAACGTCCTTCAGCTGGGGCCAGGCGGGCAGGACTAATGGCTGGACTGCAAAAGTGCTACATGTGGTGCTTGTGGGAAAGGGAAATGTTTGCCAGCCTGGGATACAGGAGGCGACGGTGCCACCCGCCAGCGAGACACCTCTCCTGGTGGCGGCTCCCCTGGAGCCACCCGCCCCGCTCCTCCCTCTCCATCACTCGGGAAGGGGTCTGTGTACAGATAATTGATGCATTTTTAACTTGCAAATGTGACACAAACTTCCCTCAGGAACGTCTAATTCACATTTTAAGTAACAAAAGGGCTCAAATCCTTTTCTTGCCTACTTAGTCATGCTGCATTTAGTATAAGCGAGATGAAATGCTAAGCTCAGGGAAGATCAGAGAGAAATTGTATGATTTCCACATTATAGGATAATTCCATGGCTGACTTACCCAAATGTGCAAGATGAGACGACGCGCTCAGACAACACTCACCGTGCAGAGCTGAACTCTGCATCTCGGAGTCAAAGGAGAAGGGAACAAGGCGGGTAAGGGATGAGGAGGGAATAATAGATGGTCTCAGAGCAGTGCGATGCAGACGAGGGGAGCGCAGAGGCCCCAGGAGACCAGGCCACGCTGCTACCTGCACCTGGTGATCCATGTCCCGGAGCCCCTCCACGGCACGGAGCCCCTCCACGGCACGGAGTCCCTCCAGGGCACGGAGCCCCTCCACGGCACGGAGCCCCTCCAGGGCACGGAGCCCCTCCACGGCACGGAGCCCCTCCACGGCACGGAGCCCCTCCACGGCACGGAGCCGCTCCGTGGGGCTCGCAGAGCTGAGCACGCTGGGGGACGGGTGGCAGAGCTCACCAAGGCTCACGGAACAACCCCTACATACGCCCCAAGGGGCCCTCCTGGCGTTTGTCCCTGTTCCTAAGCTCTCCGCACAGGGGCAGGAGCTGGAGGGCCCCGTTCGCACCCTCCTCGCTGCCCCACGCGAGGAGCTGCTGGCTCCGCCAGGCCCGGCTGCTGTTTGCCCTTCCCATCCTTTTCGATTGCTTTTTTAAATCAAGCTGAGTTTTATCTCGAGGCAGAGCATCTTTCCAAAACAGAAGGCTCAAATACTTCACTTTGACAAAGTTGAAATCAAACTTCTATTTTTCCAAAAACATCCCCTTCACTCTTTATTTTGTCCCACTAGTCACTAGACTAAATCCAAATTAACAAATATTGTCACTCATCCCAGAACTATATTTTTTGGAAAGCAGATTATTTGTTAAGAAAATATCACCCAGCTCTTGCCAGCCAGTCGCAGGCACAGCAGGGCCGGAGCCGGAGCCCTTCCCAGACGAGCCCGTCACATCTGGCATCCCACCCCCGGCGGCGGATGGTCCCAAGAAGCCCTCGCGGCCACCCCTGCTCCTCGCACGCCACTTGTCACTGCCGAGACTGTTGCGGTTTCTAGCTCGTTTCTCTAGAACCAGTGCCAGCTCCACGGCTGTGTGCGGTGGCTTCCCATCGCCGTCACCTCCTCGGGAGGGGACACGCTCATCCCGCCGCGCTGCGCCCATGGCCAGCCCGGGCCCATGGTCTGTTCTGCGCTCAAGGGCCCGGACGGACCTGCTGCAGCGGGCAGAGTGCAGCGAGAGCCGCGGGGCTGCCGGCGCCGTGCGCGTTCCCACCACGCGAGCCTTGTCCAGGCGACTGGCTCCCCGCCTCTGAAACCCTCGGCAGGAGAGGCACTCACAGCTACTTATCTTGCAGCCCAGCGCAATTTAATTATCAACTTGGAAGCTATCCAGCACAGCATAAAAAGTCGACCCATTCCAGTTGTTTAGGTATATCATTGCCCTGCTAATTGAGTTTGATGGGAATTTCAAGAGGATTTTACAATATTTTCCTTAAGTGCTGTTATGCTTAACCCTTTCCTCCTTGCAGATGCTGCTGATGACACGGAAGGGGCAGAGGGGAGCTCTGCCCTGCTCCTTGCTGTGGGGCCGCTCGCTCAGGCTCGCGGGGCGCCGAGCGCCTCGCAGCACCCTGGGCAGGAGCCGGGCGCTCCAGGGCGGCTCACCAGCCCGGGCCTCCCTTCTCGTGCTCTGTGCTCCGTCCCCGCTCCATCGCGCTGCAGCCCCGGGGCGCTCGCTCGCGTTACGGAGCCCGAGCCCCTGCCGCGGGAGCTCGCCCTGTCCCACCGCGCAGCAGCCTCGCGCTTGCTCTCGCGCACGCTGAGCCGCAGTAACAACCCCCCGCTTGTTTCTGCTGGAGAGAAGGCTACGCGAGCGGATTTTCCATTAGTAACAGATACCGAGAGCAGCCTAAGCAATGCAACAGGGCAAGGAGACAGGAGGCATTCATAACCGAACAATTCAGAGTCACACAATGCTTCCCTAACTCGCCCCAAACCATTTCACCTCGAGGAAGAATTCACCCTGCTATGATATTTAGATGAGCCCTGAAAGCCTGAGAGCCCAGCTGTAACCAGAGCGTCCAGATCCTTATCGGAGCGCAGCAGAAGCTGTGGGAAGCAGCAGCATAAAGGGAGCTTTGTGCGGGCGCGCGGTTCCCATGCAGCGTCCGCGCGCTGCGGATGCCGACCCGCAGCACCTGCACCCTCGGGAGAGCCCGGCCTCCCGCCCGGGAAAGGCGGCATCTCCCGCAAACAGCAGCGGCAACAAGTCGGCGGTGTTTAAACTCTTACGGTGTGATAAGGCTGAGAAAACAAGCAGGAAACTTGTGGGAAAGCCTGTGGGACTCTCCCTCTACGGAATGTATTGCTTGGGAGCCTTTTTTTTTTTCCTTCTGACTGAAGAGGCTTCATTAGCCCAAAGGCTTCGCAGCGAGTGATGTGCAGGCAGGGCTAATGGGACCAAACAAGATCCACTTCTCCTTGCAAAGCCTGCGTAAAGCCGCGCCGGGCAGCGCGGCCCCCCACGCACGCCCGTGTGCGCGCAGCTCCTACACGCGGGGCTACAGCCGAGCACTGCGGCCTCGCAGACCTGTGACTCTCCCCAGCAGGACTCTCTGCAGGGACCTCCAAACCCTGCCGGCTGCGGCACTTCCCGGCAGAACCGAAGCTCCCCGGCACTGCCCAAGCTTTCTGCCCTCACCCGTGGCTGCCTAACGCTGCCCTTTGCCCCTTTCTTCAGCTGCAGCAGGAGTCTCTCCTCCGGCCGGTACCTGCGCTGCAGCGCCGGCGTTGGACACGGCGCTGCTCAGGCGCGCAAGGCTGGCCGGACGGAGGAGGCAGCCACACAACGAGTGCTCTGCGGCCCAGGCACTGCCCTGCCGGCCTAGCAGCAAGAACCGGGCGGGCTCCAGCTCTCTGGCCTTAGCTCCAGCACCCAGTGCCCGGAGCTGCCTCCTCATCCTGCCTGAGGAGGCTGACGAGCTGGCGACGGGAAGCCGGGAGCCTCACAGTCGGCAGTGATTTCACCCTCGTCCTCACAAGCTCTGGGAACTGCCTGGTCTCACCATAACTGCCCCAAGCTCTGCTGTCCCCTCGCTTTCTGGGGACGCAGCTCTGTGTCACCAGCATTAACAGGTTTACTTCATTTCACTGGGGAAAATCTGTGCAAAGCTCGTTCACCTGAGAACTCCTCCAGATGCCCTTTCCATGCCAGTACTACTGGCAAAGCATTTCTGGTCAGGAATCAGTGCACTGGATGAGACAGGACGTTCTGGTATCGCACACAGTGTCACTGCCAACATGCGTGACAGCAAAACCAGCCTTCCCTTCTCCAGCCAGCAGCTGAGGCCTGGGAGCAGAGGCAGGACGGGGGCCTGCGGAGCTCCGCGAGCAGCAGGGAAGACACGGGAGCTGGAGGCGGCTCCGGGCGGCTGCTCACGCCGGCTCGGCCTCTGCCCCAGGCAGGGCCCTGCTCTCTGCCCCTGCGGCCGTTCTGCAGGGCTCCCCAGCTGGACCGCAGCGCCTCCTCCTTTGCAGGCTCTGCTATAGACCGACAGACCCTGCAAATTCACTCTGCAGCAGCACAGAAAGGAAATTCTAGAAAAGGCCAAGTCACCTGTGGGGTTTCCCGCGAGCTGCTCAGCGAGGGGAGCTGGTACCCAGCTGCTCAGCCCCGGTCCCTGTGCAGCGCCTGCGAGGCACCAGCGTGGGAGGAGGCGGCTGCAGCCACCCTGAATTTGGCCTTTTATGATCAGTCACCCAGGGTTTCTTTCCAGCCCAGTATGACGCACTTCCGAATCTCCTCGGCTCTCAGTCACTGACGTGGCATTTGCATTGCTTATTTACTACCTCGGGACATATCGGTGCAGCGTGCGAGGCGTCCTCCGCGGCAGCCCCCTGCCTCGCGTGTGCAAACGCAGTGGGAACATCATTTACCTGGGGCAGCAGCTTGTCTAGCACCACTCCCAGCCGCGTCGGCGCCGGCCCAGGAACGGTGAAGCGGTGACGATATTCGCCGTGACATCTGCTCTCCATCCACACCAGCTCCCAAACGCAGGAGGAAGAGGCACTTTTCTTTTCACATCAGGAGCAATTGCAGAGGCACACATAATCCTCGCTGGCACCAGATTCTCCATTTCTTGTTTGAATGATGCTGCCACAAACATTTATTGTCACAAAAGAGGTTATTCAAACACAAGCAATTAGGCAACTATATTAGCATATTTTTCATTGTAATATTACAACAAAGGGTATATTCCTCCCAGAGAATGTATTTATAGGCTTTCGGAGCTAATATTTGTTTAAATGATTAATATGTTTTTCAAATACATGTGACAAGTGTGGCAGAAATATTTTTATCTCTGCAAACAATGTTCTGAAAGGCGAGAGCTCATGAGTCTCCAGGAGGGCTGTTTTCCAGGTTCAACAGAGTTTTTCAAGACATACAAATTAAATTTTTATCATTATGAATTCCAAGAGAAGGGCTTTCCAGGAGGAATGTTCAGAGCCAGATTGAGGCTGCAAGACCTCCACACTACCCTTGATACATTCTAGTGTAACACACATTTCCAACCAGCCTCTGGCTTATCTGCAAGGTGAGATTGCTGCTTTCAGCCAAAGCACGTGCAATGCTTTCACACTGATAAGGAAATTCCAATATATTGATGATTAATAAGCACAGCTCAGGACAGTTCTCCATATTACAAATGTTTTACCAGCACTTTGAGCACTTTGTCTTTATTGCACACCGTTCCTACTGAGGGACATAAGACAATAACAGAAATGCTGGCTGCGTGGGTTGCAGTAGCAGTCTTTCCACATAAAGTTCCTCTCACTGTGCATTATTTTAGATAAGCACACCCTTAAAGCTGAGTGAGCTGCAAATTCCCCCTCTCTCTGCCTTTGCTTTTAAAATAAGACAAAAATTCCAAAGTTGAAAAGTTTCTCCTGGAGGAAGCAGGATAGGAGGCTGAGCCGGGCCAACCACTGCCTTGCCTTGATGGTGCGAGTTCGTCATCTCTACTGAACTCGTCCCTCACATCTGATATTTTTCCCCCTAATTAGTTTATATTAAAATTTGTCAGCTCCTGCTCCCCGGGGTAGGGGAGAGGGGAGGAGCTCGAGCAGGGGGTCATTATGAAACACGGCTGTTTATTTTATACACTTTACAAATGTTTCAAAAAGTTATGAATAAGCCTCTTAATTCCAGCTGCTCCCTGGAGCCAGCGCTCTGCCAGTGCTGTTTATTGACTCGCGTGTCTGCCGCGTTAGCCAGCGACCCGGCTCGCGGGCGCGCTGCTTTCCGGGACGGCCTGGCCGCAGCGGCCTCTCCGACCGGCAGCCTCTTCCCCGATGCGAAACGCCTCCTCCTTTCCCCCAGCAAGCCCCGTGTCTTCAGCAGCTTTCAAGAGCTGGAAGAATACAGCTGACATTAACAGAAGAGAATAATGTGTCTATGATCAATAGTGCAAGTGAAATCTCAGCCTCTGATTTTTCTGCCAATTCTAGTCATTCCACTCCTTCTTCTTTTAAATGACAACTGAGATGTTATTTACATTCTACTCAGCTGTATAAGGAAGTGGAGTTTAAAGAGGAATATATTAACACCACCTGTGGAACCAAAATAGTAATCATCTCCAGAAGAAGCTTGGGGTTTGGACCTGAATCTGAAGTCACTGTTAGGAGCCGTGACCATCAGTTCTGCCTAGGCTTTGGCACCAGGTCCCACATTAATGGAATAAACCCTGTGCCATTAGAAGGAGCAGTGTCCGGGGAAGTTCCTAGCTGGTTTTCCCTGCTGGGGCTGCAGCCAGAGCGCCAGGCGTGCCCAGCTGTGCTCCTCTCCCAGGTGGATCTCTGGAGATACTCTGGGACCTGCTGAAACCCAACTGTGTCACACGCATATGGATATTTGCTCTTCTTTGATTCATGGTTTTAATCCACAGGGCTTAAACTTGGAGCCCTGAACAAGCAGCTCTGCTGGGAACTGCTGCACTCCAGGGCTGAACAAACAGCAGGACGATTCATTAGTGCAGTTTCCACAGATTCCTCAGACTTTTTCAATAACTTGGAACAAAAGGACTAAATCAGTGCTTGGGATGTTGAAGAGAGCAAATGAAAGCTCTGCAAGGATAAATGTAGGATGAAGTATCCGGAGGAGCTCTGGGACAGACCTATCTTCCAGGCTTGGAAAAACCCATCACGTGCTCTAAAGCGAGCACGTGTTTCCTTCTGCACGGGTCTTTCGGGAGACTGCTGCGCCTGATGTGCTGCAAAGGGACATTTGGACACGCTGTCTTTCCAAGCAATTATTATTCATGAAAGACAACAGAATTGCCCTTAGTGTTTTCACTTTGCACCGACCTACCTAAAGCTAAGTCCAATATGATTTAAGATCAATGGGCGCATTTCCCTCTGACCTGGCAGTGATCAAACTCTGAAGCCACACAGACCCTGTTGGAAGAGCACGGCCACAATGCAGCCCTGCAGGGCCACAGGCTGTGGTGCTATTCCTGATATTTCTCATGTTTAGGAGCAGCAAGAGCACAAACTGTTGCAGCCAGGATCCTGCCACCCTTGGAAACATCAGCGCAACCTCTGAGGCCACATCGAGCCGGCCACAGCACCGGCCCCGTCTCAGAAATCGTCCCAACAGCAGGGCAGGTCCCAGCATTTCTGGTAGTCCCACAGAACTCTCTTTGTAAAGAAAAACTGTGAACTTGGATAAAATCTGTATCACAACTGACACCTCACCACGCCAAAAATGTGGCTTTCCACCATTTCTGCTATCTGCAGCAAGAGAAAACTCATAGATAAATTCATGACCCTGGACTCTTTTGAAAATTCTCTAAATAAAGACTTAAAAATGCATGGCTTTGCTCAAGATCACCCTGTTTGTGTTGGTATGAAGCCAAAGTCCATGAAAAATAGCACATGTGCCAAAAAATCAATTTTATATAATAAATACAGATCATTTGGATGTGTTTCTTGCCAAAGACAATGCAAACATATACATCCTTCATGATTCTTATCAGAGCACAGCTGAATCTTTAATACACTCCACAGACAAGCTACTAAAAGGCAAGAATGTGCTGTTTAACTACCACTGATAAGTGGTTAAAGTTTCCTCATTTGTAACCGCTACAATTACTTTTAATAATAAAACTGTGAAATTCAGGTCATTACAAAAATTAATAAACAAAAAATCAAAGATTCATCCTAAGTAAACACCTATTCTTTATGAAGAAAGTTAGGATCTGGTAGCAAAATACATATATTTATATATTTGACAGCACTAAAATTGCTGTTTGCATCTGCAAAAACATTTACTAGGAGTAAATTTGCTAGGAATAGCTAGTCTGAGTTCTCCATTACCAGCAATCCTGCGCATTTAAGATATACAAGCTTTTCAGGGCCTCTGCAGTATCCGATGCAGTTTCCTGGAACACAAACATGTGGCTGCAAATAGTTTAAATTCTCTATTACAGCCTAGGTAGAATAAATAAAATATTCCATCTGCCTAATGTGACATGCAGATCAGACCCCTGTGGGTAATACTGGAGTTTGCAAAGGTGCATATGGGATGCTACAGCAAATTTAATAAATGTAAAGAAGGTTGTTTTATTTTTTAAAATAACCTTTATGTTATCCATGCTATAAATTATGTAGGAAGATACTACTGAAAATGTGGCAGACATGCTTGCAGACGCACACAGGGGAGAGCCAACATAACCCACAGCCCTGTACCAGGCACTGCAGAAGACTCTTCTGTCAGTCGTAGCTCATGTTTGACTGCAGTGGAAACAAGACCAGCGATTCTGAAACCCGTGTCCACGAGCAGTTCGTTCTGCCACAACTGCCCACATTCTGCCACACTATGCAAAGTGCCCACATCATTTTAGGTATGACCTGCACTGTTTCATCCCATGACTGGCATCCTTGGACTGTCACAGGGACACGACCTCAGAGGACCTTGCAGAGAGTCACTAAGACCTGTCTATTATTTGAGCAGTTCCTATTTATAGCTGTTGTTCGGAAAAACCTCCCTTGGGCTTTTGCTCACGCTGAACGTCTGCTCCGTGTCTCTGCAGAGCACCCCCTACTCCCTTCCTGTGGGGACACGTGAGTTTAGCTCAGACTGTCCCACATTATTGTTGTTTCTTCACCAGTGGCCTGAAACGGCCACTAAATTCTTCAGCAACCAGTACCAGAACTGCACCAGGAGCATCGCAAGTGCAAAGCCCAACACTGGTGCATTCCAGCACAGTGGTGCGTGCCAGCACAATTCAACGACTACCTGCAAACCTAAGCATATTCCCTATTTGTGCCAGGAATTGCAAGTTTCATGTGTACACACCAAACCATGTCCATTTGGGAATAGAGATTTGTCTGCTTTTTCTTAAATGCCCCAAAACTATCCTTCATATTGAGCAAAAACATCTCTTCAGTGAATTGACTGTAGGACTTCCCTGTTTCATAAGGAGGAGGAGAAGACACAGTGTAAAATTTCATTTCATCCACAGAAACTCGGATAAAATACAAACATATAACTATATTAAGCAACATCTTTTGCATGTGCTTACAGAAAGCAATCTCTGGTGTGGTTCAAGCCTGACAGTGCGCACGTTCGGACAGCAGGGACCTTATTGCTCTCTGAAACACTCAAACTCACTGCTAAATACTCTGCATCAGGAAAGGGGGGTTCTCCTCAGCATTTCCATTAGGGAACAATCAAAGAAAGAAGCAATAATGAAAACTACAGAGTTTATTCCAATCAGTGCCCATGTCAGAGCGCTGACTGTTGTGCATGTCTCCTGTTGCAGGGCTTACAGAGAGGTTTCCCTGGTGATGTAAACTGGAGGTACCAGGGGAATGGACTTTGAACCAACATAGCTTCTTCCATTTCCAGATTTTCACAAACCTGTGTTTAGTGCAGCATCATTTCTTCTGATTCCTCATCTGAATAGCTGGATATGTTGAAAAAGGGCCTGCCTTGAAATCCTTTTAATTTCCCTGCACAGGAGGTGCATGAAGGTTCAAGCACCGGACATAAAACCTGACGCAGGTAGGGTTGGGAGTTTGTTTACCCTATCTCCTCCATGACCAAAAATAACTCCCTGTTGGAGGAATAGGCACAAAGGACACCTCAGGTTCCAATTTTCTCCAACCTTCTGAGATGGAAATATGAAGATTATTTTTCTGGAGCTGAAAACACTGTACTGAGAAATTACTTCCTCTTAATTTTGGAAAAGTAAATGGTCTTTATATATTATTGTAAGGTATTGAAGTCATATGGCAAATATGAGTTCCTGAGGTCTATTCCCACCATGTGATCCAAAAGAGGAGCTGATCCAAACCAAGGTGTTTTATATGCACCCACAGTAACACCAGCTCCTCCCAACCTGTGCATTCTGACCTCCCTTTTTATTCCCCCGCTACATCCCCAAGCCTCCCCACAACTCTCCCTGTCCCCTCTGCTGCTCCACACCTCTTGCTTTGCCCATTTCCACCAGACCCCGCCTGCTGCATGAGGCCAGGCTGTGCGCGGCAGCAGGACCCGTGCGGAGCCCTGGCAAGCGCGCGGCTGCAGGCGCCCGGCTCGGGCTCCAGCCCTCCCTGGGGCGAGGCGCGAGCAGCGCCCGCCACCTCCTGCCACCTCCGCGCTGCCTTTCACTGGCTCTTCTGGAGACCCGGGATCTCATCATATTCCGCTGCAGCCGGTCAAGCTCAGCAGGTTTGGAAGCGGAGGTGTGCGGACAGACGCAGGGACCACTCAAGCCTGTAAGCCTCGTCTCTTTAGGAAAGAAGAAAAGATTTGAACAGATCAAATGAAGCACAGAGGCTATCAGCTAGCTCCCTAAGTGCTACCATTTCCCCTTTCTGCTTGGCTTGCCTCAAAAGACGTGTTCAAAATTACATTTAAGCCCCTCTCTTCATTATTGCCCTCTGCATCCTCACTGGGCTCTTTGCTCAGAGGACACACACAAAATTGCACACATGCAGTAAAAGGCACCTGCACTGGTGACCACAGGTAACTAGTTCTGTGCAAGCTGAGCCGAAGGAGCTGCCTAAGCAGAGCAGTGAGGATGTTCTTCTTTTTTCAGGCATCACCAATAGTTGCAGAGGCTGCATCTCAGCAAAGTTTGCAAGAACTACAAGAAAGCGTGTAACTGCTGGTGGCGGTGCCTAATGAAGTGTGCTTGAAATATTGAAGTATATGATAAACCATTATGTAAATTAAATTCATTGATAGCTCTGCTATGAAATTGCTCTGGTAGCAGAATAGTAGATAAACATGAAGCTTAGAAGGTGTCATTTATTCATCCTTAAAATGGTTCCAAGTTTCTAGTGATTCATTATCATTCAGCAGAAAACAAAGAGAACATTAGTTTCACAAGTGAACTTGAAAGGCTCTTGGATTCTGCAAACATCCGTGCCATAGTGAGGTTCTGTGATGCTTTGACTCTTTCCAAACCTGGTCTTTCTCTTGCTCTTTGCAGGCCACACATTTTCCAGCTACAGACAGAAACTTCCTTCTAGGGCTACCAGAGCCCAGGAGGGACCAGAAAAGCACATGTCGGAAGAGGGTAAAACATGAGTCCAAAGGTCCCTGTTGCTGCCTGTTGATGGGTGCTTCTTGGCTAGCAGCACAGTAAACACTTAGCTGTGGAGATGGTGTTTGCTGTGATCTCTCCCCAGTCACTCTGGGCTTCGCTGCAGAGAGCCAATGCTGCTCAGCGCTTCGCCTCCAGTGCAGACATAGGAGGCAGCCTGCAGGAAGGCTGCAGATACACATTTAAAAACAAAAATCAATGCATTGTTGGGTATATTTTCCAGTAAATGCAAGCATGTTTACTATATTCAGCCTTCTAAAAGTTACCTTTTTTCAGTACTTTAACTAAGCAAGCCTGACACGCTCAAACATCAGTCAGCTGCGTTTCCAAACAAAAGGCCAGACGCCCTTTTGTGAGAGGCTGGGACACCCGCTGACACCCCCAGACCTGCTGCTGCCAGCCCTCCCATCACCGGCGCGCAGGACACGGAGTGACCCGGGCCAGTGCCACTATTGTGACAATGTGAGTTACTGCATTTACCTCATCTGACGTTATTTGAATCCTTTCAAAGAATTAGAGGGAAAGGTGTTCCCGCTGCACAGCAGCTACTTGAGGGCTTTAGACACATGCTGTTGGCAGGTGAGAACGGCTCAGAGAACATCAGGCTCCAGAGATCACAACTACACGACGCGTTCAGGCATTGCACACCAGCAGCTAACTCTTTTTCTTTCTGTCTCCATGAATCTACAGTGTTAAGGACCATTCCTTGGTGATTTCCAGCTAATTATAACATGGCTTTGCCTGCTAAAAAGAGTTGCCAGTGTGAAACAGGAGGAAAAATATTTTATTATCACTTTGGGAATCACATATGGTCACTCCACGTGGAGTCAGGCCCGAGCTGTGCTCAGCCGCACTCGCCTGCGCTGCACCAAGAGGCCTGGATGCAGGTGCCGGCTGTGCCGGTGCTCCCGGGAGCCGCTGCGGCACCGAACCCGGATCTCAGCGTGTGCAGCCCCCCATGACTCCCGTGGTCCCCACCTCCCAGGACAGCACGTGCAAACCACAGCAGTTCCCGGGAAGGCAAACAAGTGCAAGCTGGTGATCCCGACAGTGCCCGTGATGTGGGTCTCTGGGGAGGAACGGGAGGGCGCAGCGCGGCGTGTCCGTGCGGATCGCGCCTGGGATAAGCGGCAGGGATAGGCGCTCAGCACGGCCGCCAGCGCGCCCGCCGCCCCGCCGGTGCGGCTCGCTGCACAGCGCCCACAGCGAGCGCCGCGGCAGCGCCGCGCTCCCGCCGACCCCAGCGCGAGGGGTTAATGTTCCCGCGGCCGGCCGGCTGGGCATGCCGGGAAGGAGACAACCCACTGTTCTGAAACTAATTTTACAGCTTAGCTCCTATCAAATATCGTGGGCCCCCCTCAAAACCCCTCTTTGAGCAGAGTGCTCCCAGCCCGCTGGAAAACCCGCGGCGTGTTTTGATTGGCAAGGGTTCTGCCAGACAGTGGGAGTTATAAATAAACATCTCAGCAGGACCTGGAAAAGTCCAGCTCATTTTGCCAGGCCCAGACTGTGTGAGCGCCTCTCTCCGGGGTCGCTCCCTCACTGGAGCCCCTCCATTACATTACATAAGCCCCAAACAGGACATTACTGCATGTGTGTGAACAACTCGTGTTACAGAAACAGCAACTCCTATTCACAGGGCAAATTGCTGCAGCTCTCAAAAGGCCCCTTTTCTCCCAGCCGTTCAGTCTGGAAAGCCGAGGGCCAAGGAGCTGTAATTTGCCTCACCAGGTACTGAACACTACCTATAATGTTGCGCTCGCTGCTCCTCGCCGAGAGCTCGGGCTGCAGGACGCCGGCCGAGGGGTGTCTCGAGTGTGCCCTGCGCACGCCAGTGGCCCCGCTCCGAGCTCCGGACGCTCCGAGGGCACCGCGGCAGCCGGCGCGACAGGGCGCTCACCCACGGCACGCGGCCCCACAGGACACCCGGCTCCGGGCTCTCCTGCCGCGCACACCCGCGCCGGCGCCTGCGGCACCGAGAGCTCGCCGCTCCCTCCCCAAGGGCAAGTGCCTGTCATTAGAGAGACACGCGGCTTTTATTACAGATGCCACAACCAAATTTATTACACATTTTCTACCAAAAGCACACTTTTGTTGCATTCTTCCAGAAATCCGGCGTACTGGGGTGCCCTTTGGCCACGAAAGGCGCGAGGCTGAGGCGGCTCCAGCGTGCGCCCCTCAGCACGCCCTGCAGGGGGCGCCCCTCAACGGGGCCCTCAGGCCGCTGGCCAATCCCCAGCTGCCAGCTGTCCCTGCTAGCCAATCCCCTGCTGCCAGCTGTCCCTGCTAGCCAATGCCTGTCTGCCAGCTGTCCCTGCTCTGACCAATCCCACGCAAGGGCTTGTCCCTGCAGCCAATGGCGGGGAGCCCCTGCGCTGAGGCGAGGGCGGCGCAGCCGCGTGCCGGCGCGAGGCGGCCGTGCCCGAGCAGCACGGGCAGCGTCCCTGCGCTCTGCTGATGTACGGCGCGCGGGGACGGTGATCGACTGCCGCCATCCTTCACCGAACCGCCGCTGCACCGCCGGCGTGTTATTGCAATACATCACCGGCGTGACGGGCGGCAGGAGTCCAGCAGGTGCCCTTCATCAGGGCATTTAATTCTCCAGCTCTCATCTTCTCTCCTCTCCCTGGGAAATACAGGCTTTGTTTGCAGAGCGTGCTCCAGGGGTTTCCCACATCACTCCATGCGGCCGCAGCAGCAGCCAGTTTTACAGGAGTGGCGCAGACCCCCCTGCGTGACAAGCAGATTGGGTCGTCTCTCTGGCTTTGGCCTCTCCCTGCGTTTCGACCCTCCCCATGGGTTTATTGATCCTGCTTTATCTTCCTTTCCACAGGAGGCCAAGGCATGCCTTGAAGAGGCGGTAGCTCCCGCAGGAAGCCGTTCCCACCGCCTTGCACCACCGCGCAGCGACAACTTTGTTCGTTTGTGCAGACTGAACTGATCTTTGCGATCGCCACAGTGCTCCTTCCATTGCCTCTGTGGTCGCGTTAGCCAGGCGGGTGCCGGAGCACTTCACACACCTGCCTTTTGTGCTTACTATTCCAAGATTTTTCCTGCTGTGACATTTGCCAAAATACTTAGACCCCCACAGCAAAAATACTGTGCTGCTTCAAGGCGCACTGGGTTATTTTGGAGCGGTTTTAGTGGGGAGCTCAAAATACATTTTTCCATCTAAATCTGAGAGTCAATCCAGGTTTTATGTCTTGCTGTTAGCAGTACCTGGCTTCTTGTGTCAACCCTGAGTAAAAGGGAAGGGCTGGCGCCATACAGTAACAATTCAATTACTCTCTGTAGCTGTTGGAGAGTTGTTTTCATTTTAATGCTTTGAAGTAACTCATTTCATGCTGGAATTGCAGAGCGTTCTCTAGGCCTGCACACACATGGCCCCTGGAGAGCCTTTTCCAATTAATAATCATTAGCATTCGCTTCTCCAATAAGTAAAATGATTTCTGCACCATCAAAGAGGGATGGCTTTTTCTGCAAGCCAGACAGTATATTTCAGGCGCTGGCACTGTCAGCCGTGCACCAGTATATGGCATGTTTAGGAATAAATAATCTCTCCAGAGGAGCTGCAGAAGCATGGAACCTGTGGATATTCATTTATTTGAACTCAACATTCTCTTTTAAATATCTTTTAGCTATTCAGTATCATTCCTGCAATGAAGAAATTTTGTCCATATAACTTATCTTACTGAGTATGTATGGCTTTGGAAATGAATGCCATGACTAGTGTGGAAGATCTGGAAATTGCAACTTCCCTTTAGGAGTATTTGCCATTCAGTATTTTTAACCACAATTAGCTTGCGTTTTTAACATGCAGCAGACACTGAAAACTGGCACAAGAATGATCCTTGTATGTTTAATTCATGGGAAAAATTTATTGTGCATCTTTTGGCATCCTAATTTTAAAAGTTCATCCAAATATTAATCATGTGCCCACTTATTTTTGTGCATGACCTGCTATTCATCCATTGTTGGCACTTAGCTATAAAATTGCACTTCTAATTTTAAGCAGTGGAGATTGCCAGGTGTATTTTTGCAAATGAAATTCAGTCCTTTCTCCTTTCTGAGAGTGAGAGTGTCAAACTCAGACTGTTACAGCACTAACGTACGGCTCACATCAGCGAGCCATCCTGCAGTATCTGTAGCAAACTCGGTGCAAGTTCTCGGAAAGCCGGTGCCGAGCGGAGGAGACAGGAGTAGCTTCCCTGGGATCTGAATCAAACTGAGGATAGAAGGTGCCACCAGTTCCTTTTAGTGCTTATTTACAGCTCACTTCTTAAAGACACCCCTGTTGCTGTCGCCCTCCCGCCACAGCTCGCTGTCCTGTGGCCCCGTCCGTGTGTGTGCCGGCCACACTGTTACGGGTGTCCGGGCACGAGCACAGCCCACTGGAGCCACCACCAGCAGACCGCTCTACAAACCCAGGAGCGAAAGCGCTGCTATGAACCAGCCAGAGCCTTTGCAGAATAGGGCTTGTCACTGCCCCTGGAAGCCTTTTTTTTTTTTTTTTTTTTTTTTTATCCCTAGAATGAGCTTTCCCTTTGAAGCTGCAGTGAAAATTGGAATAATCTGAATGCCTCTTCCTGCTCTGTCAGCTGAGCAGAACTGAACTCTCCTGCACGGCTCTAGGTTTGAATCAGCTGAACTGCAGGCTTCATAAAGCAGAAGACAGCCCCACCATTGTGTCCCTCCAGGTGATAGAAGAAGGATGAGGAGTCACATCTGGGTGCCTGTGTCCTTGAGCAAATCTGTCTGGTTCCCAGGCTGCACCTTCACATGGCCCACGTGTGCCGGCCGTTTCCCCCGGCAGCTCCTGTGGCCCTGGGAGCTGAGTTGTGTCCCCATGAAGTCTTGCTCAGGCTTTTCTGCCGGTCCTGCAGACCAGCATCACCCAGAGTTATAAAAGTCAGTCAGTGACAGGTGCAGAGATGACTACATGTGGCTTCAGGCTGAGATACGGGAAACGGCAGCCGGGCCTGGAGGAACCACCTGCCTCGACACTGCACCCTCTTGTCACTCTTGTTACAAGCTGCTGGGAGAGAAAAAGCATGGATATCCAGGGGTTTATGGACAGAACAGCACTGTTCTGGAGCCTCCCTCTAAGTGTTATGCACGGTGACCTCTTTTGGACTTCCCACCGCTGCAGCAAAGGGTACAGAGAGAAGCAGGGGGCAGGTAGGACCTGCTGGAGCAGCAGTAACAGGCAGGGAGCTGCCTCCAGCTTCCCGGTGCCGCGGCATGGGACCCAGCCTGTGCATGCTGGCCTCCTTCGCGCGCACAGGATGTGCGGGCTCACTGCAAAGCCACGTGCACGCAGCCAGCGAGCAGCTGAGGAGGCTCTCGGGCGCACAGAATCACCCACGCCCCGGACACGGCGCGTGGAGGCACCTGCAGCTGAGCAGTAGCAGAGCGGTCCGGCGCTGCGTGGGGCCTTGCCCGCGAGCACGCAGTGTTGTGGTGCCCCTGTGACACTAGCACACAGGGCAGGCAAAGGCACGCTGAAAGCATTCCCTGGAGACGTGCGTGGACCTGACCCGAGTCCCCGGCAGGGAAGACTCCTGTCACTAAAGGAAGCTCCTTTTCACTGACTCCTCCTGGACCCTGAAGCCAGCAAACCAGCCGAGTGGCAAGCGGGAATCTCATGCTTGGTGCTCATGGCATCAGGAGCTCAGGAACAAGGGCCCAGCAACAAATACCCCACGAGGTCGGGCAGCGTGCCAGGCGCCGTGCGGCAGGCACGGAGCGGCGGGGATGCCTCCCAGCACGCGCTGTCCGCGAGCAGCGCTCATGCCAAGTGCCACACTAGCCGGGAATAGGTCATTCATGCTTGAGCTGAAATCCCAGTCACATTATATCACTTACAGCTAATTAGCAGGCTCCAGGCACAATGCAGCAAGACACTGTTTTTTGCAGAAATGGATAACTCAGGACAGCCTTCAGCACACTGTTTGTTAAATCCCACGTAAGCCGAGACCACATTTCTCTCCCTTCCCAGCACCTAACCGCAAGCGGGGTTTGGGTATGAGCTGCCTAATGCAGGCTTAACCCAACAAGTGATAGGTTATGCTGGAGGGTTGCAGGAAACCATTCCCGACAGAAAGGCGGCATTGATCTGCAGGGGCAGGGGGCCTTCTCTCGTCCGCCTTCCACGGCTTGGGATCCTTAGGATTTCTGGATGTCTGGGTAGCAGTATTAGCTGAAGTAGCTTTTCCCCCTCACCAGCCCTCACCTGGAGGGCTGTGACCACTGCGTTACCCTAGCACTGCTGTGCCCAGATGCCATGAAGGCCAAGCACAGGAGACAGCTGAGGAACGAAGAGGCAAAGCAGCCTCCGTGGGTCGGTGCGCTGTATGGCCCAGGGCCCATGTGGAAGTATATCCTGCACCTGCGCTCCTTGCTCACGTGCCTGGCTCTCCTGCCATCGCACCAGGGCTCAGGGCAGCACTGCTGAGCCTTCAGAGCCTGCAGGGTACGTACGGCGTCATCTGAAACTCAGAGGCCTGAGGAAGAGCCTGCTAAGTCACCATGTGTCACCTGGGAAGGCAGGTTTCAGCTGCCGAAACAGGGGGCCTGGTCTGAAAGCCCAGCAAGCCACTGAAACTGCAAAGGGCAGGTGCCTCCCCAGCCTCCCAGCCCGGCAGCCTCGCCAGCTCGTGTGTCCCATTAACGTCTTCCCATCGCAGGGCTCTAGGGAAGGGGGCCTGCAGCCAATGCAAGGATCCAGGGCAGGAAGCGCAGGTTGCATATAGCAGGGAAAAGAGCAAACCAAGGAATCCAGGCAGAAGTCCTCACGGTAAGGATAGGAAAGCACAGCGTAATTGCAGCCAAAGATTGATCCCATTTAATCCATTAGGGAATCTCAAGCTCATGAATATCAGCTGGTTTTCCAGTATCTTGTCTGACTGAGCCACAAGGCATCTGACCTTTACTTATGTGGAAACTAAAAAAAGCTCCAGCAAAAAAGGACCCAAGCAGTCCTTCCAAAAGAGTGTACATCCCCGCTTCTATTCCACAGCATTTTCTGCCTGAAGGTGCCCAAAGAGGATTAAAACGAGGACATGGGCCGAATATGAATACTCTGTGTTGGTGATTACTGGAAGGTTCCCTGCCTGTGCAGCAAATCCGGGCTGCTCCAGAGGAGCGTTGCAGCAGTGCTCCGGCTCACCGTCACGTCCAGCTGGGGCAGGAAGGCACCTACTTTCCCATCACTGCTCAGGTGCAGCCCCTGCTGTGGCTCGTGGTCCCCACTGCCTGGTGAGGACAGAAGAGAGTGAGGACTTGCCTGTGTGGAGGACTTGCTGCTTTTGTTTCCATGCTACTATTGTTGTTCTGGAATAAGCACATTTGTGCCTAATCTCTTTTGGAAGTAGATTAATTTAGCCCAATGAAACGTCCCCTCCAGAAGAGGGGCGTTCATGCGGCTCTCCAGGAGCACCGTGGAGCAGCGAGGCCCTTGCAAAACCTGGGCTTTCCTTGCGCGCTCAACCCGGGCTCGTGTTCCATGGTGCAGATGGAGCCCAGCGTGCGGCCACACTCCCTCGCCGTGCCTGGGCCGCCTGGCACTGTATGAACATGCACGGAAAGCACACAGAAAGGTCAGACTCACCGTGACTTGTAAACACTTTAAAAACATTTCCAAAGGCTCCCTGAATATGTTGCCATGCTTAGGAGCCCCAGAACAAACACACTCTGTTAGGCTCCCTTTAATTCAGGAGGTAGAGTATTGACTCTTTTTTTTTATTATGTTTATGCTTTTTATTTTTATTATTTTTTGTCAGTCTGGGTTATCTGCCAGAAACAAAGGATTTTTTTTTTTAATCCAATGTAGAAGTTGATAGCTCAGTTCTAGCAAAGCTTCATGCAGGATATTTGAAAACAGATTTAGCTTGCTTTCATATGCTTTAGTGCACACTGAGCAGCCACATCTGAGTACACTTTAAATTTATTCTGTGCATTTAAGAGGGTGCTTCTTTGAAGAGGTGCTGCGCTGAGCAATTTAACTAATTACTTGTGAAATCATTATTTTACTCAACAATAACGGCTACCACCTGTTTCTAGGGCTGGTCTATGCTTTGGTCAACCAGTTCACTAGTTTGTTCATTTTACTGCCCGTGAAAGTGAGAAAAGCTCTTTTTATGCAACTGATTGCTACATAGCTGTTGTTAATATATGAATAAAAGATAGCATTCCTGTGGCAGCCAGGGAACTTAGTCACTTTTGAAATGGAAAAGTTATGTCAAACTTCCACAGAAAAAGGAATGTTAGTATTAAAGTCCTGAATTTCAGGAAAGCAGATTATGGCTTCTTCTGGGATCTGCAAGGACGACTGCCCTGCTGGGCTAAGAGGCCCGAGAGAGCTGCCCCACCTTCCAGGACGAGAGTCAGGATAAGGCAGCAGCGGCTCGGGAATTGCTGTGGAATAGCGCTCGCTGGATCAGCCTGCGTCAGTGCCCTTCGTGCGGCTGCTCCCTGCCTGCGCTCCCACGAGAGTCAGAGCTGCAGGCCAAGCAGAGCAGCCACCAGCCGCGCCGAACCCCTTCTTGTTTAACTTGTACTCGAGCGCATGATGTCACTTCTGCCCCCTCTACAACACAGCAGGTCCGTGACATTCTGCTGCTGCTGGAGCAGAGCTGGCGCTTGCAGTGTTCACCTATCCCTCCTCAGGGCATCTTTCTCTTGGAACTAACCTCTGATTTTTCATGGTGTCTTCAGTAACTGTGTCAAGCAATTCCTTAAAACATCTTGAAAAAACATTAGCAATTAATCTCAGCTTTGCTAGTTCCATAAACATTTCTTACACTCATCCAAAATATTTACACTCCTATACTTTATTTATACTAATATATGCACCCAATAATGATAATTGCCCTCTTGGCGGGTGGCAGAGAGGGAGACAAAAACCTCAGTGCAATCTACGCTTTCAAGCCCAAGCCATTCCTGCATCCCCAGTTTGCGGAGGATGGAGTGGTGCAAGGAAGAGCAGTCATCGACGTGGGACTTGGCAGGGGCAGAAATACCTGTTGTCTTGTAGTCGAAATGGCAACAGAGCAAGGAGGTTGCCTTTAACTGCACTAAGGCTGGCTCCCAAGGGCCGGAGCAGAGAGAGTGCCGGTGCTAACCTCGACGCTTCCCAGGCCTCTCACAGAGAGCTCTCTGTCCTAACACGGCGCTCTGGGAAAAGCCAAAGACATGAGCAAAAAAAAAAAGCCCTTTTGAGGCTGAGGCTATTTTAAGTCCTAGTAGATTATATTGTAATGCAGAGCAAGTGCCAAAATACACTATGCTTGGGGGTATGTAAACTAATTCCCCCCAAAATCTTGGGATTTTATTCTGCTGTCCTGTCCCTCCATCTGACACAACGCCAAACCCAGCACAGCCCAGGCACCACGGCCTATTAGAGATTTTGCTCTAAGCAGCTTGAGAGTGTTTATTTGCTGTGCAAAGAAGATTGGAGCTGGGAAAAGCACAAAAAGGATTATTCTGTTTATCACTCAGCTTTCCCTGGCCAATCTCTATTCATGGAAAAAGTCATTTACTCAGGTTATCCACAGGCTTTGCTTGCCAGAAAGTGTTGAAAGCCCTGAAAATTAGAGAGATGCAGAATGGATTGGCAAAATGTAAGGCACTTAGGAGCATCTGACACCCAGGAATACATGAGCCAACACAAGACTTTTTTCAATCCCAACTTTCCCCCACTGTTAATAAGAAAGTGCCTAAGCCCCAGCACGTGCCAGTTAAACCCCTCCGTAGGCCAAGCAATAATTAGCTGGATTCTCACATCTGGGCGGTTGCCTCTGAGAGTAAAATCAGAACCCAAAACATTAGATTGAGATAATGAGTTTTTCATTCATCCTCTTCATTAGTTTTTTACTTTTATATAGTTTACAAATACCATTTGCTTTTATTTCTGCTACGGCCGACGCCAGCTGGGAACGCGCGGGGCTCCTGCAACGCTTCCAGCGAGCAGCCGGCAAACAGCCTCGCACAGAGGAGCTATTCAGCGAGGAAGACGGTGGCCCTCACTGCCGGCCCACGGCACACGTATCACCCAGCGCAGACGGAGCGGCGGCGGAGCCGGGAACATGGTGCCCGTGGCAGCGCCGGGCCGCCCGTGCCTGTCCCCGCCGGGAGCGGGCAGGCAGCGCCTCGGTGAGCGGCCGGCCAGGCCGCTGCTTTGACACCACGAGGCCTCCCTGAAAAGGGAGATTGTTTCTCAAAAATAAATATTAAATAGCTCTAAATTTTCAAATAATTCAGAGCTCTGCTATTTTCCATGCATTATGAAAATAAAATTGAGGGGAAAAGGTATGTAATACGTTTCCTATTTCCTGTTTCTGCAGCTCTGCATGTGCCCCAGGGGATCGACACAAGTGGAATTATCTATCCTCTGGCTAGGAGTGTTCATTTCAGGCCAAAAACACCAAAAGAAGTATGAACTAATCCGTACATAGAGCTAGGGAAGTGTGGGGTTGCAGGCCAAATGCTGAAAAATGAGGCAATTTTCCCCATTTCAAAATGCTACTAAAATCCCTCTGCTGTTTTCAGCACAAATGCATTCTGTTCATCCCAGACCACTTCAAGCAGAGATCTCCAGCCCTGTAGACACAAAGCAAAGAGACTGGTGCACAATGCCAGTACTGTCCCTCTCACTGGAACGTCTGGATAGTGCAGGGGGCAGTTGTTAAATATTACTTTACTGTGTTGTGTGGAACAGCTGGAAGAGCTACATTAAATAAATTAAAAAGCACAGAACGGCAAAGCAAGATAGTCTAGAAACTGATAAACTTGTCATGGGAAGTGGGATTAGCAGGACACAAAAGCACCCCCTTCCTGGGGGAGGGAGAAGGCACTGCTGATACGGAGCTTGACTTTTCCCAAATGCCACAAGCAAGGACAGAGTCCCAGCTAGAAGAGGGAGTGATGCGGAGCGCTCTGCATTTGCAGGCAGAATGACATGGCAAGGCTGCTCCTGAAGGGATAGACTGGGCTTCGTGGCCCAGAAGGGTCCCTGTCGTCTCCTGTTTCTGCAACCACCACGGCACATGCGGGGAGAGGCAGAGCAGCTCCTGGGGCTGCAGGACTGTCACGAAGGCAAGAATCACTTAACATCCCAGAAAACACCTGCCCAAGGCAGGAGCCTGCACATGAGATGCAAAAATTGCAGGAATGTGATGCTCTGCTTGCATAACTCGAAGTCAAGAAATACAAAGGCAATATGCAGCATAGCTAGCAACAGCTCATTAATACTGTGCAATGATTATTTTAATGGTGTGTGCCGGATAGTTAAGAGTAAGTCCAAGCTGTTGAGCACTTTCATTTGCATCCACTGAATAACACACTTGAGTGTTGTATGTATGTGTTTTGGTTTAATCATATACTGGCAGCCAGGCTGGCCACACAAACAGCAGATCTCTCACTCACAAACACATCTTTCAGATTTCCAAAAAACTAGGAAACCTGCACAAGGATATGCATGTTAACACAGATTGTTTTCTTTGTTTTCTGGTCCCTTTAGCTGAACTGCACACTTTTCCAGAAAGTGCATGTGTTCTCTTAAACTTATGAGCAGGATGGAGGAGCAAATCATTGTGAGAATGCACCTTTTTGCCCATTTCCTTCTTTAATGGTGCAACTTCAATTTCACATCAAGAAAGACCTTGCTTGGAACTCATTTGCATTCAAAAAATCTTTACTAGAAGCCACCAGTGTTTCTTTACATGAGAATTTTCTGAGTGTGCATTAGATGTGGAGTTCTTCCTCCAATTAGATATATGTTTTACAGAAGGGGGAAGTTCCCAGTCTTCGTTTTTATCACTCTTGCTGATGCCTTTTAGTACAGCTTTGCAAATGGAAAGATGGTTCAAGAAATGGATTCACTCGCTTTGCTGAGTGTGTAACAAAGCACATCAGATCTCGTGGCTTTGCTGCATGGAGTGATTCGTCCCGGAGCTCTAGTTCTCACTCTGTGTCATTGCAACACCAGGCAAGAGCCCCTGGGCCCACACAGCCCCACGTCGCTCCTTTGCCTCGGGGGTCAGACCTGCACCCCAGTGCACATGGGGCTGCAGTTCCCAAGCTCCGGCAGCTGCATTAGGCAACATCAGGAAAAAAGAAAAAAAAAATAAAAATAGAGAACTGTCGGAGCTACCAAGTGTGCTCATGCAGATTTACTCCCTCCCCCAGCCCCTTTTGCCCAGTCTCCCATTTTCTTGTCCCTTTTTTTTCCCTTCACTTTAATCTTCCAACTGAGGTACTTGGCTTGGATAAAAACTAGGTCCAGGCCAAGTTTCAAGGCTTTTCAGACTCCAGACTTTATCTTCTGTAGTCCTGTCTGAAGACGAAGGAAAAAAAAAAAATGTAGTTAAAGATTTTCCAGTGGGAAGAGAGTATTTTCTCTTCTCCCATAACTCAGACAGAGCCAAAGGAATTTTTCTCAAGCTTGAAAACAATTCACCTTCAGGCAAACAACAAGCATGGAAAATTTAAGCCCAGCAGGTGAATGTTTGGGAACATTTTTAGCCTATAGAATTTCTCACATAACCTTATCTATAGGGGTCGCTATATGGCATTTAAACCATTATGCAGCACCCGCCTCCACGCTGCAGTCTGTGACAAGCTTTCCCAAAGAAAGCTGCAAGTGTTGGCATGCAAAATTATTATCCTGAAAAAAATGTTCACTCTAACCCTTGCAAGTCCGATGTGATGGCTTAGAAAGGGCTCAGGCTGTTGATTTGCCTCGTCCCGGCTACCCGGGTAGCGACCAGGCGCCCATGGGACAGAGAGGGGACCGGGCAGACGGCACAGGGCTCACGGCCCCAGCACCTGGGACCACACAGCAATGCACACAGGCCGCAAATTCAGTCCTGCTCAGCAGCTCGGGCTCAGTGTATATATTTAAGTTAATCAGAAACAACTGAGCCACCAAGAGACTAATTTTGTCTTAGTTAACTAGCCACTCTGGGACCATTCTGGGGAAGGCTGGAGTGCTCTGCTCAGCCTGCTGGATGTGAGCTACCGTCTAAGCAAACATGCCCTGAAAAAGCAACGGAGCTAAATATCTCCTTGACAGGGTAATAGCTCTGTGCTCACCCAGCAGAGTCACTGTGTCCCCTCTCCAGCAGCAAGGTGCAGTCGCTCAGCTGAACCTCAGCAACTAAGCTAAGAAAAACAAAGCTTCTTTCTTCCCCCCACTCTTTCCTCATTACAACACATTAGCAACACTCCTCCTTTTCAGCAGGGAGCATGCAGCTTCCCCTCAGCAGCCCCAGGAGGGCCGGGCAGGCTTCAGCTGGAGATGTTCTGGTGCCTGCGCCCGCCGCGAGGAACGAGCACAGACTGTGGGAGCTCAGCCCTTGCCTACCAGCCCCAGGCAGGGAAGAGCCATTTTCCAGGCAATACGACATTTCTGAGCGACTCCGACAACCATCTCGTTCCTCTGTGCAAAAGCAGCTGCAGTGAAGACGAGTGTTTGGCCAAAACATGTAC
The DNA here is from genome assembly GCA_013398735.1 of Nothocercus julius. Lineage (NCBI taxonomy): Eukaryota > Metazoa > Chordata > Aves > Tinamiformes > Tinamidae > Nothocercus > Nothocercus julius. Next base: position 641,265 of record VZSV01000257.1, on the reverse strand, counting down.
AGGAATTTTACCACTTATGCAGAGTCACCAATCCAGTGTCCTTCCCCCCGCCTCCAGCCTGCAGACTTCTTTTGGAAGTGCAGGGACATGTGGGCAGGAGTGACCATGCACTGTGAGGTCCTACCGGGACACCCTGGGAGCAGGAAGAGCATGGTGCTATGTGGGTCAAGGCTGCGCTGAGGGGCCGGCTCTGCATGGCCGGTGCCACCAGAGCATCCCTGCTGCGCGGCCACGTCCTGCAGCCCGGCCGCCCAGTCCCGATCCGGGCAAACAGAGCACAAGGCAGGGCCCGTCGGGAGCATTTTCAGACTGCAGCCCTTGGGCACACGCAGCCCACACGGACCGTGGAGCCCACACGCGGCCGGCCCCTCAGCCTGAGCATAAACCAACGCAAGAGGTGATTGGGAAACGCTAATCACTGAGCTGTAGCGCACTTCGCAGGGCAGAGCGTGCATCCATCCAGCAGCTGCCTTCAATCACAGCTGAGTTTAACTCGGCCAGTTTAAGGGACTGTTATTAACCATCATCTGGTAGACAACATGCCCTTATTGTAGTAAACAGTCATTTACAGCCGAAGGACAACAGCTCTCTGCATTGTCTCCACATATTTGCGGTACTCCAGCTGCTCCGGGGACGCCGCGCTGCGCAGCAGTCAAAGCGATGGCTGGAGCATGGGCTGGGTGTGTTTAATGTTGGAAGGGGGTGATATTTTGAAAACACTGTAGCCGATATTTTTATACAACGGTGACATCATGCATGTGGGAGGCCTTTTGCATTTTAAAGCATAAACTGAATCACTGAAGTTAGCAGCTAAGCTGTGTGAGCATTTCCAACCTCACAGCTTTCTCTCCTCGGCGTTTCCGGGCAGCTCCGGGCGCTGGGCACTGCCCATCCCTGCAGGGCAGGACGCCGCTGCCGTTCTGCTTTGGTCCCTCGAGCTCAGCCCATCCCCGGGGCACCGCGGGAGCTGTGGAGGAGGCCTGGCCACAGCCGGTTAAAACTCTGAGCTTTATTCCCCGGGTCTGGCGGCACCCCAGGCTCTGCAGACCGGAGGGCCGCCCTCGCGAGCGCCCAGCCTAGCGCACGCGCAGGTAGGAGACGGCAGCACAGAGCAGGTCACAGCGAAGTGCAGGAGACAACAACGTCGCGCGGGCACCTCCGTCCCCGCTCAGACGGAGGAAGCAGCAGCTGATTCCAGCGCCAGGGGCTGCGCCCGGCCGCGCCGCAGCCGAGCCCAGCTCCAGCAGCAGTCCCGGGGGATGCCTGGCTGGGCGCAGCAGAGATTGCTTTTGGCGAGGCAAGCAAATGGGAACCAAATGGAGGGGTGGCAACTTAGAGTGGACCTGACTAATGCTCCAGGTTTGAAATACTCTGCACTTTAATTACAGCTCTTTGCCAATCAGGCGGTAATTACTGGTATCCTTCCTGTAGCCTACAATTGCCTAATCTTGTTATTTGAGAGCCATCAAGATTTAAACAGCTGGAGAGCTGTGCCTGCTCCTCAAAAAGGCTTCGCTTGGCCCTGACACTGCTTGTTTAATCTGGAGGCGGTGTGTGACAACGTGCATTAGCTTTTCATGTGCGGCTCCGCTGCTCCCGCGGAGCCGGGCAGCCCTCGCCGCAGCCCTGCTGCCATTTCAGCGGCACTTCGGAGCCACGCTGCGCCGCTGCTTAGCCGTGCCACCTGCTGAGGCCACCCTGCCGGCCTCCCCCGGCCCCAAAGGGACCTCTGCATGCGGCTTCTCCACGGAAATCCCACCTTGGAGCTCTAGCAGCCAGGGGGAGGTTGGGACGCGCCAGCCGGGCCCCCAGCGCAGCTCGCAGCTGCAGCTCGCGGCCCAGCCACCGCCTGCAGCCGAGAGGCCTCCGCGGGGCTGCCGCTGCGCGCGGCAGCGGGGACGGGGCCCAGCCTGGCCCCGGGACTGTCCCCTCCGGAGCGCGGCCGGCGCAGAGCCGGGGGCGCCCGCTCTGCGGGCTGCGTCTGCTGCGCGAGGCCTCGCGGGAGCAGCAGGCTCCTCTGGGTGCGTTTCCCGAAGCAAGCGGTGGGTGCGCGCGTGCTGGCGCTTAGGCAGCGGCTCATCCCACCAGGGTGCATTCCAGGGTCAGGCCCCTCTAAGAGCAGCTCAAGCCTCCACATCCAAGAATTGACTCTGGTACCTCAATACTGGAGACTTCTGTTATTAAAGTAATTCTGGCTAAGCCCTGCTATCCGCAGGATCATACAAAACAAAGCTGGTAAGTGCTCTGTTTCTTCATACCAACAGAGTTTTAGTAAAGCCATGTAAGGAATGAGCTACTTTGAAAACTTCGCATGTAGGATTCCCTTTGCAAGGTGGTGTTGTGGAGCATGTGGGTATTTTCATGGATAAACATTTGCCTCTCCAATACAGTGCAGGAGCTCTAATGCATTCTATGGACTTTTGGTTTGGTTTCCTTCTGGGTTCTGCTTGTAGAATATCCTGAAGTTTTGCTTATTATGGTGTTTGTTTGAAACAGATCTCTATGACAGCATCTTGATTCCTGATGAAAAACTAATTCCTGGACAGCCTCCAGCAAAAATCTTTTGTGTGTGTGATGGTGGTCAAAATATCTTACTTTTCAATTTTATAGTTTGAGAACTAAAACCTAAAAATCTTTCATTTAGAAAGATTTGACAAAGTATTTTGTTTTATTCTAGTCTTTTGGAAGTGGATTGGAGGGCCAAGGTTTTTCTTTAATGGAGTGCAACAATCTGAGAAATGTAATTTACAGTGCACCAAACTCTTTCAAATCCCCAACGTCCCTCCCCAACATGAGCTGCCCCTCGGCCGGGGCCCACGAGCAGACGCCCGTTTCCTTGTGGGGAGCGGCTTTAGCTACGGGCTGGGCACTACCCAGGCACGTGGGCCGCTCCGAGCACGGCAGCGCTCAGAACAGCCCAAAACAGGGAACTGGCTCCTTTGGAAGCGCCGATGCTCAGTGCAGCAAGGCGGGGGTTTTAGCCCTTGGGACTGTGCGTGGGATGCCAAAGGTTCCTATGGGACAGCGGGTGTCTCTCCAGGGCCATGGTGAGCGCGTGTCCTTGGGGAGCTGCCTCGGGGCTCCTCCACTGCATCCTGCGCGCCAGGCGAGCGGGAGCAGCCCAACTGCGCCGGGCCACGGATGAGCCCGCGGAGCCGCTCCGAGGACGCGCTGTGTTGGGCTGCAGGCGGGGCAAGCAGGGGCTCTGGAGAGCGGCCCTGTCACTTGGGCTGCATTTAGGCACCGATGCTGATTGCATCTCTGCTCGCATACTTGTGTGGCAGATCGGCCTGGGAAGCAGCGCGGGAGACGTTGTCGGCAGCATCCGTCTCCAACGCAAGTCTGGGACGGTTGTGATCATACTGCAGATAGTTCAGCGTTTGGGTTTTGAGCATTGCTGACCAGGGGGGCACACGAGTCCCGGCAGCTCTGGGGAGGACGCGGCCCGGTCCCTGGAGGAGGACACGGGTCGCGGTGGCCGGGACGCAGCTCGGTGCAGGGGCAGCGCGCGGAGCTCACAGGGCACCACGGTGCTTTGGGCTACGGGCCCCTCCCTGGACACCTCCAGGGGCCCAGGAGCTCGGGGTGGGCAGCCAAATCTGAAACAAGGGGGGGGGTCTCTGCAGGGCTCCGTGGACGCCCTGCGGCCGGCGGCATCCCCAGCCTGCGCCAGGGACAGGACAGCAGCGTCTCCTGTTGCACCATCCCTGCTAGGGGGTGGCAACCCTGACAGCTGAGCACGGTAACCCTCTAATCCAGCACAGAGCTCGTCTGTCAGAGCTCCAATGCCCACGGGGAGGATCAGTAACAAAATGCAGGAAAGAGGAATGGGAGTGGAAAATATTTGGCTTTTTGTCTCCTTGCTCCAGAGAAGCACAACTGTTCTTGTTTTGCTGCCGGGCTGTGCTCGTCTCCTCCCGCTGCGTCGGCCGCCCCGAGCAGGGCAGGGTCGCGTCCCCGCGCACCCGGAGTGCGGCAGGGTCCCATCTCCGAGCCCTGCGCGGCGGCCGGCTCCTCCTTTCGCTGCATGCAGAAACCCTGGGTGCGCCAAGCCCCGGCTTGCTCGGCTTCGCGGCGCAGGGACGGAGCCGCGCTCAGCGTCGGCACGCGGGACGGCGCAAACCGCGAGCGCTGAGCGCTCACGATGGAGCCCCGGGGAGCGCAGCCGCCGGGCTGCCATCCCGCAGCGCCGAGCCCGGTCCCTGCCCTGCGGCTCTTCCTCAGAGCGCACAAACTAGCGGGGAAGGGAGGATAACGTCAAGGGGAGGGGGGGAGCCCTCTTTCCAAGCAATTTAAAGGAGCAATTGGCATCTGCGGGAGGTCAGCGAGTTCCTCTGCTCAGTTTCCTACCTAAAAACATGAAAGGTGCAAGTGAGCAGGAAAGTGAAGCCGGCGCTTCCCCTTGTAATCTGCGGATTAGAGCTCATACAGCTGGATTACCGGGGGCAGCGGAAGAGCGGCGAGCGCGCTCCGAAGCGCCCGCAACGGGAGAGGCCTGTGCGGAGGCTGGCGCGGCGCGAGCGCGTCCTCCCCGGATCACCGCTGTGTTTTCACATCGAGCGCGCTGTAATGCAGAACAGCCGCGGCCCGGTTCCCTTGCTGGGCAGCTGCTGGTTTTCAGTGTGCAGGAACTGGCAAGATCTTTTCACCAGGTGAAATAAATAGAGCGCTGGGCCCCAGATAGGATTACGGTTTGTTTTCTTTAGGTGTAGAGACCCCGCGGGAAAGCTGAGCCCAAGCGGAAACTCAGCTCCGAAGGAATTTGGCCTAAACTGGCCAGCTCCTGTCTGCCTGCCAGGCACGCTCAGCGCCTCCCTCGGCTCTTTATCTGCTCGGGGGCTTTGTCAGCGAGCTCTGGAGCGCGCTCCGAGTGCCCGGGGACGGGGATCTTCCCACACCGAGGCGGCTGCGGGGCCTCACCTGGGGAATTCTGGAGAGGAAGTTCTCCTGAGCCGGCGCTCCGGCTGCTCCCACCGCATCCCACCCAGTTCCCACATTTTCAGCCCCAGCGCGGGGGAGAAGTGCAGCCCGGCAGACCCTCACCCTGTCTGAATCCCATGTGCTGCTAATGTGTTTTCCTCCTTGCTGATTTTATCTTTTGTCCCAAAGGGCTTATGAAAATCCTGGCAACATCTTGCACAGGGACAAAAACGGATGAGAGGCACGTGACACGGCAGCGTCGGGTCCTCCCTGGCCCCACAGCCGGGCAGGAGGGTCTGGGCTGGGTCGCTGACTCCGGTTAGCGCCAGGACGACGGACCCGACCCCGCAAGCCGAGCGCGCCAGTGCGAGCAATGCTGAACACGTACCTGCCGCCCTGCGAGTGTGCGCACGGTGCCTCGCACGACCTGAATGTCCTCTGAAGGTCACGCGGAGCTGTCCCGGGGACCCTCCGCTGCCGTCCCGTGGGGCGCCCGGTGCTGCAGTTTGGCCGTTCTCGCTCGCTCCCGGTGGCATCGCTCCCGCGCCGCGTGGCTCGCGGAAGAAAGAGCAGAATGTGACCCTCAAGGTGAACTTGCACCAAAAATTCTAGGCCATGGGACTTCCAAATCCACTGATCAAATGAGACATGAACATGCATTTTAAAGCACAAAAAAACTCTTTAGTCGTGTTTTTCCTGAGTGATTGAAAGACCTGATGCTGGGAGCTCAGTCCCAGGGCCAAGACTGTGCGCCGTGGACTTCCGTGGGCTGCTCCGCTCTCACCAGCGGGAGGAACCCTGTTTTCCTCGCTTAGAGCACGCTCCTTAAAATTCTTTTACAGAATATCACCAAGGGAAATCTTGCATTGCAAATAGATCCAGTTCAGTGTACAAATGCTTACTATGAGTTCTGGTAGTTCATGCAAAGTTTATTTTTTCTGCTTTTGCATGACTACATGCTCCTTAATTACCTACATACCTTTTTCTTTTTTTGGTTGTGGAAGGCAGCATCTTGTACAGGTTGAGGAAATAGGGCCGGTAGAGCATCCAGTTGAATTACGCAGCCACCAGTGGGCAGGGCGTGCGGGCAGCGTCTCTGCGGGTGCTGCTCCCGGCAGCCGTGGCGTTTGCCAGCTCACAGCACCAAGGCCCCTTCTCTGATGACCCTGTGCAACAGCAGCGAAAACCAGGCTTGGAGCTTCTGCAGGCCAGGCCTGCCCTGGCTCCAGCTCCTCTCAGAGCCCCTCGCACACCCACCTGAGGAGTTGTTGAGGGCTTTTTCTGGCTCTTTGTTGTGGTATCTTCCTGCCTCCAGCCGCAGAACGCGGGCGGTCTCACACACGGCTCTCGAGGGCCAGACCGTGTCCTGGGCTGCAGACGAGGAGCGGAGCCGGCAGGAGCGGCGCCTCTGCATTCCTGCTGTAGCGGGTCTCCTCGGTCTCGGCACCTGGGCAGGTATTTGCTGTGCTGCAGAGACATGACCGGAGCTGCCCGGGAGGCCGCGCGCAGCCCGGCTCCTGCGGCGGGCCGCGCGTGTGCCGAGCTCGGGCGCGCTTCCCGGCTCCAGGAGCAAGGAAGCCCCGCTGCGGAGCACGGTCACCATTCGAGCTTCACAGGGGCATCACTTGGTCCCCAAACCTTCCTTTTAGGCTCTCTCCTCACTTCGTGCCCCAAATACACGCCTGCGCAAGGCCATTTCCTTTCTGAAAACTGCCTCCTCTCAGACATAACCTCCTCAGTAAGGCTGAGGCTGTAATAAGAAAGAAGATTTTGTAATGGGAAGGCAAATGTTTCTGTTGTCCTTTTGCCCATAAACTGCTAATTCATGTTTGCTGAAAAAAAATTACAGAAATCTGACCATGACCTAGTCTAAAAGCTATTAATCCCAGAGCTGTTTGATTCACAACTTGATGAACACCTGAAAGAGCAGCCGACAGCGGGAGCCGCTTTGCACCACGGAGCAGCGGCGGCCGCTCGTGCAGCGAAGGCAGCGGCTCGGGTTGTCGGCAGTTACCTGGCTGGCAGGGAGCAGGGGCGAGCTCTGTATAAAATGAAAAGATCAGTATTTGTTTGACATTCAGAAAATTCTTCTAGCCTCCTTGTGCTGCAGTTACAAATCAACACGTGCTTGTGTGAGCCCTGCAGATGCACTTGGCTTCGGAAGAGCTGTGTTTATTTATTTATTTATCTTTAATCAGCCCACCTGCTGCCTCAAGGAAACCCCCTCTTGGTATTGAAACGTCAAAGTCACGCTTGGGTCCTGGCAGGGGAAACACCAGGTCAGACCCATGAGAAGTGGCCACCCAAAGCCATGCGTGGGGCCTCCTCTGTGAAGGTGGCCACTGAAAAGTCATCCGGAAAGGGAAACCCTTGGGAAATGAGCATGGAAATCTGCTTGCCGTGCTGCTCCCGGCAGCCTGCGGGAGGAGCGGCTCGCGGCGCGGCCCCTTGCAGCACCAGGTCCCGACGCCGCCAGAGCCGCAGCCTCCGCTGCTCTTGCTCACCAAAGCCGCGGCCGAACGAGCGGCTCAGGATAGCACCGGGAACTCCTGCCAGCCAGCTGAAACCGTTCAAGCACTGAGAGCACTTGGGGGGGAAACCCTCCGCTCTAAATACATGCCTTTGAAGGCAGCCTGTTATTTAGTCATTGCAAAACAGGGTTTTCACGGAGCGGCTCTGCACTGAGGTGGGAGGGAGGGCTGGTTGCAGGCACGCAGTCACCACCCAGGTATTTTAATTGCAAATCCCAGCATGTTTTATAGATGTCTAGAGAGTATCTTTTTACGTGGGCTCCAAGGATTACAATAAGATCCATCATATTTAATATGAACGTAGTGACAGTATGTAAGTCCCACCCTGACAGTGCCCAGGATGGGAGGATAGCATGTAACAAGCAATCCGTGGAGCCAGGAATCGTTCAGGGCAGCTCGAGGCCCCGCAAGGAGCCGAGCAGAGCGGCTGCGCCCACGTTCCTCACAGAATCCCAGAAGGGCTGGGGTTGGAAGGGACCTCTAGAGATCATCTAGTCCAATCCCCCTCCTCCAGCAAGGACACCCAGATCACGGGGCACAGGGTGGCACCCAGGCGGGTTTGGAAGATGTGCAGGGAAGGAGACTCCGCAGCCTCTCTGGGCAGCCTCTGCCAGGGCTCTGGCACCCGCACGGGAAAGTTGTTTTCCCTCGCTGCAGGATCGTGGTCCCTCGCTGCTTCCCGCCCAGCACTGCCCGGGACCTGCGGGGACAGGGTCAGCGCTGCCTCCCATCGCTCGGGCTCGGGCGCTGTCCCTGGGGTGAGGCAGGGTGCCCTGCGCGCCAGCCGGGAGCCTTTGGCCTCCAGCCCCACGCCTTGTCTGTGCCTATCACCGGGCTCCAACTCCGCTTCCGGGCGGTTGTTAGTACAAATGGGGGAGTCCCAAGTGTTTCCAAAACCTCAGTGCGAGATTCCCAGTGGCAACAAGCCCAGCAGTCAGCAGGAGCAGCAAGTCCCATTTGGCCTGACATGGGCAGGGCATAAATGCTGCAGCCTGCTAGAGCGCTTAGCCCTGGGATCCCAGGGGTGCCATCCCAGCTGAAGAGCATGTCAGCTTGTGCTTACACAGAGGTTTTGCTTCCTGCCTTGGAAAGCCGAAGCAGAGAGGATGGCAGGTCCGCGGCGCCGCTGCTGGCGGGGAGCCATGGGCA